>JAHRHZ010000271.1:4711307-4730480 GCA_024137785.1 Ginglymostoma cirratum
CCTCACTCTGTAACACACTCTCTCTCCACACTCTGTAACACACCCACTCTCCTCACTCTGTAACACACCCACTCTCCACACTCTGTAACACACCCATTCTCCTCACTCTGTAACACACCCACTCTCCTCACTCTGTAACACACTCACTCTCCTCACTCTGTAACACACTTACTCTACTCACTGTCACTCTGAAACACACTCATCTCCCCACTCTGTAACACATTCACTCACTGTCACTCTGAAACACACTCTCTCTCCTCACTCTGTAACACACCCACTCTCCTCACTCTGTAACACACTCACTCTCCTCACTCTGTAACACACTTACTCTACTCACTGTCACTCTGAAACACACCCACTCTCCACACTCTGTAACACACCCACTCTCCTCACTCTGTAACACACTTACTCTACTCACTGTTACTCTGAAACACACTCATCTCCCCACTCTGTAACACATTCACTCACTGTCACTCTGAAACACACTCTCTCTCCTCACTCTGTAACACACCCACTCTCCTCACTCTGTAACACACACACTCTCCTCACTCTGTAACACACTTACTCTACTCCCTGTCACTCTGAAACACATTCACTCTCCTCACTCTGCAATGCACTCACTAACCTCACTGTCACTCTGAAACACACTCACTCTCCTCACTGTCACTCTGAAACACACTCACTGTCCTCACTGTCACTCTGAGACACATTCATTCTCTCCCTTCATTCCCTGATATTCTGAACTATATGAACTCACTCCCTGCCTTTTCAATGGTCAGTGCCGCGCCGATGGCCCAGTGGTGTGTGGCTTGCACTGTCCTGGTGGGACAGGAAGCTTCTAGAACCCACTTGATTCCATCTTTTTGAGGGCTGTTTAGTCAGACTCACTGATAGGGTTTAAATATTGCATTGAGCTATGGCCATACCTTGCCTCTACAGAGGAGAGACTCTATACTCTTGGCTCTGTGCTCTCTTTGACCTGCTAGGACCCAGTGTTGACAGAGACTGAAAAAAAATCTCTGAACCTATCAATTCAAAAATAAAACTTTTCAAATCTCCCCCTTCCCTGGCTTTCCACACTAATTTCAGCTTTCTGAGCTATCAGACGCGATGGGCCGAAGTGCCCCTTCCGTTCTGTTCTGTACTAAGTCTTGTGTTTTTTTTTGCTGACAGGATTATGAAGGAAGATGAGCTCTCTGCAGAAGCTGTCATTCACCCTCCAGCGCTCCCAGTCTGCCTCCTCCCTCCTTCCATTGGCTACCCCTCCCAGAGATAATGCCCTACATCTATGGGGACAGAAGGACTGTGTCCCACCCTCAGAGGTAAGTGGGCAAATCCACCTCAACGCGTTCACTTTCAGATTCCGCCCCCCTCAATGTGTCAGTCAAGGTTAATTTCAGGATATAGAACGCAAGTGGTTTATTGACAATAAAACCCGAAGGAACTGCGGATGCTGTAAATCAGAAACGAAAACAGAAGTTGCTGGAAAAGCTCAGCAGGTCTGGCAGCGTCTGTGGAGAGAAATCAGAGTTAACGTTTCAGGTTGAGTGACCCTATCTCAGAACTCGGTTGGCTGATAATACTTGGTCCTGTGTATTCCTGAACTGGTTTCAAGTATAAGAGTTTTGGAGAGAAATTATCTTGGGTACTTTTATCTCTCTTTGCCCTGTTTTTCCTCTTCTGCAGTTTTTCACCTCTCCCAGGAGATGAGATGGCTGTAGGAATTGGGGAGGTGGTAGGATGGAGGGAGGTGGGTTTGTGGGAACCAGGGGACCGATATTAGAAAGTGTCCAGCCATGATCCTCTGGTCAGCAACTCATTTCCTTCTGTCCGTGTTTAATGAATATGTAGGTGAGTCTCAGATGTAAGCTGTGATGTAATTATGAACTCAGAGGTCATGTGCTAGGAGGTTGGAACTTGTACAGGCACAGAACATTCTGCTCTGTAACCTTCGCATCATGTCCAATAAATTTTATTTAACAATAACCTCTGGACTGGGATTGTATAAAGAAAGGGGCAGCATGGTGGCTCAGTGGTTAGCACTGCTGCCTCACAGTGCCAGGGACCTGGGTTTCATTCCAGCCTTGGGAGACTGTCTGTGCGGAGCTTGCAC
Organism: Ginglymostoma cirratum; assembly: GCA_024137785.1. Classification (NCBI taxonomy): domain Eukaryota; kingdom Metazoa; phylum Chordata; class Chondrichthyes; order Orectolobiformes; family Ginglymostomatidae; genus Ginglymostoma; species Ginglymostoma cirratum. The sequence continues at coordinate 4,713,421 of JAHRHZ010000271.1, forward strand.
ATTCTCCCCGTGTCTGTGTGGATAGCAAGAAGCTTTTCCCCAGAGTGGGGGACTCAATTACTAGGGGTCATGAGTTCAAAGTGAGAGAAGGAAAGTTTACGGGAGATATGCGTGGAAAGTTTTTTACACAGAGGGTGGTGGGTGCCTGGAACACGTTGCCAGCGGAGGTGGTAGACGCAGACACGTTAGCGTCTTTTAAGATGTATCTGGACAGGTACATGGATGGACAGGGAGCAAAGGGATACAGACCCCTAGAAAATAGATGACAGGTTTAGACAGAGGATCTCGATCGGCGCAGGCGTGGAGGGCCGGAGGGCTGAAGGGCCTGTTCCTGTGCTGTAATTTTCTTTGCTCTTTGTTCTTTGTTCCTCCGGATGCTCCGGTTTCCTCCTACAGTCTAAAGATAAGCAGGTTAGGTGGATTGGCCATGCTAAATTGCCCATAGTGTTCAGGGATGTGTAGGTTGGGCAGATGGATCTGGGTGGGAATCTCTGAGGGTCAGTGTGGACTTGTTGGGCCAAAGAGCCTGTTTCCACACTGTAGGGATTCTATGATCTATGATCTATGAATCCCTGTGAGAACATAATGCAACAGTTCACTGCACATCTTGATAAGTTCTCTGGGTTGGGACCTGTTTAAAGTGATTGGAATGTAACATGTTAAAACTGAAACCCATCATTCAGATCAGCACAGATACATCCAGCATGGTAGCCCAAGTGGCAAGCTGTGGCACAAAATGCTGAATGGGCTTGTATCAAAGAATAATGTTGTCTGGTAGGGACCTGAGAACACAAAGTAACAAAGTGTAGGGATACAGCAATGGGAATGATGGAAGGCAGCATCACTGATTATTTTCCAGTTCCTTAAAACTCTATTTAACTGAACTTTTAACTAGCATGAATGTTTTTGTATGTAAAACAAACAGGATTCTTTAACATGAATCAAGGCAGTATGGATCTGGGTTCATCTGCTATCCCATGTAAAATCACTAAAAAATCATGAATGGAGCCATTTTCATCTAAGTTGCCACGTGCTGGGTTGAGTCTTCTCAAAATCAATGCTGATTGATCTGTACAGCCTTTGGGATGGTTCTGAATCAGAACAGGCCCCAGAGGCGTGATTCTGGGGTCTAACTATAGCATCTAGCCTCATTTAGTGTCCATGAGTCTCTGTCTTGCTCTAATTTGTGACAGGTCTACCCTGTAAAGCAGGTAAATAGAGAGATCGCCATCCTTCAGTAACATTTATGTCCCAAAGATGCAACCGTAGGTCAACAGCTATAGGCAACGAGAGAGGCACTTTGTAAAAGATGAGTGGATCGGGGATGACAGCACTGGGAGAGCTTGCTCTGAATCCCATTGTCAATGGTGAAGCTGCGTCAAAGGGAACTCCTGGTTCACACAGCTCACCGCTCAGAAACTTTCACACTGCTGACTTGCAAAGTAAGAGCCAGTCGGGGTGGCTGAGGTTCAGGAGAGCTATTTGCCTCCCCTCCTGTGGACACCCTCTCTAGGAGGCTGGGATATCACACTGCTATGCTGATTCTCCACACCAGCCTCCTGCTGAGCAGGGCTTCCTATCGGCACTCTCGGAGAAGTGGAGAATCTTTATGAACTTGCTCCATTCTGCAGGCCACTGAGCAATGACCTCTACACTTCCACATCTCTGTAGAAAGAAACAGTTGAAAGAAAGGTACAATGTGTATTTCTGTAGCACTTTGCATGCTCATAGGACACGTCCCCCTGAGGCACTGTATAGCCACTGAAGTAATTCTGAAGTGCATTCACTGTTATTCTTTAGGAAATGAGGCATCTAAATAATTCACAAACACTGGGTCATTTGTTTCAGTGATAATGACTGAGGATAAATATTGACCTGAACACCAGGGGAAACATTCTCTTTTCTCCCATTCTTCTTTGAATAATGCTGTGAGATACTGTGATACCCATTTGAGAAGATGGGTAGGACCTCAACTGAGTGCCTCATTGAAAGGCAGCATCTCCAGCAGTTAGTGCCCCCTCAGTACTGCACTGGAGTAACAGGCCGGATTTCCAGCTCCACGTGTCTGGAGTGAGATATTACTGAGCTACACTTGATGTTATACCAGCCCATTTGGAGATATCACACACTTCATGGTCTTCTTCACCTCTCTTCAATTTTATTTTGTAGGTCACATTCAGTGAGCAGCAGCCTGGACTGAGGGAAGGTTTCGTTCTCCTGAGGTGAGAGTTTTCTGTTCTGGCTACAGTGTCACCTTTGCACCTGAAGTAGGTTGTTCACATCCATGGAATGTGGAGCCCACATTGGGTATAAGCAAAGGAGGGTGCGTGCTTGGTGAGAAATTGGAGACATTAATCAGTGTGGTGACATCAAATCAGTGTGGTGACATCAAATCAGTGTGGTGAACCTACCGCAAACTTTAAATTTTATCAAATCCGAACGGGTCAGAGCTCAACAGCGGAAGAGGAGCAGAAATGACATTGAAACAATGGCTGGAAACAGGATAAAAGCAAAACTTTCCATTCCTCCCTTATTGGGAGTGCCTCATCCTCAGTCACAACTCACTGAGCAGAAACCAACAACCTTACAGTCAATGAAAATATTTATAGTCTTTCCACACCAATTCCTTTGGCTTCCTTGCTTGTCTTTGCCCATGAGGAAATAGGCTGTTCACGTTTTAAAGAAATTATCACACACATGAGATATTTTTTGAGCAATTTTGATTCAGAGATTATATTGTGATGACCACCGTAGAGACTGATACTTTATAAAGGGATGTGAATCACCTTGGTCACTGATGAATAGAATCAGAGAAATGGTAGATGGAGTTTAATCCAGACAAATGCAAGGTGGTGTGTTTTGGAAGATCAAATTCTGCTGTGAATTATACAGTAAATGGCAGAACCTTTAAGAATATTGACATATAGAGGAATCTGGGCACACAGGACCACTGATCCCTGAAAGTGGGAACACAGATGGATAAGATGGTCAAGTAGGCATACAGCACGCTCACCTTCATCGGCTGGTTATATTGGTTAACAAGTTATGTTACAGCTGTGCTAAACTTTAGTTTGACCACATTTGGAATATTGTGTGCAGTTCTGGTCGCCACACTATCAGAAGGATGTGGATGCTTTGGAGAGGGTGCAGAGAAAGTTTACCAGGATGTTGCCTGGCCTGAAGGGTTTTAGTGATGAGAGGTTGGATAAACTCAGATTGTTTTCACTGGAAAGATGGAGGCAGAGGGGACGACCTGATAGAGATCTAAAAAATAATGAGAGGCATAGATAGGGTGGATAGTCAGAAGCTTTTTCCCAGGGTGGAAAGACCAATTACAAGAGAGCAGATGTTTAAGGTGAGAAGGGGAGAGTTTAGGGGTGAAGTGTTGGGAAGGTGGTGGGTGGCTGGAATGCACTGTGAGTGGAGGTGGTAGAAGCAAGCATGTTAGCGACATTTAAGGCGTATCTTGATAGATGCATGAAAGTGAGTCAAACAGAGGGATAGAAACCCTGCATGGGCATTAAGTAGTAAGTCTAAATAAGGATTAGGAGTCGGCGCAGGCTTGGTGGGCCAGAGGGCCTGTTCCTGTGCTATATTGTATGGTAAAAAATTGACATTGAGACTTTACGGTAGTAAATAAATTAAAATTGACATAGACTGAACATAATTTAATGAGCAAAAAAACACAGCAAACTAAAGAAAAGATATTTTCCAATAGCCAATTAAAACAACCAAAATACTTTACACAGTATTCTCAGCAGAAACATAGCTATGATGATGTCAACCCCTTCCTACTTGGGCCTGGGTCTCTGCCACACCAGGGTGTGTTTATCAGTGTGGAATTGCATGGTCCTTGCGATGAGGAGGTTGCTGGTGGGGTGGTATTTAATCATATGACAGGGTGCTGGATGTGGGCCTTCCTACGTTTACTCTGATCATTCTACAGTCCACGATTTCCCCTTCACCATCCAACTGAGCAAGAAGTGTGTGCCCACTTTCGTGTCTCCTCCTGGCACTGTGGCATGTTGGCATACAGGGAGCACAAGATAGGAGTGAGACATGAAACTCAAAGAACAGGAGAAATTGTAAGAATGAGCCCAGAGCCCTCCAACTCTCTGTAGCTGATTGATGAAGATGGGCTGCTTTGGGATAGTGTGTTTCTGGCCACCTGTAGCTAACTGGGCTCAAAAGTCTTGTGAATCTGTGATTGGAGTACTGCTATAACAGAGGTGACGTACCCAGGTGATTAACAGTGCTTCTTGTTTACAGTAAGGAAGAACCGAAGCAACAGCAGTCAGAGCCAGAAAGTCTCAACTCCGTGCAGCCTCCACAATTGGTGCTGGTGAGCGGTTCTCATTTTCTGGGTGTGGGCAAGGAGAGTGTTTCTGATGTTTGATGATATAATTTGCATCTGGTACATAACTACTTTTGGAGTTAGAGACCAGAATTACAATTGCCTATTGGTGTTTTTAGTGGGCCATTTGAACATTGGTGATAAAAGTCCATCTGTTCAGTACAGAACTTCGAACAGGAAGAGCTGTTAACCTTTAGACTGCTGACAAGTCCAAGAAACTCTTGTCTTCCTGGACTGAAACAGTCAGCTTGTTTCAGCTCACATACTGCAACATTGCAACACGATACCTACCCAAATACCTGCAGCACCAATATGAACCTAAATAGAATGGAAACATTTGTCTCTCAGATGCATTGAGTATAGGAGTTGGGTTGCCATGTTGTGGCTGTACAGGACATTGGTGAGGTCACCTTTGGAATACTGCGATCAATTCTGCTGTGGAAAGATGTTATGAAACTTGAGAGGGTTCAGAAAAGGTTTACAAGGATGTTGCCAGGGTTGGAGGATTTGAGCTGTAGGGAGAGGTTGAATAGGCTGGGACTATTTTCCATAGAGCGCCCGAGTCTGAGGGGTGACCTTATAGAGGTTTATAAAATCATGAGGGGCATGGATAGGGTGATAGACAAGATCTTTTTCCCCAGGCTGGGGGAGTCCAAAACTAAAGGGTATTGGTTTAAGGTGAGACGGAAAAGATATAAAAGGGACCTAAGGGGCAACTTTTCATACAGAGGGTGGTGCATACATGGAATGAGCTGACAAAGAAGTGGTAGCTGGTACAATTAGAACATTTAAAAGGCATTGGGATAGATACATGAATAGGAAGGACTTCGAGGGATATGGGCTAAATGCTGGTAAATGGGACTAGATTAATTTAGGTTATCTGTTTGGCATGGATGAGTTAGACGGAAGGGTCTGTTTCTGTGCTGCATGACTCTATGACTACCGTATGACTGACTGCAGCCTGTAAACATTTTGCAGTTGAGAATTTGACTTCTTCCTCATTTTTCACTTTCTGGTGTTGGTGAGCAGGAAGTTTCAAACAGACACTCTGCTACTTTTTGCCAGCTGGAGATCAGGAAATAGCATCATCAAATATGATTTAATGACTGTTGACCAATCAGGCACCAATTGTCACAGATATGTGTAATCCTTGGTACCATAACTGACCATGGATATACACTGACCTGGTTAGTTATAATTCAGAAGGTAGAAGCCCTGTTAGTGCAGAGTAGGGTTTATGATAATGGATGTGTAAACCAAAGGCCTGAACTATTATTCCAGGGACGTGGGCTTGAATTATATGATGCCCACCCCTCCTGAGCATGTTTCCTGGGAGGGGCTGGGCGACCTTTTGTTCATCCTCTACCCACCCCACAACAATGTAATTGACTAAGTGTTGAAATTGACAATCCGCCTGTCATTTTAAACAATAACGCACAGCCAACCAAGCCTGTTAACAATCTGATGAACCTAGGTCTTTCATTGTCCATACTGTGACATAGTCGGCATGGTTGGGCGGGTGACTGTTGGGAAGACCATTCTTTAAAAACAAATGGTTAAAAGGCAAGGGGGGATGCGCTTTACACGTTTCAGACAGTGTGCTGGACACATTGGGGCACCCCTTCCAAGATATCTGGCCCACTCTTGTGCCTTGTTATTTCCAGGCTGGCCACCTCTTACCTTGGACAACTTCCATCCCTATTGTCCTCAATCGCTCCCCTTCCAATACTTCCCTGTCTCTCGGGTCCATATTGCATTCTTCTAGGAACCCACCTGCAATTCCTTCAGTGACTACTACTCAGTGTTGGTGCAGCCGGCCAATCTGATTGGAAGTGATACTATCAATGCCACAAATCCAGGCAAGCAGAGGATATTTAATCACACTCCTGACTTGTAACCAGCCTTGAGAGGTCAGGAGATGCATTGCTCTGGGCTCTGACGTTCTGGTGTAGTCATAACATTTATATGGCTGGTCCAGACAACTTTCTGATTAATGGTAAGTCCCTGAAATTCTGTGATGGTAATGCTGCTAAATGCCAGGGGGAAATGGTTAGATTCTGTCTTACTGGAGATGGAGTTTGTTTTCAAATCATACCAAAAACCTTCTCCAGCCTTACAGCTCTCTGAGATATTTGTGTTCCTCTGGTTCTGGTCTCAGTCACACCCCTGATTTTAATCAGCCACCTTTGATGGTCATGCTTTTAGTCGCCAAGGTCATACATTCCACAATTTCCTCCTTAAACTGCTTTACCATTTTTACCATCCTCCTTTGAGGACTTCCAGCACCTACCCTTGACCTCTACTTAGGATACGAGACTTAATGGTCTCCTTACGTGGATCGGTCCTCACATTTTGTTCGATTGCGCCACTGTGAAGCACTTTGGAAGTGTTACAACATTTCAGGTGCTATACAAATGCAAGTTATTGTTGTCGCTGCCATTACAAAAGGGTCAATTTCATGCCCCTTTTAAAGTGAACTTGTGGGCATATTAATTTGAAAAATGAGGCTGCCATTTACTGCTCATTAAGTTGCTGCCTCATTGTCTTCACAACCTTTTAAGCACATTTTCTTCATCCACAGAGCACTGGATGAGCTGGACAAATAAGGGTTGTATCTTTGACTAGAGTAAACAGTCTGCAGCGGTAACTTAATGAATACAATGTACAGTCAGTGCTTACTGTGTTTCTGGTCAGTGGTCTCAGTGTCCAGAAATAAAATTCTCCATTATAAACAATCCCCCAACACCTGAGAACATTACACTTTGAGGACAACATAATCAATTGTTGTTCCTAAACTTAAACAAGAATAACTGGAGACATAAATGTTCGGTAACATACAAGTTATTCAGACATACACTCAGTCCTTTCAGCTCAGACCTTGTCATTCTCGCTCTCTCGATATTCTTGCCTCAATCTGTTTTTTTAGTTCTTCTTAATTCATTCATGAGACGTGAGTGTCATTGGCTAGGCCAGCATTTATTGTCCATCCCTAATTGCCCAGAGGGCAGTTGAGAGTCAACTGCATTGCTGTGGGTCTGGAGTCACATGTAGGCCAGACCAAGTAAGGATGGCTATTTCCGTCCCTAAAGGGCATTAATGGACCAGATGGGTCTTTACAACGATAGACAATGGTTAAATGGTCACTGCGGGCTAGCTTTTGATTTCAGATTTTTAAAATTGAATTCAAATTTTACCATCTGCCGTTCAAACTTCACATGCTCACAATGCGGTTCTGGTTACTCACTCAGTAACATTAACCAATATGCCACCACCTCCCACCACTATCCTTTCATATCCTCTCACTGTGTGCCACACAGTTCCTCTTCTGAACATTCTGTGCTGAAATTAAGGTTTATCCCTGGTTCCTCCTCATAACTTATGATCAAAGTCTTCAGAATGGAGCTAGTTCTTCCTCTGTCCTCCCTACTCAGTCCTGGTTGGGGTCATCCAGAATCAGTCTGGGACACTGCTCTCAGTGGACACAATTGTCCTGGAGTTGTCTGGTCAATGGAAGCCCTTGAGAAGGCCCTGCTGCAGGTGGTCAGGCACACTCAGATGGTTGGTCTTTCATCTCTTTGCTGCCTGGGTTTTTCAGTAAATGGACCAACCAGGGACAGTGGCCTACGATGGGAGAATATCAAGTGACCAAGGTGAAGTACATTGCAGCTTTCCGTTTCCTGCACCTATTAACCACTCGGGGAACACCCCCAGGAAAGCATTGACACTAAAAGATGTCATAGACTATCTCATTTCTAGCCTCTTCCATCATGTATACAATTCTGAGGTTAGCTAAGATTCAAAGTATGGGTTAAAAAATCCTTTGAAATCTTTTGTGAATTGCTTTCTCTGTAAAAGGGACCTTGCATTTCTATAGCGCCTCTCAAAGCACTTTACTACCACCTTTAAAGTGCTGAAATTTATGTTATTGCAATAATTGTTTCAGTCACACTTCACTTTTCACAATTTACATGTAGCAACACCTCTCTAACAGCAATACAGTGATGGACCAGTGCATTTGTTTTAGTGGTGTTGGTTAGGGTTGAGGGCTTAACCATTGCCAGGATAATGAGGGAAGGCCCCTATTGAGTCTTGCTGCAAAAGGACATATTTTATCGAGTTTTTCATCTTGTACTCATGTGGACAATTCATAAGAATACCAGTACAAAGGAAGATGACATTTACACCAGACGAGAACGAAGTGTTGATTTGGTGGCAAATGGACTCTAATTGGTTGAGCGTTGTCATGGAGAATGCACAAGTTAGGTGATGACTGACAATTAAGTGCCAAGATTTATTTGAAACTGAAAGCAAGCAGGTTGACTCTGATTGGTCAAGTCATTGCGCTTAGAAATGAACAGTTTGTCTTCCATTTTATTGAGATGGATTGGTTAGCAAGTTTAGACCACATGGATTAGATGGAGAATTAGCCATTTGGATACAGAACTGGCTCGAAGGTAGGAGATAGAGGGTGGTAATGGAGGGTTGTTTTTCAGACTGGAGGTCTCTGATCAGCGATGTGCCACAAGGTTTGGTCCTGGATCCATTGCTTTTTGTCATTTATATAAATGATTTGGATGTGAACATGGGAGGTATGGTTAGTAAGTTAGCAAATGACACCAAAACTGGAGATGTAGTAGACAGCAATGGAGGTTACCTTAGAGTACAATGGGATCTTGATCAGTTGGGCCAATAGACCAAAGAATGGCAGATGGAGTTTAATTTAGATAAATGTGAGGTGCTGCATTTTGGAAAGGCAAATCAGGGCAGAACTTAAACATTTATTGGTAAGGTCCTGGGCAGTGTTGCTGATCAAAGAGACCTTGGAGTGCAGGTTCTTAGTTCCTTGAAAGTCGAGTCCCAGGTAGATAGGATAGTGAAGAAGGCATTGGGTATGTTGCCTCGATTGGTCAGTGGATTGAGAATGGAGTTGGGAGGTCAGGTTGCGGCTGTACAGGACATTGATTAGGCCCCTTTTGGAATATTGCATGCAATTCTGGTCTCTCTGCTATTGGAAGGATATTGTGAAACTTGAAAGGGTTCAGAAAAGATTTACAAGGGTGTTGGCAGGGTTGGAGGGTTTGAGTTATAGGGACAGGCTGAATTGGCTGGGGCCATTTTCCCTGGAGTGTCAGAGACTGAGGGGTGACCTTATAGAGATTGATCAAATCATGAGGGGCATAAATAGGGTAAATGGACACAGTCTTTTCCCCATGGTGGGGGAGTCCAAAACTAGAGGGCATAGGTATAAGGTGAGAGGGGAAAGATTTAAAAGCGGCCTAAGAGGCAACTTTTTCACTCAGACGGTGGTGCGTGTATCAAATGAGCTGCCAGAGTCTGTGGTGGAGGCTGGTACAATTACAACATTTAAAAAACACCTAGATGGGTATATGAATAGGAAGAGTTTAAAGGGATACAGGCCAAATGCTGGCAAATGGGACTAGATTTATTTAGGGTACCTGGTTGGCATGGGTGAGTTGGACCGAAAGACTGGTTCCATGCTGTACAGATCTATGACTATGACTCTGTGAGATGAAGCAGGCACAGTTTGTGCATATGTTTTTTATGCTTGCAAATAACAGGACCCTGTGTGTTAATAAATGTAGCCCCCATTATGTACAAGTGGGTCCACACTGCAAGCCAACAGAATTTAAACTGGAGAAGTGGCATTTGGAGAGGGTAAAGCTAGGAAATACACAATGAATGGTCGGAGACTGAAAATCGTAAAGGAAAAAAGGGACCTTCGACTGCAATTCCACAGATTCCTGAAGGTAACAGCTCTGCATAAGGTTCTAAAGGGTTAGTGCTGTAGATTGCATTAAGCGCCACCCAGTTTGATGAAGTCATAAGGTGGGGCTGGGAAAGGAAGAACAGCTAGAGATCTCAAAGAAGACAGGTCCACCATCCAAGTCTCCTCATAGTCTCTGAAACCATGTCTATCTCATTAATGTAACTTGATCCCGATTACTATCATGCCACAAGCTACATTTTGTTTAAGATACAAAATTCATCTTGTTAGGCTATCAATTAGTTTTCAATCTTCACAAAGGACCAAGTAGGCTCCTATTGACTCAGTTAAAAAAGTGATGGTGGGAGCAACCTACTCGAGCACATGATGGCAGTGATTGGCATTGCATGATCAAATGACAGGAGTAGATAAGGTGATCAAAAGGCATACTGGGATACTCTTCTTCATTAACTGAGGCATAAAGTATAAGAGCAGGGAGGTTGAATTAGAACTGTACAAAACACTGATAGTTTTCACTTTTGAACACCCTGCCTGAAAGTGTAGTACAGGCAGAAAGAGCAAATCTCTTTGCCTGCTCACAACAGGAAATACCTACCAGGCCCATGATTGCAATACTCAGAACAGTTTCCAGTATTAGATGTGATTCCACAACTGGGCAATGTAAGTCGAACAATTCTGACTGTGTAAAGAATTGTGCTAACAATTCACTTACATGCCCATCCGACCAGTCCATTCACATCTTCCTCCAGTTAACAGCATTATCACTCACTGTCGATTACATGAAAATATGAGCAGGAATAGGCCATTCAGCCCTTCGAGCCTGCACCGCCATTCTATATGATCGTGGTTGCTCATCTACCTGAGTACTCTGTTCCTGCCTTCTCCCCATATCCTTTGATCCCTTTAGCCTAAGTATTACGTTTAACTCCTTCTTGAAAACATTCAGTGATTTGGCCACAACCACTATTTGTGGAAAAGCATTGCACAGGCTCTATGAGTGAAGAAATTTCTACTCTATGGGACTGACCAATCACATGGCCATTTTTTTGTCCTGTTTGCAAACTGTTTACTGATGTTCCCTACATTAAAGGGAAGATATGAAATCTTTCACACTGAGCTTCATGTACACCGACTGGCAACAAAGTTCTGGTCACGCAAAGACCAGCCATTTTGGATCCAATTGGCCACATGGACTTGGATCCCATGGCTGTTAAATTTCTGACTGGTTGACTATTAGAAACTTGGTTAAGCTCTTGCTAAGATTCATGCCTGACATTTTAGCCATCCTCTTTTCTGAAGCTTGTGCCATGCTGATGGGCAAAGTGCTGTAGGGGGTTTCCCATTGTCTTCTGTAGGGAGGCTGACCAGAAGACTGCCCCCATCATACTTCCTGCCAACATAATGGAAGGATTTACAGGCTAACATTGACTTGTTTGCCCATGATATGAACACACCTTCCATTGGCAGTGGTATTTGAACCCAGAGCTACCGACCCAGTGGAAGGATGGCACCTTCTATGGACTCCTGCCATCCACAGAAACCTCACAGGGTGTCCAAAAATAACTTCTAATAACAGCCGAGAGAGAGAGAGAGGGAAACATGAGAGGGAGCAACAAAAAAGCAAGCTGCTTTGTATAAAGTAGTATCAGAGAAGTTTTCCTGTTCCTATGATGCTGCTTGACCTGCTGTGTTCATCCAGCCCCATGCTTGTATAAAGTAGTGATTGTTTGTGTTGGCCCTACACTCACATAGCATCCAAATTATTAGCCTTCTTTACAATAATGGCATAATTTTCAGTAGTGAATGGCACAGGAGGGGTTATGGGAGGTCAGTTATTGTTGAGGTACATATATGTGCATTCGATTTGGATTCATACATTAAGCAAGCGCCACTGTAACGCAGCAGAGCCCGCAGATTATTCCCTGTCTTTCCTGTGTGCATTCATCTCTTGTTGAGTTGGTCCTGGAATCATAGAAAAGCTTCCAAAGATCTTTCACTCTGTTACAGAAGTATTCTAAATCCTTTGAAAGATTAAACAGCATCCAGGCACTGAGCTGGCTTTTCACAAGTTTGTAAACTATTTCCAGGAATGTCACATTCAAGTGAGTGAGTACTTTGCGGTGGAATAATCACCTGCTTTGAGCTTGTCAAATATCTATGACAGCAAGACTCCTGCAGTTTGTACTTTAGCAAGAGCTCTGCTTTGAATGCGATGTGTGTACTGAGGGTATTATCAGGCAAACTTTAACCCTATTAAAAGCAGCAGAACTAGCATTGACTTGAAGGTTAATAGAACCTTCATCTATGTTTTGTCTGGTCTGTCTTCTCATCTTCTGCATCAACGAAAGTGCCCTCAAACTGATACTCTAATAATTATCTTTAGTCGAAGGCATTAGTAAAACACTGTTTACACATATCATGTTTGTATTAGGAGGTAATTTATCATTATAATTTAGATGAAACGTGTTTATAATTACTCATTTGAAAAGGGCTCCTTCAACCAGGCATATTTGAGGATATAGGTTATATTGAATATTTAGGAGATCTTGTAATGCAGTGGATTATGTCCCTGCCATTGAGCCTGAATCTCTGGGTTCAAGGCTTACTTCAGGACCTGACAGTCAAGGAAGATGCATTCGTAACATGACCAAATAGGTCAGTTATCAACATGTAAATCCTTCCAATGCACACAGCAGGCAGACAGTAGGAAGGGGAGAGATTCCTGCTCAGTCTATAATGGAAAGAAATTTGAAGTCTCTGCCATGCTGATGCGTAGCTCCAGACTACATGTGTGTGAAAGTGCACGTTGGACTCATCAAGTGATCTGTAACACACTAAACTTTGAATTACCTCCTCAAGTAATTCCATCAGTTTAGTTAGACATAACCTTTACTTAATGAATCCAAGCCTTTTCTGATGACTTATACTGTCCATTTGAATTTTTCCATTACTTTATTTAATAATGACTGGCCTATAATTACTCAGTCTAGTTTCCTCCCTTTTTAAACAATAGCGTAATATTAGCAGACCCCTGGCTCTGGACCTCGAGCTAGATAGGATGGAAATAATGATTAGAGCCCCTGCTATTACCTCATCTGAACTCAATACATCTGGGCCTGATGACTTATCCATTTTCAAGTACACCATAACACTTAATACTTCCTTTGTTGCTATATTTATCCATCCAATATTTCATGCACCTTCTTAGGGTGGCACGGTAGCTCAATGATTAGCACTGCTGCCTCACAGCACCAGGGATCCAGGTTCGATTCCAGCCTTGGGTGTCTGTCTGTGTGGAGTTTGCACATTGTCTGCGTGGGTTTCCTCCCACAGTCCAAAGATGTGCAGGTTAGGTGAATTGGCCATGCTAAATTGCCCGTAGTGTTCAGGGAGGTCTGGGTGGGATGTTCTAAGGTTCAGTGTGGACTTGTTGGGCTGAAGGGCCTGTTTCCACACTGTAGGGATTCTATGAACTACAATGCACACACCTCTAGCCCATTTCTTTATGCCCATATCTTCCACCTTCAAACACAAGGTACTACTTTGGTTTCTGATTAGTCTTATTCTTTTTTTAGCCATCCTCTTGTTCTTTATTTATTTATAAAATATCTTTGGATTTTTCTAGATGTTAGTTGCCAATATTTCTTCATGCCCTTTATTCTCCTAGTTTTCTTGCTAGTTTTACCCTTTCTTTCACCCTTACATGCCCTCATTAACTCCCTTGTAAAGGTGTAATGGTGATCTTACCATAAAGTTCATAGAGGATCACAGACTAATTTGGCTAAAGTCCTGACATTTCATGCTTGCATCTGAAAGCAACCTTTCGTCAATTACGTTACAACCTACCTGAGCAGCATTCTCCATGTTCAATACCAGAAACATGCAACACATCCCTAAACAAAAGTGTTACTGCATTTTGTCAGGGTCCCTCAACCGATGACTGGCTTTGGCTTACTCTTAAGTAAACATTAAGATAGAGAATAGATGTTCACCTGTCATACTTGCACCAGGAGTCTCTGATTTCAATTGTGCCACTCTGGGTAATTGGCAAGCAGACACTTTAGTGAGACTCCATGATAGTTCTTATCCCAGAGTCAGAGGCTTGAGCACTGAACATAAGTTGAGACACCAGTGCTGCAATTTCAGAGAAGCCAACTTTCGAGGGAGACATTAAACTGGAGCCAGTAGGAAGTCTTGTGGCACGGTGCCTCTGGGTCACAGCTTCTGGATTCAGGTCACCATTTGGCCTAATGGGAATGGCACTGGGCTGGTAATCTAGTTTACTGGTCTGTGAACAAAGGTTCAAATCCCACCATAACAGTGGATGAAATTTAAATTCAATTAATAATTCTGGAATTAAAAGCTTAGTCTCAGTGATAGAAGAACCATGAAAGCACTACTAATAGTTGTAAAAATCCATCTGGGTGCATTAATGTCCTTTAGGAAAGGAAACTGTTGTCCTTACCTGGCCTCGTATACACATGACTCCAGACCCACAGCAACATGGCTGACTTTTAACTGCCATCTGGAATGGGCCACTCAGCTCAAGGAAGGATGGGAAACAAATGCTGGTTGAGCCAGTGACACTCAAATCCTATGAAGCGATAAAGAAGGCAAAAAGATTTATCAGCTTGGCAGGCATGTTGTAACACGGCCAAACACAATGTTCATTGACTTGTGAATCCATGCTGTGTGTCTAAGGCAGACAGTCAGAGCAGGAAAGACTCCTGGACAGTCAGAACAAGCAACAGCCTCCCCACGTTGAAAGAATCCACACGCAGGTTCTTTCCATGAGCTCCATCATCCCCATTCCAACGGACTGCCACATACAAACAAACTAGGGCCATGTTTGTCCCTCTCAGATGGACCAGGATGACTCCACGGTAGTGCTCAAAGAAGAGCAGTATGATTCTCTCTCGTATCCTAACCAAAATGTATCCCTTAACTAACATACTTAAAAGTAGATTATCCACTCTTGTTGTTGTTTTTGGGAAATGTGTATGAACGGGCTCCCATTTCTATAGATTGCACCAGTGACTGCACTTCAAATATCCTTTGTTAGCTGCAGAATGATTTGGAATATTCTAATACTGTGAATGTGCTATTTAAATATCTGTTCTTTCTTTTTCTTTTACACAGCCAAAGCAATAGAGAAAAGAGGTCTGGCTATTAGTTCCATTGAACAGTTGGTTTTAACAAGGTCCTTTCCATTGGTGAATGGGGAATTTGAGAGCCCTGTCTCTTAACTTTTGTTTTTGCTAGTGTCCTAAGGAGGGATTAAATCTCAACGTGGGTGTTCAGGTGTGTAAGGGCTGTCTTGCTGTTCAGAGCCACAGGGAAGGAGGCCAGAACTACTATGATAATATTGGTGTTATTAACGTACAGGTTACCATACAACCGTTGGACCCATTTCTGTCTTGGTGTCTCAAAATTCAAACCTTGCATGAAACATGGAAATGTGAAGGAACAGAAGAACTCTCCACCTTGCTGTCTAGGTGGGCCTTTCCTGATCAATCAAATGGAATGCACTGTCTAAGTTTTGTGGTGGAGGTTCAACTGAGACCTTCCAAAGGGAACTGGATGGTTACTTGAAACAGGAGCAATGTGCAGGATTACAGAGAGAAGGCTGAAGAATGGCTCCAAGAGAAATGTTGATTTGGAGCATTGCTGCAGGCATTGAGTCATACCGCATGGAAACAGACCCTCCGGTCTAACTGGTCCACGCTGATCATGTTCCAAAAATAAACTAGTCCCTTGCACTTGGCATATCCCTCCTATTCATGTCCTTATCCAAATGTCTTTTAAATGTTGTAAACTGTACCTGCACCCACCACTTTCTCTGGCAGTTCATTCCACACACGAACAATTCTCTGTGTAAAAGTATTGCCCCTCATGCCCTTTTAAAATCTTTCTCCTCTCACCCTAAAAATATGCTCCTGAGTTATGAACTCCCCCATCTTGGAGAAAAAAAAAACTTTGCTATTCACCTTATCTGTGCCCCTCATGATTTTATAAACTTCAAAAAGGTCACCCCTCATCCTCTCACACTCCAGTGGAAAAAGATCCCAGCCTTTCCAAGGTAACAAGGTGTGGAGCTGGATGAACACAGCAGGCCAAGCAGCATCATAGGAGCAGGAAAGCTTGACGTTTCGGGCCTAGACCCTTCATCAGAAATGGGGGAGGGGAAGAGGGTTCTGAAATAAATAGGGAGAGAGGGGGAGGCGGATAGAAGATGGATAGAGGAGAGGATAGGTGGAGAGGAGGCAGACAAGTCAAAGGGGCAGGGATGGAGCCAGTAAAAGTGAGTGTCGGTGGGGAGTTAGGGAGGAGATAGGTCAGTCCAGGGAGGAAGGACAGGTCAAGGGGGCGGGATGAAGTTAGTAGGTAGGAAATGGGGGTGGGGCTTGAGGTGGGAGGAGGGGATAAGTGAGAGGAAGAACAGGTTAGGGAGGCGGGGACGAGCTGGGCTAGTTTTTGGATGCGGTAGCGGGAGGGGAGATTTTGAAGCTTGTGAAATCCACATTGATACGATTGGGCTGCAGGGTTCCCAGGCTGAATATGAGTTGCTGTTCCTGCAGCCTTCGGGTGGCATCGTTATGGCACTGCAGGAGGCCCAGGATGGACATGTCGTCTGAGGAATGGGAGGGGCAGTTGAAATGGTTCGTGACTGGGAGGTGCAGTTGTTTATTGCGAACCGAGCGTAGGTGTTCTGCAAAGCGGTCCCCAAGCCTCCGCTTGGTCTCCCCGATGTAGAGGAGGCCACAACGGGTACAGCGGATGCAGTATACCACATTGACAGATGTGCAGGTGAACATCTGCTTGATATGGAAAGTCTTCTTGGGGCCTGGGATGGGGGTGAGGGAAGAGGTGTGGGGGCGGGTGTAGCACTTCCTGCGATTGCAGGGAAACGTGCCGGGTGTGGTGGGGCTGGAGGGGAGTGTAGAGCGGACAAGGGAGTCA
>JAHRHZ010000271.1:4735480-4749440 GCA_024137785.1 Ginglymostoma cirratum
ATCACAGAGACTTGGTTGAAGGAAGGGGATGATTGGCAACTAAATGTACCAGGATATAGATGCTTCAGACAGGACAGGGAGGGAAGTAAAAGCTGGGGAGGAGTTGCATTGCTGGTCAGGGATGATATCACGGCTGTGCTAAAGGAGGGCAGTATGGAGGGCTTGAGCAGTGAGGCATTATGGGTAGAGCTGAGAAATAAGAAGGGTGCAGTTACATTGTTGGCGCTGTACTACAGGCCTCCCAACAGTGAGCGTGAGGTAGAAGAACAAATAGGTCAACAGATTATGGAAAGATGTAGAGGTAACAGGGTGGTGGTGATGGGAGATTTTAATTTTCCCAACATTGACTGGGATACACTTAGTGTCAGAGGTCTGGATGGGGCAGAATTTGTAAGGAGCATCCAGGAAAGTTTTCTAGAGCAGTATGTCAATAGTCCAACTAGGGAAGGGGCCATATTGGACCTAGTGTTGGGGAATGAGCCAGGCCAGGTGGTAGAAGTTGCAGTGGGGGTTTTCTTTGGGAATAGTGACCACAATTCTGTAAGTTTTAGAATACTCGTAGACAAAGATGAGAGTGGTCCTAAGGGAAGAATACTAAACTGGGCCAAGGCCAATTATATCAAAATTCGGCAGGAGCTGGGAAATGTGGATTGGGGACAGCTATTTGAAGTGAAGTCCACATTTGATATGTGGGAGGCTTTCAAAGATAGGTTGAAGATAGTGCAGGATAGGCATGTCCCTTTGAAAACAAGGGATAGGAAAGGAAAGATTCGTGAACCGTGGATGACAGGAGAAATCGTGCGACTAGCCAAGAGGAAAAAGGAAGCGTACATAAGGTCCAGGCAGCTAAGAACAGAACGGTCCTTGGAGGAATATCGGGAGAGTAGGACCAATCTTAAACGAGGAATCAAGCGGGCTAAAAGGGGTCGTGAAATAACTTTAGCCAACAGAATTATGGAGAATCCCAAGGCCTTTTATTCATATATAAGAAGCAAGAGGGTAACTAGAGAAAGGGTTGGTCCACTAAAGGATAAGGAAGGAAGGTTTTGTGTCGAACCTGAGAATGTGGGTGAGATTCTCAATGATTACTTTGTATCAGTGTTCACTGAGGAGAGGGACATGATGAATGTTGAGAATAGAGATAGAAGTTTGTTTACTCTGGATCACGTTGACATAAGGAGGGAAGATGTGTTGGGTAGGCTAAAGGATATTAAGGTGGACAAATCCCCAGGACCGGATGGGATCTATCCCAGGACGCTGAGGGAGGCGAGAGAGGAAATAGCTGGGGCCCTGACAGATATCTTTGTAGCATTCTTAAACACAGGTAATGTGCTGGAGGACTGGAGAGTTGCTAATGTTGTCCCCTGTACAAGAAGGGTAGTAGGGATATTCCAGGTAACTACAGACCAGTAAGCCTGATGTCAGTGGTGGGAAAGTTGCTGGAGAAGGTACTGAGGGATAGAATCTATTTATATTTGGAAAAGAATGGGCTTATCAGTGATAGGCAACATGGTTTTGTGCAGGGGAGATCATGCCTTACTAACTTAATAGAGTTCTTTGAGGAAGTGACCAAGTTGATAGATGAAGGAAGGCCTGTAGATGTCTTCTACATGGACTTTAGTATGGCGTTTGATAAGGTTCCCCATCGTAAACTAATGGAGAAAGTGAAGTCACATGGTGTGCAGGGTGTTCTAGCTAGGTGGATAAAGAACTGGTTGAGCAACAGGAGACAGAGAGTAGTAGTTGAAGGGAGTTTTTCGAAATGGAGAACTATGACCAGTGGTGTTCCACAGGGATCAGTGCTGGGGCCACTGTTGTTTGTGATATACATAAATGATCTGGAAGAGGGCATAAGTGGTCTGATCAGTAAGTTTGCAGATGACACGAAGATTGGGGGAGTAGCAGAAAGCATAGGGGATTGTCAAAGAATACAGGAGACTATAGATAGACTGGAGAGTTGGGCGGAGAAGTGGCAGATGGAGTTCAATCTGGGCAAGTGTGAGGTGATGCATTTTGAGAGGTCTAATTCTAGAGCAAACTATACTGTAAATGGAAGAGCCTTGGGAAAAGTTGATGAGCAGAGAGATCTGGGAGTTCAGGTCCATTGTACCCTGAAGGTGGCTGCACAGGTGGATAGAGTGGTCAAGAAGGCATATGGTACGCTTGCCTTCATCGGACAGGGTATTGAGTATAAGAGCTGGCAGGTCATGTTAAAATTGTACAAGACTTTGGTTCGGCCGCATTTAGAATACTGTGTACAGTTCTGGTTGCCACATTACCAAAAGGATGTGGAAGCTTTGGAGAGGGTACACAGAAGGTTTACGAGGATGTTGCCTGGTATGGAAGGTGCTAGCTATGAAGAGAGGTTGAGTAGGTTAGGATTGTTTTCATTAGAAAAAAGGAGGTTGAGGGGGGACCTGATTGAGGTCTTCAAAATCATGAAGGGTATAGACAGGGTTGATAGAGATAAGCTTTTTCCCAGGGTGAGGGACTCAATAACGAGGGGTCACGCGTTCAAGGTGAGAGGAGAAAAGTTTAAGGGTGATACACGCGGAAAGTACTTTACACAGAGGGTGGTAGGTGCCTGGAACGCGTTGCCAGCAGAGGTAGTAGAGGCAGGCACGGTAGATTCATTTAAGGTGCGTCTGGACAGATGCATGAGTAGGTGGGGAGCAGAGGGATACAGATCCTTAGGAATTGGGCGATAGGTTTAGACAGTGGATTTGGATCAGCACAGGCTTGGAGGGCCGAAGGGCCTGTTCCTGGGCTGTAAGTTTTCTTTGTTCTTTGTTCTTTATAACATTGCAGATGGAGGAGAAATATAGGCAGGACCTGAAACTGCTGTATATTTCAAGTCTCTTATTTATACAGAGGTCACCTTAGTTGTTAAGTGTGCATGAACTTTGTAGAGTTTATAAAGTAAACATCTGCAATATCCTCCCAGCTCAATTTCTAGGAGCTTCCATGATGTCTCTTTACTTATCCCTGAAACATAAACTTTGAAGCACAGTAAGCAGAGATCAGTTAACAGCCAGAACAACCAAATACAGAGCAATTGAACCATTGAACAGGACAAAGGTTATGAAGTAGTTATTTTTATCAATTTGTGGCATGTGGGAGTTATTACCTAGGCTAGCATTAATACCAGAAGGGTCCAGACCTGAAACATCAGCTTTCCTGCTCCTCTGATGCTGCTTGGCCTGCTGTGTTCCTCCAGCTCTACACCTTGTTATCTCTAATACCTATTCCTTGTTACCTTGGGAGCGAATGCTTTGCCAGGCTATTTCAGTTAAGAGTCAACAAAATTGCTTTGGTTCTGAAGTCATATGTAGGCCAGAGAAGGTAAGAATGGCAGATTTCCGTCCCCAAATGACGTTAGTAAACCAGACTGGTTTTTATGACAATCATCAATGATTGTCTCCATTGGGCTAGCTTTTAATTCAAATTTTTAAGAATTGAATTCAAATTTCACCATGTGCCATGGTGGGGTTTGAACTCATGTCCCCAGGACATTAGCCTGCGTTGTGGAGGACTCATCCAGTGACAGACTGGAATGGAGCCAGGTGCTGGAGTGTTTGCTGTGATGTTCCGAACTTAACGGTCATGGCTGATTCTATGCAGAAACTGAAAGCAGCTTGTTCGGACAGGCAGAGACAGGAGACTCTAAAACAGTTCGAGTACAACCTTCAGGTTCTGGAAGCTTCCATCACACGAGTGACCAACAGCTCTGAGATACTGGGTGCAGTACACCAGGTAGGTGTGCGTAGATCAGTCATTACACCAGAGGGTGCCCTGTTTCACTGGGGTTTCTGCAGGAGTTACAATTTATCATTAATCTGTGCGTTTAATTTTTGTGCAATATTCAATTTTTAAGATATAGGAACAAAGACAGGAACACAGGAATTAGGAGTAGGAGTAAGTAATCCAACCCTTTGAGCCTGCTCCACCATTTAACATAATCATGGCTGATCTCACCTTGGTGTCAACTCCACTCTCCTGCCCACTCCCATTGGCCCTTTATCCTGGTTTTCATCAGAAACATATCTGTTTCTTTCTTGAATCTGTTGATTTGATTCTCCCTCCACTGCACTCTGGGGCGGTGAGTTCGACAGATTCACAACCCTCTGAGAGAAGTAGTTTCTCCTCATCTCAGTTTTGAACCCACCTCCTCTCACTCTATATCTATGGGCCATGGTTTGATACTGTCCCACAAAGGGGGAACATCTTTTCAATGTCCACCTTGTCAATTCCCTTTGGCATTTTATATACTTCAATCAGATGCCCCCCGGCATTCTTCTAAACTCCAGTGAGTACAAGTCCAAACTGTTCCACTGCTCCTTGAACTCAGCCCTTTCATCCCCGGAATCAACCTGATGAAGCTCCTTTGAATTGTCTCCAGGGCCACCACATCCTTTCTCAAATAAGGAGATCAAAACTGGACACAATATTCCAAGTGTGGTCTCAACAATGTCTTATATATATATTGTAATATGATAATATATGTCATAATCTGCAGCTGCTTGGAGCCACAATATTAAAACTATCAATACTACCCCCCACCCCCGCAACTTTAATTCATTCACGGGATGAGGGCGTTGCTGGCTAGGTCGCATTTATTACCCATCCCTAATTGCCCAGAGGGCAGTTAAGAGTCAATCACATTTCAGTGGGTCTGGAGTCACATGTAGGCCAGACCAGGTAAGGATGGCAGTTTCCTTTCCTAATGGACATTAATGAACCAGATGGGTTTTTTCCTGACAATCAGCAATGGAGTTGTAGTATTCATCACACTCTTAATTCCAGATATTTATTGAATTCAAATTCCACCATCTGCCGTGGCAGGATTCAAACTGCGTCCACAGAACATTATCTGGGTCTCTGGATTTACAGTCCAGCGATAATACCATTAGGCCATCGCCTCCGCATTGGCAGCAGGGTCCTATTAATGGACACGCACCATTGCCAGTCTCAGGAAGCTTGTTAACAGCTTGGTCACACTTCAGTTTCCTGTCTTTGCAGCATTCCTCTCCACCAGGCTATCATTTGCGTCCTGTATTATTGTTGATGCTAGTACCAGGCTCCCATTTGTAGACCTGTCAATTGTATACCACTTACTTACAGACCACCTACTGGGTGACATTGTGTTTTTTTTTAAATTGTTGCACAGCCCCTTGGCAGGATTCCGACCTTTAGTTGCTGCTTCAGAAATAAATGCCCTGGCTGATTAACAGTAGATCATGAGAACAGAAATCTCCACCAAAGTGTGCATGACATCCCAAAGGCTTTGGGTTGGAGACAGCTCAATGCAACTGAGGTTGGGGAGTTAAGATGGACCAAGGCCCAATACTGAACTCTCTGGAGGTAGAAGGGTGGGAGCATTGTCTCTGAGGTTGACCATGTTTTCTCTATTTCATGACACTTCGATAGCCCTTCCTGATATGAATGTTTACTGTTTTAGAACATATTGTTGCAGCATGTGCTATAATAATTAGAATTTGTGTAATAATTAGAATTTGGAAGAAGAATAATGGTACACATCTTGAAAAATCCTACACTTTCCCTAGGGAAGCTGCCTTCATATAGAGATAACAAAGTATAGAGCTGGAAGAAGGGTCCAGACCTGAAACGTCAGCCTTCCTGCTCCTCTGATGCTGCTTGGCCTGCTGTGTTCATCCAGCTCTACACCTTGTTATCTCAAACCCTCCAGCATCAGCAGTTCCTACTATCTCTGCCTTCATATAGAGCCTGGATCAAAGATGTGGCCACAACATTACAGCCTTGAGCCTCCAACATATACTCACTCTGTCAGATTCCCGAATGGAAGCTTAGGGGGATTATGTGTGTGATGTGCCTTTGTAGGAAGCCCGGGTAAGTGGCGGTGTGCAGGTGATGATGGAACATGTGGCCAATCTGAAAAGCGTGCACGCCAAAGAGCATGCAGAACTGCAGGAAATGAAGAAAATCATTCAGCAGAACTCCAGGAGCCGACAGTTTGGAGACATGAGAGGTAAGGACTGTCTCTCATCCAGCACCATCCAACAGAAAGGACTGTAATTTGGAACTTCTAACTTCATTTCTGTATTTTTCTACTCTTCACCTAAGATTTTGTGCATAGGTACCTTGTATCTAAGATGGTGCCGTGTACTCCTATGTCCCTGTACTTGAGTACATGTGACAATAAAATCTAGTTCTAGATCTAGTTCTAGTTCTAATGTTGTCTTTTAAACCAGAGGATGCATTCATTGTGACTCAGCGGTTAGCACTGCTGCCTCACAGTGCCGGGGACCTGGGTTCGATTCCAGCCTCGGGTGACTGTCTGTATGGAGTTTGCTCGTTCTCCCTGTGTCTGTGTGGGTTTCCCCCAGGTGCTGTTGTTTGCTCCCACAGTCCAAAGATGTGTAGGTTAGGTAGATTGGCTGTATTAAATTGCCCATAGTGTCCAGGGATGTGCAGGCTAGGTGGATTAGCCATGGGAAATGCAGGGATCGGATGGACCTGGGTGGGATGCTCTTCAGAGGGTCGGTGTGGACTCAGTGGGCTGAATGACCTGCTTCCACACTGTAGGGATAACAAGGTGTAGAGCTGGATGAACGCAGCAGGCCAAGCAGCATCAGAGGAGCAGGAAAGCTGACGTTTCGGGCCTAGACCCTTCTTCTGCAGTTCCGACTATCTCTCCACACTGTAGGGATTCTATTCTATGATTCAAAGTTTGAAGGGGGAATGTACATAGACCGTGTAACCTACTGAGCTGAATTCTCCATTCTGAACCCCTCTCTTCTGATATCGGATGGGAATGGTGTTGTGTAACAATAGGATATTGGCCAATGCAGCCTTGAGGCCCTTCCCCCATGAGTGATAGCTTCCACACCCTCCATGTACAAATAGCAATGGGATGAGACGAGACAGACCGAACCATCTAATTTTCATCATGCTGTACCTTGATCATGGCCGGGATCACCATGGGGAAGATAACGGCATGACGTAAGAAGGCGGGATTAATGTTCCTGTGGTCCCCTTGATGGAGGGACAGCACCTCATTGCGTTTGCTTCCCTCACCTTCCTGCCTTATTCTGCAGTCCTCAGTTCCTGGATGTGTGGACTCTCAGGGAAGATTCTGCCAATTTAATTGTCTAGTCTTATCTCTAGCAATGGTCCTGTGCAGCGTCATTGAGATTCTAGAGGCTCATACTATCCAGCCTGGCAGCAGTAATTCCACAGGGAATCACTATGGCTACCTGATGAAATCTAACTGGGTTGTGTTTGCTGCAAAATCGGGTTGGTGGACAGTGGACCAGCCAGGAGGACAGTGTGATATAAACTGTACAAGAAAGTAGAGGGTCTGAGTAAATAAACCCTAAGGGGGCCCTGGGACCAATACTTAAATGGAATGGGTAATAAAGACTGGGATGGGGATGGAAGGTCAAATTAGTTTCCTTTTAGTCAAAGTTGTTCTCAAAGGTAGGTGGTGCTATCTTGGTCACATATTTGGACTTTTTCTCTTACAATTGTCTGCTAATGAAGTTAATAACTCGATGGTACGATTGACCAAGCAAAAACCACAGACCTGGAGGCTGATGTGGACAGGTACCTTTCCTATTAACAGATCAATAATTACCCATTACTCTGAAAGTCTCACCTAGTGCCAGTCCATGTTTAAGATGCAGTTGGCTTCTGGAAGATAGGCTGCTCATCCAATATCATGACAGCAAACCTATGATATTCTACCAGCTCAAATCCTGGTAGTACCTTCTCAGATGGCATTCCTGGCACCTTGTAGCCTTTGCCACCTCTATCACTGTGTGTTACTAGGTAAGAGTTGTTTTGAGGTAATTCATGGCATCAGTTCTCCTTGTGTTTGTTTTATCTTGGGCCTATCTCATGATAAGTAGTAGGAATACACCAGTATAGCGTATCTACAGAGGAGGCACTGACTTTAGTGATTAACATGAAGGCTTGTAGAATGATAGCAATAAGTTCAGATACAATTGGACAAGCATAATTACTGGGACTTTAGGGAGCTGGTACAAATACTCCTGCTCCCTTTGGAAGTGAGAGTGGAATATTTTGTCTTCACCCACAGACTGTATGTAACATCCGTAGAAATAATGGGGTCAATATAACATGAACATTAACCCCTTCGAAACTATTAACTTAGGTAAAGCACCCCTGCATAGCAGCAACATTTTGGATCAAGCTTATTTTTCAGTAACACAGAGAAATTGAAAACATCAAGGCTTTTTAACGTTGCAATATACTCTCTTGCAGATGATGCCGACTTTCAGACTAAGAATCAAATGATGAGAGCTATGCATCAGGTAAATCAACACTGTGGCTTCGTTAACATATAGACGACTCAAATATGGTACATTTATGGGGAAATAATCACATTTCTCATGATGATATCATTGGTTAATGATAAATTTGATCTTTCTATGTTTCTCCTAGATCATATAAGACTGTTTGGGGTTGGTATACTGTTGCGTGATTCTAATAAACTTTTCATCCATTGAGTTGATGACTTCACTGAAATGACATTTAGAGGATTTTCCCAAGTTGTTACATTGCAAAGTGTGTCGCAGCTTATGCAATACCATTACGTCATCCACCTCTATCAGGTTTCCTGTTTACGTCACCTGGTTGACACCTACATTGGAGTTTCTTCATTTTTAATTCTTTCGATGGGATGTGGCAATCAGTCAGCATTTGTTCGCCATCCGTAACTTCCTTTGAGAAAGGGGTGAGCCACCTTCTTTAATTGCTGCTGTCCATTTGTTACAGGTATACACATGGTGCTGTTAGAAAGGGAGGTCGAAGAATTAGACACAGGAAGAGTGAAGGAACAGTGAGATAGTTCCACGTCAGGAAGGTGCATGGTTTGGTGGAGTTATTGCATTAATATTCCCTGGTGTTCACTTCGCTTTTTGTTTTGGGCGATAAAAGTCCCAGACTCTGTCAAAGAAGTCTTGGTGAGTTGCTGTATTGCATCTTTCAAATGGTATACATTGCGATCACTGGGGACCAGTGGTGGAGGGAGTGAATGTTGATCAGTTTGCAGCTTTGTTCTGGGTAAAATATAACTTCTTGACTGTCGTTGGAGCTGTTTTCATCTAGGCATTCCACTACAATATTGGCTTACGCCTACTAGGTTTCTGAAATCAGGATGTGAGTTACTTGCTGTGGAATCTACAGCCTCTGAGCTGTTCTTGTAGCCACAGAATTTATATAGCTGGGCCAGTAAAGTTTCTTGTGAGTAGTGGACACAGGATGTTGATTAAGAGTGATTCTGTGATGGTAATGCCTGGAGTTGGTTAGATTCTCTCGACATAGAATCCTGACAATATGGAAGTAGGCCATTCAGCCCATACTGACCCCCAAAGGGCGTCCCACCCAAATCCCCTCCCCTATCTCTGTAACCGTGCATTTCTGATGGTTAATTCACCGATCTTGCACAGCTTCGGACTGTGGGAGAAAACCAGAGCAAACCCATGCAAACGTGGGGAGAATGTACAAACTCCACACAGACAGACACCCGAGAGTGGAATCAAACCCAGTTCCCTGGTGGTGTGAGGCAGCAGTGCTAACCACTGAGCCTCCATGCCATCCTTTCGTTGTACACAGTTATTGCATGGCACTTGTGTGGTTTGAATGTTACTTGCTATTTACCAGCCTAAGCCTGAAGGCTACGCTGACACCTTTGAACATTAGATCTGTATATAATCCAGAGTGTCGAGATCAAATTTCATCTCCCTGCTCTTACCCTCCACAAAACTCTGCACCTCCACATTCTGCTTGGCCATCTCCTGCAAGAGGCTAAAAGAAGCTAAAAGCCCTCAGCTGCTAAGGAGAAACAAATCTCTGGAAAATACATTTATGCAAGAATGCTTATAAATATTTAAATAAAAAACAAATTATGTCAGTCTTTCCCATGCTATCACTGAGCATAGTTTTGTATCAATGTAAATTGCAACATGCCACAGAACAGTATGTAAGTTCTGTACAAAACTGTTCTCCTCTCTCAGTGTAGGACTAGCCAGGACAATGTGTGATGGTGATGCTGCAGGATATCCAACTCTGAGCTTGCAGAATGGCACCAATTTAACCCTACATCTCTGGTCAGTGCTGTCAGTGGTGGAAGATACTCATTTCCAATGTTCTCCCTCTCTCTAAATGCTTTAGGGTATCCGTTTGCATCAGGGATCTCAATGTAGTTAAAGCTGGCAGGTTATGTGGGTCGCACAGACTGGTGGAAGTAAAAAGTCAGTTCTGCGGTGTCCACTTTGATTCACTGCTTCCTGAAAGTTAACCTGAACCTCACTGAACCATCTCCAATGATATCAGCAAGAGAATGTAATCAAGAACTGGTTTCCAAAAATGCAATATCTGAGTTTGCTGCAAATTAATTCCTTATATCTGGGCATCAATGCAATAACATTTCCTGCCATGCCTAGCTTCCCTTGAGAAGGAGGTGGTGAGCTATCTTTTTGATCCATTACAGTTTATGTTGTACAGATATAGTCCCACTGTGCTGTTGTACAGGGACGTACAGGATTTTGATACAGCCACAGTGTTGTTATGTCTCATGGTCAGTCTATCAGCCTGCCTTTGCTCATGACAACATCACTGTATCATAGCATGTAGTAATATGAGGGTATAAAGGTCTCACATTCCATCTTCCCTCAGGTCACTTGAAGGATGACACACTACTGGAACCTCTGTTGTAATGTAATGAAGTCCATTATTTATGTGTACCATCAAGGACCTACTCTAAGTCAGTAAAGGTCCCTTGGGGTTGGTTCAGGTCTATATTCCTTCATTTTCTATTCCAGCTGTGGGGAAGTCAGATATATTTCAGGCAGGCTTTGTGGATCTTGATATGATTCTGTGGATGGGAATTTCTACATCGTAGTGTATTAACAAGTCAAGGCAGGTAAAAGCTGTCTCTTACAATGCTTAGAATTATGCAGAATGGTAATGGTGAATTGTTCCCTGTGTTACGGTAGATGGTTCCATTCTGAAATAGCACTTAAACTAAACCCTGATCTGTTCTTATTTACCAGAGTACAGCTCGCAGGAGGGTGAGCATCGCTGTCATTCCAAAACAGCTCATGGTAAGTGTACAATCTCGTTTTTCACATTTTTGTAATGTGGCTGCTTCAGATTATTTTAATTGTTTAGCTTTTGAGGTTGAGCATTACAGTGTGCAGATACATTGGTCTTTCATCTCTGGGGCTTATCTCACAGGCCACAATGCTGAGGTGAACGTTGCCTCTCTCTGCTGGTGGTCAGTTCTCCCATGGAATGGGTTGGCAATGGTTCAACCTGATCCCACATGAATGACTGATGGGAGAAATGGAAAATGCCACACTGGTCAGGAAGCAGTCAAGGGGCTTCCCGGAGACTGGGACTAAGGTGAAGGATAGGTAGCTGTTGTACCTTGGGAAACAATAGCATTTCAAGAAATTTGGGGTTGAGATAACTCAAAATAGTGAACAGCTTGGTATTTTGGAGATTGTTTTCCAAGCTTTATGTCTACTTTGAGTGGATAGATGTGGACCTTGGGAGTGGAGAGTCATATTAGAATTAAAATTAGAAATAAGTTTATTGTCATGTGTATTCAAGTACAGTGATACAGGAAAAGTTCACAAAGTCGCTATTCCTGGTGCCAACTTAGGTACAAAGGTACCCAGGTACAAAATATTAGGTACAAAGTAAATAAAGAAATAAGTGACAAGTTAAACATTACAGTCCTTTTTAGTATGAAATAGAAAAATCAAAGAATTATAGTCCTTTTGTAGCCATGGCACTGCAGACACTCTACGCTGGGGTTCACCATGAGGGCTCGATCTCTCACGTGTGCTGGGCTTGATCATCCCCCCCCCACCCCGTGTGAATCGGTCTCCCCGTGCATGCACTCCTCCACGATGCTGTCTTGCCGCTGACCGCCATCTGGGCTCACCAGCTGCCTCGCCGCAGCTCACCAGAATCCCGATCCAGTACAACATCAAGCCCTCAGGCCATTTCCATGCATCCTGGTCTCGGAAAAGCCACAGCAGCTTTGCACCAACCACATCGCCAAAGACTCGTTCTCGGCCCACAACCGCTACCGTCACTGCTGCCTCCACAATCAAGCTCTCTCCAGAAAGTAAGGTGAAAGAAAACAAATTAAAAAACTAAGGGTGAAAAAGCAAAGAAATAGAAGAAAGAAAAGCAGCTGGAGTGGACAAGCCCTGGCTCAGGAATCCTACTCTGCCATTGTCCTGAATCACATGAAGTAGAAATCCATTTCCCATTTAAAGTGAATAGGTCTCGTGTTAACTTATCTTCTTTGTTAAGATCACTAGCGTTAACAACAATTCAGCTAGGTGCAGAAAGCACAATCAGGAATCAGAAATCAAAATCAGAATTTAAAAAAAACCAGATAATAGGAAAAAAACACAAACAGAATTGTGGTCCTCAGGTCTGTGCCAGGGAATCGAGGCTATAGGCTCCAATTGTAGACCCCCCTGATGTAGGGAAATAGGACAAAGAATTAAGGTTTGACCTATAGGCAGCCACTTGGATACCACTCATAACGCCTGTGCTGGAGATAACAAGGATCATGACTGACATTTTAATTCCAGAGGATTGAACTCAATGCTGGTTGGGTCTCACACACTGCCATCACCTCTGCCCCACCCCCACTACAATGAGCAGTCTAGCACAATTGTTGCTAGTGGTTGCAAGAAGACGTAACCCTATTGGTGTAAAGTGATCATATGGGGGTCAGTGAATTAATGGTTATAGAGTTGGGGATGGCAAGCGCCTGAGAAAGTGAGAAGCCTTCTCTTGTTCATGGTGACTGACAAGTGGTAAAGTTCCTGACCCTGGGATGGAGTCGTAACATCATACAACACAGACGGAGGCTGGTAATAGAACTTTGAAGGATGTATCCATTTCATAGAATTATAAAATAATGCAACATGGAAGAAGACCATTTGGCCCATTGTGCCTGTTTCAAAAAGAGTTGTCTAATTTAAAGCAGTTCTTTCCCCGTAACCCTCTCGTTACTTTCCATCAAGAATTTACCCATTTCTCTGTAGGATGTCACTATTGAATCTGCTCCTACCTCCCTTTCATGGGCACCTTTCATATCACAAATCATTGTATAAATTTGTCTCCTTGTGTTATCTCAAGCTCTTATTACAATCGCCTTAAATCTGTGTCTTCTGGTTGCTGACCTTTCTGCTACTGGAATTATTCTATCCTCATTTAATCCACCAAAATCACAATTTTAAATGCCTCTATCAAATTGCATCTTCTCTCATAATCCAGCATTTCAAATTCTCCACATAACTATCCCTGATCCCTTGCAGCATTCAATTAAATCTCCTTTGAACTCTATCTATGACATCGACAGCTAGTATATCAGGAACCTAATGTATGCGGGTTGACTGATCTGTTAGATATGATGCCTGGAAACTCAAGGGAAGCACAATGTTTTGGTTCAGAAAGCCAGTGAGTGAAGGGAAGTATTGGAGCCATACGTTTTGAGATGTTTCGAGAATACGCTTCCTACCTCAGTTTCAGCCAGTGTCTATTTATATCCAATCAAGCAAAACGGCCCCCAATTAATGATCGATATAAAATTAATGACCAACACCTCTTTTGGTCCCATTGTGGGTACAACCACATCGGGGAAATAGATTCATCTCTGTCTCTCATAGGTTATAGGATTATTTTTATCCTATCACATTACTTGGGCGTCGTTAAGAGTGATGAGTTAACGCTTAACTTAAGAGTGAAACACCTTGCTTTGGATCTGGAGTCACATGTAGGCCAGACCAGGTAACAGTGGCAGATTTCCTTCATTAATGGACATTAGTGAATCAGATAGGCTTTTAATGACGATCAGCAGTGGTTATGTAGTTGCCATTAGATAAGCTTTGGTCAGCTCAGTGTAAATACTGCCATATATTTGTCA
>JAHRHZ010000271.1:4754735-4768869 GCA_024137785.1 Ginglymostoma cirratum
CTATGATGCTGCTTGACCTGCTGTGTTCATCCAGCCCCATGCTTGTTATCCCTAAGTCAATGATTGTTAGGTTGCCAGATATTTTGTCATCTTATTGGCCAAATGGCAGCTGGCAGTTATTGGTCATACATTGATTGTCCCTTGAGAACATGTTGGTGAAACTGACTTTTTGAAACATTGGCGTGTGTGTGTGTGTGTGTGTGTGCGTGTGGTGTGAGGGTGACTGTGTGTATGTGTGTGTGTGCGCGTGCACATGTGTGCACGTTTATGTGTGTGAGTGCACGTGTGTGTGTGTGTGTGTGTGTGTGGTGCTGATGGTTACGCGGTTTCAGGATTTTGACTCACTGATATTGACAGAATAGTGGGATATCTCCAGGTTGGAATTATGTATTCCTTGCAGTAAACTTTGGAAGAGCTGATGTTTATATGCAGTTGCTACCCTTGCATTTGTTAAATCTCAGTGGGAAGTGGGCTGAAAATCAAGCCCTGCTTTTCCCCAGTTATCACCAATATTAAAATTTTTTAAAAGTATATTGAATTCCCCAATTTACGTATCCTTTAGACCTAAGTTGACAGAAAGCACGGATCATGTAAATAGGTCGTAACTGCAGGTAAACAGCTCAATCTGGATAAATGTGAAGTGACCCGAAATGTCAAGCTTTCCTGCTCCTATGATGCTGCTTGACCTGCTGTGTTCATCCAGCTCCACACCTTGTTATCTCGGATTCTCCAGCATCTGCAGTACTTATTATCTCTGATAGAGTCATAGAGTCATGTAGCATGGAATCGGGCCCTTTGGCCCAACTTGTCCATGCTGATCAGGTTTCCTAAACTGAACTAGCCCTATTTGCCTGCATTTGGCCCATATTCCTCTCAACTTTTCCTATCCATGTACCTGTCCAAATGTCTTTTCAATGTTATAATTGTGCTCACCTCTATCACTTCCTCTAGCAGCTCATTCCATATACCTCAGTTCCCTTCCAAATCTTTCTCTTCTCACCTTAAACATGTGCTCTCTAGTTTTGGACTGCCTGACTCTGGAGAAAAGACCTTGCCTATTCATCTTATCTATGCCCCCCATGATTCTATAAACCTCTATAAGGTCACCCCCTCGTCCTCCTCCGCTCCAGGGAAAAACATCCCAGCCTATTCAGCCTCTCCCTGTATCTCAAACCTTCCAGTCTTGGCAACATCTTTGTAAATCCATTCTCGCACCGTTTCCTGTTTAATAACATCCTTCCTATACCAGGGCAACCTGAATTAAATGCAGTACTCCAAATGTGGCCTTACCAATGTCTTGTACAGCCATAAAATAACATCCCAACTCCGGTGCTGAATGCTCTGACCAATGAAGGCAAGCATACCAAATGCCTTCTTCACCACCCTGTCCACCTGTAACACCACTTTCAAGGAACTATGTATCTGCACCTCGAGGTCTCTCTGTTTGACAACACACCCCAGGGCCCGACCATTAACACTGTAAATCTTGCCCTGGGTTGTCTTACCAAAATGCCACACTTAACATTTATTTAAATTAATCTCCATCTGCCATTCCTCGGCCCACTGGCCCAGTTGATCAAGATCCCATTGTATTCTTAGATAACCTTTCTCAGTGCACACCGACCAATTTTGCTATACTTGGGCAGGCAAACAAAGCAAGAGAAAACCAAGGATCATAGGGACCTGCAATAGGTTAGGGTTAGTTGGGCATGTATGCTAGTCCCTTAAAATATCTGGATGGGTGAATTAAGTGATTAAGAAGATAAATAGGATACTTGTCTTCATTAGCTGAGACACAGAGTTTAAGAGCAGGGAGGTTGTAATGGAAAGGTATAAAACTCTAGCCACAGCTGAGTATTATGTGCCATTCTGGAAAACACTATAGAAGGGATGTGATAGCACTGGAGGGGGTGCAGAGGAGATTTACCAGACCTGGGCTGGAGAGTTTCAGTTATAAAGAAAGATTCAACAGAGTGTGTTTGTTTTTCTTCGAGCGGAGGAGACTGAGAGGGAATGTGATTGAGATGTATACAATTATAAGAGACATAGACAGGGTAAAAGGGAAGAAACATTTCCCTTTGGTGGAGGGATCAATGAATGGAAGCAAGGTAAGGAGCAGAAGATTAATTGAAACATGAGGAAAAGCTTTTTTGTGGGAATCTGGAAGTCATTACGTGAAAGGTAGAGGCAAAAGCCTTCGTAATATTTAAGAATTAAGAATGTGCTGTAGCAATGCTACGACATGCAAAGGCAAGGGCTGGAAAATGTGTTTAGAATAGTTAGGTAATCGTTTTTGTCTGGCCTGGGTATGATGGGCTGAAGGGCCTTTACCCGTGCTGTGGATCTCTATGACATAATGACTCTGACAGTTAAAACTCCAGCACCCTTATAAACTCCCTGCTTACACACAAATCCAGACAGATAGGAAAAACATTGGTGTTATCGTTGGGAGGAAAGACTGGGAAGGTAGTTCAATGGTCTTTGCCCACAGGGTTTGCTGAGATAATCCAGTTAGCTTGTCAGGATATGCTGTCCACATCTATCCCTGCATACGTTTATTTGTTTGCAGGAGGTGCCTGGTTCACATTTATAAATTCTCTGGCTTTTTGGTTAAGAGCCACAGCTTCTAGCAACTCCTGAGGGAAAAATAAACTTTTTTTTCAGCCTAAGATGGTTCTTATAGAAAAGAAAAGAGCTCTGGGCCTCACAGATATCCAATAGCTTCTTGTTCAGAGCCACAAGCAGTGTTCAGCTACTTGGGAACCAATCACATATCTGCTGACAGGCAGAAAACGTCTGTGATCTTTCACTGATCATTGGTTCACTGACCAATCAGCTATTTGCTGCTGGCTGAATCTCTATTTGTACACAGCTCTTGGCTGCAGCTTACCTGCACCTTCTCCTACTACTGCTTGACCTAGCAGCTGTGTAAACAGTGCGTATAATGAGTGTCAGGTCGATTTTAAAGAGTGCAGCAATCCTTAACAATCTTGTTTCTGAAAGTAAACCTTTTCCCCATTTCAGTCCACAATAAAAAAAAACAGAAACAAAAATAACAAAGATGTGGTCTTTAACACCCTCCTAGGTGTTGGAGGCATTGAGTTCCAGGGTCTGCTGAAGAGGATTTACTGACTGGATGATAAAACTTTAGCTACAGTGGAGGTGAGGGAGATGGTTGAGTAATGGCATGGATGATTAAGTCCTGGGTGGACTGATTTTGTTCTGAACAGTGTCACAAAATCAGCTGGAGAAATTCTGGTATGTGTAAATTCATGTAATGGGTGTTTCAATGGTAAATCTTTGGAATTCCTTACCCCAGAGGCTTGTGCAAGTTCAATCACTTAGCTGGTTCAAGTCAGGAATTGATAGGTTTCTGGATAATAAGGACATCAAAAGAGATGGAGGTAGTGCAGGCAAGTGACATTTCAGCCATGATCAGATTGAATGGCAGAACTGACTTGATGGGCTGAATGGTCTACTCCTGATCTAATATACTTTTATATTAGCCTGGCTGACAGATCCGTGGGATAACAGTATCTGTTCCTGACTCTACTTCACCACTGCCACTAGATATGAACTTACAACATTGTCAACACTCGCATTCCATTAACAATTTCTCAATTTGCTCCACTTGTTTATGCATGGACCTATAAGAAGGGAAAATTGGACAGGGCAACAGTTCTTATGAGCTGGGGGATTTTTAAAATTATTTATCCATATAGGTAGCATGGTGACTCAGCAGTTAGTACAGTTGCCTCACAGCACGAGGGACCCGGGTTCGATTCCAGCCTCAGTTGAATGTCTATGTGGAGTTTGCGCTTTCCACTGTCTTTGTGGGTTTCCTCCAGGTGATCTGGTTTCCCCCCTTGGTCTAAAGATGTGTAGGTTAGGTGTGGCCACGTTAAGTTTCCCTGTAGCATCTGGAGATGTGCAAGCTAGGTGAGATAGCTGTAGAAAATGTAGAGATAGACTCTATTTGGGTGGGATGCTTTTTGGCAGGCCAGTGTGGACTTGATGGACCAAGTGGCTTACTCCCACATTCTATGATTCAGAGGATTGTGGCTGTCACTGACTAGGTCAGCATTTCAAATTCAACCTGCCAGAGGTGGGATTGTGAACCCTGAACCCAGTGTATTAATCATTCAGTGATAATACCACTAGGCCATTAGCTGGTATAATTTTACATAGCTCAGATTGTGCCAAACATAATCGCAATTGATTTAAGGATTCCAGGAGGTGGGGCTAGGTATAGTTTTTTACTGTCTGGTTAAACACATAATTATGTTTATTAGGAATGCCTTAATTTAAGTTTAAGAAGAAACAACTGGTGGCTAGGAATTGTCTGAGTGCATATATTTAGACAGCACCTGCAATAGTGTGGAATGAGAGGGCTAAGACCCCTTGGTCAATAAACCTTCTGAGCAAGGTAAAAGATATTTCTGTTATGATTTTTAAACTCCCAGCTGGCTTGGAATCTATGGGAAGAGTCTTCTCAAAGTCCTGATAGTCAAAAGGAAAAGGGAATGGAGAGGTGGACTAGATAAGCTTGGAGGTTGGGTTTTGCATTGCTTATGGCCTACGATGTCTATCTTGCAGCAGACTACAACATCCTCTCGAGGACTTAATTGGGAACCACGCACAATGCCTAGCATCCAATTCAAACCAACCTATGCCACTTTGTCAACGCTGTGAGATTAAATCTGAGGAGATCTCATTTCATGGGTAAGGTGGTGATTAGTGAGCGCTGGGGGGAGGGAAGTGGGTGTCTCGTTTTCTTTGGTGAAGAATTATAATGTTAACATCTTCCTTATATGCCTTTAATTGTTTAAAGATTTTAACAGAGTAAGGGAGCCAATATGATATTCTGGTAAGATTGTTGAATATTCCTGGTGCATAGCTGTCATTGAATGAGATTCCTCCTTCGTTCTATGCTCCAGAGTGTATCTCCTTGGAGGAGGCTTCTTCTTATTCCTGTAAGATTTGCTATACTTGTGGGGAAATGTTTAGATGCCAATTCCTGAAAGAGCGATGGAACCATGTTCAAAAGTAAACACTCTATACAGAATAAGATCAATACCTGAAGGAAGAAACATTGACAGGTCTATGGGAAAGACTGGAGGAATGTCATTCACTGGTTAGCTCCAAGAAAGAGCTGGCAATGGCACGATGAGACAAATGGTCTCCTTCTCTACTCTATCTTGTATGATTCCTTACCAGCAACAAGAATTTTACCATGTGGTGGTGACCATCATGCTGAGTAAACTCTGTACTTCATCAAAGTGCACATAATTCCAAGGTGTGTTGTAATTCATCAACGTGGCATGAGAACTTGGCAGTTCCTTGAACCAGTGGGGGTTCACATTTCTTAAGATAATAGGAAATGAAAATATTGAACTTGCTCTGCTGTTCAATGTGAGCATGACCAATCTGACTAGCACCTGTTGGTCCCATATAATCCTTGATTCTGTGGGAGATCAATAACCTGTCTAATGCTGCCTTTAAATATATCCAATTACCCAGTTTCCACTGCTCGCCATGGAAACAAGTTTCAAAGAGTGGAGGAGAGGAGGGTAAGAGGGGACTAGATCGAGATGTATAAAATTGAGGTGCTTTGATAGGAAGAAATTTTGCTCTTGATAGAGGGATTAATGACCAGGGATAATAGATTTATGGTAAAGGACAGAATGTTTAGAGGGGATGTGAGGAAGTTTTTTTCACCCAGAGGATGGTGGGAATCTGGGACTCAATCTGCCTGTGAGGGTCGTAAGAGGCAGAAATCTTCATCGCATTTAAGTATTGGATGCACATTGCAATGCCAAACAAAAACATGGGCCAACTGCTGGAAAATGGAATTAGAATAGTTAGGTGGTGGTCTTTGACCAGCATAGACTCAATGGGCTAAAACAGCCTTTATCTGCACTGTGGATCACTGATTCTGTGACTCTTAAAACTACACACAGTGCTCCGGGTGCAGTCCAAATAAGCTCCTATACAAATAAGGCAAGGTTTCTTTATTCCTATACTTTAATGCTCTTGTGATAAAGGCTGACATTCCATTAGCCTTCCTAATAGCTTGCTGCATCTGCATATTAGCCTTCAGCAAATTATCAACAGGAATACTTAGATCTCTTTGTACACTTTCCAATGCTATACTACTTAAGAAATATTCTGTATGTTTGGGTCTCCAAATTTAGATAATCTTGCATTTATCCACACCATATCCCATCTTCCATGTTTGCATCCATTCATTAAGCCTAACCAAATCCTCCTGAAGCTGCCTTACATCTTCCTAACATTGCACATTCTCACCTAGCTTTGTATCATCCATAAATTTGGTCCTTGCCTCATTGATATATTCATGAACTTGGGGTCGAGTACTGATCCTCATGGTACACCACTAGTCACATACTACCAACATGAGAATAACCGATTTATTCCTACTGTTTTCTGTCTGTTAGTGAATGATTAATCTATCCTAGTACATACTTTTTATTCACTGATAGGATGTGGATGTCACTGGTTGGGTCAGCATTTAGTGTCCATCCCTAAGGTAATGGTGAGTTGCCTTTTTGCTGCAGTCTATT
The DNA here is from genome assembly GCA_024137785.1 of Ginglymostoma cirratum. NCBI lineage: Eukaryota > Metazoa > Chordata > Chondrichthyes > Orectolobiformes > Ginglymostomatidae > Ginglymostoma > Ginglymostoma cirratum. Next base: position 4,761,320 of record JAHRHZ010000271.1, read on the forward strand.
TGATGCAGGTAGACCACAATGCTGTTGGGACAATGTCAGTAGGATTTTGATCTGGTGACACTGAGAAATGACGATATATTTCCAAGTCACGATAGGCAGTGGCTTGGAGGGAGAATTTGCAGGTGGTGATGTTCCCATGTATTTGCTGCCCTTGCCCGTTCTAGATAGTAATGGTTGTAGGTTTGGAAGCTGCCTTAGGAGCATTGGTGAATTTCTTTAGAGCCTCCTGTTACCTTCGGTATTTTTTTCTCACATGCCTTGACTATTTTTTTGAATCAGCCTCCTTTGGGGGACTTTATCAAAAGCATTTAAAAAATCTAAATACGCTATGTCCATCCACTCCCCTTTTATTAATTTTGGTTTAACATCTTCAAAAAATCTCCCAAGTTTGTGAACACTATTTCCCATTCTCACAATCCATGCTGACTATACCCAATCAGGTCATTATCAACCAGGTGATAATTTATTTCTATCGTCCATGGAGTGACATTTGTTACCTTCCTATCCACAGGAACCATTCCACAATCTATATATTTTTGAAAGATAATCACCAATGCATTGTCATATCTCTACAGCCACCTCCTTCCACATTCTGGGATTTAGATTGTCAGATCCTGTGGATGTATCAACTATCAGCCCATCAAATTTCTCCAATACAACCTTCTTACTATCAGTAATTCCTTTCAACTCCTTATTCTCTACAGTCACTTGGATCTCTAATTGTGGAAAGTTCTTGTATCCTCCTCAATGAAAACAGACAAGTCTTTACTTAGCGTCTCTTCCATTTCCCTGTTCCCAACATAAATTCTCCTGACCTTGCCTATAAGGGGCTAACACACATCTTAAGGAAACACTTCCTTTCAACATGCCTACAGAAGTTTTACAGTCTGTTTTTACATTGCTAGATCTGTATTCATACTTATAAGTTTATTGACCCTCTTTTTGTCCTCCCAAACCACCCAAACCTCCCATTTTGGACACTTGATAGGCCCTTTCTTTTAATCGCATGCAATCCTGAACTTGTATTGTTAACTATGGTTGATTGGCTTCTTTTTTGAGTTTTGCACTTTGAAGGACTGTCCACGTGCTGTATGCCATGTAATAGTTTTTTTTAAAAGACTATCCATTGCCTCTATACAATCATGTCCTTTATAATGTGTTTTTCCAATCCATCTGAATGAATTTGTATCTCATGCCTTCATACTTTCCCTTATTCAAATTTAACACCCGTGCTTCAGAATGAACTACCTCACTTTCAAACATCATGTAAAATTCTATCATTTCTGGCCAATCATGCCTGAAGGTTCTTTGGCAACAAGATTTGTTAATTAGCCCCTTTTCATTACATAATACTAGATCTTTAAAATAGTATGTCCTTTAGTTGGCTCTTCAATATATCGTTCCACAAAACCATCATGAAGACACTCCAGCAATTAATCCTCCATAGCTTTAGTGCTCAAGTGGTTTACCCAATTTACATACAGACTGAAGTCATCCATGATAACTCTGCTCATGCTTCATGATTCTCTCATCTCCTGATCAATACTACAATTAAAGTACAGAATGAATAATATATCTTCTAATGCTGTCAACGATAAATTCTGGTTTTTGTGTATTGTCTTTGATTTTGTAGATCAGAATGCAGGTGGAACTTGAAAGGAAAAACAAACTGGAAATCGTCAAGATCAGGAGAAGCACCAACTTTCTTATCAAATACATTGGAATGCACCTGCCTGAGGTAGATCTGGACAAATTCTGAGCTCAGGGGTAGGAATAGCAGATACCTTAAATGGTAGGAGCAGGACATAGGTCAGCCCTGCCAGCCTTTTTGAGTTAAAGCCTGGGTGGTGGGGTTAGGGACCTGAGATCCTCCCTGCAGCCTGTTGAGAACATTAGTCTAAAAGATGTTCTGTAACTAATAGCTAATACCAATCGAAATGTTACCTTATGATATGAGCCAGATGACTATTTGGCAAGAAATCTAATTGAGGATTAAGTGGTGTAAAGATACTGCATCACATGTGGAGTATATTTGTTCCTAAGTTGCTGGTACCATGTAAATGTCGGGCCTGGGTTGGATTTGCTTCTGCATCGTCCCAAAAACTGAGAGCTTCAGGGAAAATCTGACCCTGCCCTTTCCTATGGATGAGAATTGTTTTAGCACATGTTCGCTCTCAGGAGTGGAAGACCCAGGGACACTGCAAGCAGTTGTAGCGCACTAACTCAGATGAATTGGTTAAATAAAGGATTATGTTGAATCCATGACTTTCCTGGTCTCTGCTGTTGGGCACTGAGATTTTTAAAAGGAGACAGAGAGATGAACAGAGGTTTTAGTGAAGGAATTTGAGAGAGGGTAAGGTCTAGGCACAAGTTGAACAAGAAAATCAGGGATGCTAAACAGGCCTGAATTGAAACACAGCAGAACTGTTGGAGGATTATAATACATGAGGAATGTAAAGAGACAGGTGGGTATGAAAATATTGGGTACTTTTAAATTTTGGGGCTTTGTTGGACCAAGAGACAAAGAGTATAATGGTAATGGTAGCAATCCTCACAATTATGGATGATTGGGACCTGTTGCATATTAGCAGAAATATTTTTTGAGGAACTCAAATTTTTCGAGGGTGGAATTTGAGAGGATGACCAAGAAATCACTGGATTTGTTGAGTCCACAGATGACAAAAACGTGGATAAGGGGCTGAAGTAGGAGAGGAAACAACCAAAGATATAAAGGAGAGATGGGTGTTCTTGGTGAGAGAGGCTTTTGGATGAGAAGCTTCATTCATGGTCGAGCAGTTCAGGTTGTGTATGGTCTGGTTCAGTCTCAGGCAATCGTCAAGAAGATGGATAAAGCTGATGGCTAGTGAACCGGGTTTGAGCTTGGGAGCAGAAACAAATGGCTTTCCTCTTCCAATATTTAGCAGAGTGGAAAATATTACTTGTCCGAAACTGGAGTTTGGTCAGGCAACATGGCGAATCAGAGCAGTAGAGCTGGATGCCACATCAATGCAACTGTTGGATTTGATGTATTTTTGGACGATGTTGTCAAGGGATAGCATGTAAATCAGATTTGGGATATATCCTTGGGGAATTTCAGACGTGCTGACAGAATAATCCCTCTATATCATTGGTGGGAGCTCAGAAGGTGCTAAAAGAACTTTGGGTTATTGAAAACTTCTTTTTCAAAGTTAGAAAGATTAAATGATGCTATTTCACTCCAGCCTTCTAATGGTAAAATGATGCTGAAATTTGTTTAAGGTATTAAGAGAACGATAACAAATCAGATATCTCAAATGATGCAGCCAATGGCTACCCTTATTTGCATCAATGATCTAATTTTGAGTTTTAGCCCCTCCCTCTCTCCTACCTTTCCCTCACCTTACACGGTTTGCATTGCACTCAACGCGCTCTGGAAAACAGGCAATTGGAAAACACAAACGATTTACTGATGGTGGTTAAAAGATGGAAAGATAAATTAGTGATTTGGTGATTGGAAAAGCCATTTGGTTGTGTAAAATAGCACTTTGAGATATATAACAAAAAGGGCAATTAGAACGGAGGGCTCTTTTGGCACAGTACTCATGTCCCTACCTGAGTCAGGAGACCTGGGTTCGAAGTCCCACCTGCTCCAAATGTCTTAACATCTCTGAACAGCTTGATTTAAAAGTAACCAAGATCATTTTTTTAAAACAATAAATAAGTGCCCCAATGTATATCATAGGTTGGTGGGTGTGGTGAGCTGCATTGGTGCAGTGGAAATATCACTGGACTAGTAATCCAGAACCCCAAGAAAAGGATTTGGGAAATAAAAACTGGAAGAACTGTGGATGCTGGAAATCAGAAACAAAAACTGGAGCTGCTGGAAAAGCTCAGCATGTCTGGCAGCATCTGAGAAGAGAAATCAGAGTTAATGTTTTGGGGTGCAGCGACCCTTCCTCAGAACTGTCAAAATGATTTGGAAACGTGAGTTCAAATCACAATATACCAGATGGTGACATTTGAATTCAATAAAAATCTGAGATAAAAAAGCTAGGCAGTGCTGAGCCGCAGTTGCCTAATGGATAATACATTGGCCTCCTAAACCCGGAATTGTAGGTTCAAGCCCATTCTGGGGTAGTTGCTTTTAAGGGCCCTCTTGTGGCGCAGTGATAGGAGCTCAGAGGTTTATGGAAGAAATTTGCTAATTTTTTGACCAGAAGACCTTGGTTCAAGACCCACCCGCTCCAAAAGTGTGTAATAACTTCTCTGAACAGGTTGATTAGGAAAATAGGTTAAATTTAAAGATAGGTTAACAGACGCAGCCATATAACCACCACCAATTGCCATAAAAACCCATCTGGGTCATTAATTTCTTTTAGGGAAGGAAATATGCTGTTCTTACCTGGTGTGGTCGACATTTGACTCCAGACCCACAGCAATGTGGCTGAGGGATGGGCAATAAATGTTGGTCCAGCCAGCAATGCCCACATCAAGTGAATGGATATAAAAACAAATGTGCCTGGAATAACCCCTTGTAATGTTAATGGATAAAATGTTTATTTGTTGAATTTATGACTGGCAGTGCAAACAGATCAAGTCAACTCATTTAAAGAGAAAAGGAAAGTTTGAACTGTTTACTTTGGAGCTTAAACATAAGAGGTGACTGAATTGAGGTTTAAGATGATTAGAGGGTATGATAGAATTAAATAAGGCTGTACCTTCAGGCTGGTGAGTTGATAACCAAAGGTCTGCAATCTAAAAGCATTGGCAAAATATCTACAGGGAGATGACGGAAGATTTTCTGTTCACTCTGGAAGCTGTGCTTGTGAAGGTGAAATTGATTTGTGAGTCATTTTTTTAACGAGTGGACCACATACTTGAGGACGAGGAGCTTAGAGGTTTATGGATGAAATTTGCTGATTTTTTGACCAAGTAGGATCGCTCTTTCAAAGAGCTAGCACTGACAGATTAGGTCAATAGCTACCTGCTGATCCATAAGTTTCTAATTCTTTAGGCTCTATGAAATTAGAGTCTTTTCAGTGCGTTACATTTCGACAGGAGGCTGTTTAGTTATAGCTGCATTCAGCTGTGATGTTCGATTCTTAAGAAAATGGCAAATTTGAGACTGACTTATTTAACAGATGAGAATCCCAACCTAAGCTACCCATAAAAATTCTTAGTTGAAACAAACACACACCATCAATGACCTTAACACACCATTATCAATGATGTGTCCAACTGCACACGTACAATGCATTAACACACAAGCACAGAGACAAAGAGGAGCAAATTTCTGCAGATTCTGGAATTTGTATGAAAGCAGCAAAAGTTGGAGCTCACAGCGAGTCTAGATGACTCTTCATCAGAGCTGAAGTGAATTGTGGAGGGGCTGCATTTATACCATAGTGGGGGTGTGGGGTTTGGAGTGCAGGGGGAGAAGGAATGTTGATAGTTCAGATTAAGTGATCAGAATGTGAGAGTGGCAGAACAATGGTGTGTCTAATGCCAGACTGCAAACAGGTAGACCAACTCCAGAGGGAGGAGGCGAGGGGGCACGTGATGACAGAGAATTTAACAAGTAAAGCTAAAAGAAAGGGAGGGAATGGGTTCACAATCTGAAGGTTTTGAACTGTATATTGAGCCCCGAAGGTGTAAAGTGCCTAGTCCGAAGATGGTATATTGCAGAACCTATCTCTGTCTTAAATACAATCATGACTTGGCCTCCACAGCTTTCTGTGGCAATTATTTCCACAGACCCTTCACACTCTGGCTGAAGAAATTCCTCCTCATCTCAGTTCTAAAACGTTGTCACTTCACTCTGAGGCTGTGCTCTCAGGTTCTAGTCTCTATATATTCTGTCCACTTCCACTCTATCCAGGCCTCTTAGTATCCTGTAAGTTTCAATGAGATTCCCTCCTTATCCTTCTAAATTCCATTGAGTATAGACCCAGAGTCCTCAAATGTTCCTCATATGACAAGCTCTTCATTCCCAGGATCATTCTCCTCCAGACCCCTTCCAAGGCCAGCTCATCCTTCCTTAGACACAGGACCCAAAACTGCTCGTAATATTCAAAATGTGGTCTGACCAGAGGCTTATACAGCCTCAGCAGTACATATCTGCCCTTGTTTCTAACCCTCTTGAAATGAATGCTATTTGTCATTGTCCATTTGTCTTCCTAATTGCCAACTGAACCTACATGTTAACCTTAAGAGAATCCTGAACTAGGGTCCCAAATCCCTTCATGCTTCAGAAATTTGAAGCCTTTCCTGATTTAGAAAATAGTCTACACCTCTACAAAAATCATTTCTTCCTGGATTCAGCAAAGAAGTGTAAAAATGCTCCGGAAATTAGGACATAATACAAATTGTAACAATGTAACTCATTAGTACCATGCTTTCCTCTATATTAAGCAGGTAAACAAACCCAGATCCACAAATCAAGATGACCAACTGACCTTTCATTTTAAGGAATTATCTCTTATTTATCTGTTGATCCCAAGTCCCTTTAGAAAGGCCTTTTGTCTCACATTTCCAGGACATGTTGTGGGAGACTAATCCTGGGAGTGTTCAGGCTGAGTTTGAGTGACTAGAGAGTCTCTGTAAGTGAGTGAGTCACCCTGCAGAAATAATAATATTGTGATTTCACAAGATAATTTCAGATTTTTAAAAAGTTATTTTTAATCACTTCACTACCCTGCTGTTATGAAATTAAGCACCCCTTTCACGTTGAAAACTTTCCCACCTTCCAGACACCAATACACCCTTGCCCCTGAATGGTTGCAGTGTCCCTTATTTTATTTCATAGCAGTTCACAGAATCCCCACAGTGTGGAAGCAGGCTATTTGGCCCATTGTGTTGGCATCAACCCTGCAAAGGGCATTCCACCCATTCTCTGTAACCACATATTTCCCATGGTTAATCCACACAGCCCATACACTATGGGCAACTTTGCGTGTTTTGCCAATCTACCTAACCTGCACCTCCTTGGACTGTAGGGGGAAACCAGAGCACCCAGAGGAAACCCACACAGACAGTCACCCAAGGGAGGGATTGAACCCAGGTCCCTGGTGCTGTGAGGCAGCAGTGCTAACCGCTGAGCCACTGTGCCAACTCATTGGTCACCCTGCCACAGTGTCTCAGTCACTTTCGCTCACTGAAATTCTGGACCTCCTTGGTGTAGTTGGACTTCTTCCACTGAAGAATGTAATTGGAGAGAAAGAAAGGAACTTCAAAGTTACTTTCACAGATGACAGTCATTGCTGCCCCTGTATGTCACTCTTTAGGCATTTGGGTTTAAAACAATTGGTTCCAGTTGAGAGGGAATCAGTCGATCGATACTCTCCTCTTTCTAATTTCTACCCTCAGGCAAAACCAGGAACGAAAAGTAGGTGGCATGTTGAAGAAGGAAACATTGAGCAGACAGCCAGAGACAGAGAGTGAGAGTGAAGATGAAGATGGATATACTTCAGACACAATGAGTAATGCCTCATTGATGTGAGTAAAAACATCCCGGGACATCAGCAAGTGTAATTCTCGAAAGGTTCAATGAAAACTGGGAATTATTATAATCC
>JAHRHZ010000271.1:4769269-4819391 GCA_024137785.1 Ginglymostoma cirratum
AAGGGTCTGGGCTCGAAACGTCAAGCTTTCCTGCTCCTGTGATGCTGCTTGGCCTGCTGTGTTCATCCAGCTCCACACCTTGTTATCTCGGATTCTCCAGCATCTGCAGTACCTATTATCTCTGATTATTATAATCCAATTTGGGATCATTAATGTTTAGAGAAATACAAATAATCAGATTTAATCAGTAATAGTATTACGCCACAAGATTCCACTCCTTTCAACAAGAAAATCTGCAAAATTTATTGTATTTAAAAGAAGTAATCAAAACTAGTAATCTTCACCTGAAAGTTAAATTTATTTCATGCTTGGCATTTGGTTTTTTTTCTTGCTTCTTCCAAGCAGGACACATCACTCTCAAAGTTATTTACAATGTAGGAACTATCCATAAATATGAAACAATTCTCTGGATACTGCTTTAATTCTCCATTCCAATTGTTCTCAGAGTTGAAACTTTATCTTCTCTTCTCTTTACTGTGGATGCCTCAATCCACTGTTCTGGATATTTTTACAATACTTCCAAGCTAATGTGCGGCTTGTTTTCTTTTATTGTAAGACTCTGTGAGGACCACTGTTGATTTTTTCACCAGCTTCAAACTAGGCAATCTTTCAGCTTCCTTCATTTTCCTCATGAGATACAACCCTGGGAATAAGCCCTATGTGTACTCCACATGGTGAAGTTATCTTTTATGCGTGCGCTGCAGGGCTAACTAATTGTCACTTACTTTAGTTGTCTTTTCGTGTTCAGCTGTACTACACGCAAAATCCAAGCTTCAATTAAAAGTGTTTGCAAACATCCAGATAAATTAAAATCAGAAAATGTCTCTAAGCTTCAGCCATCTCTGTAACAGACCACATGCTCGGCGATGTCCTCAAACAGACCTTCAGATTAATGATCCTCCATTTACAACTGAGAATTGATGTCTGCATTAACAACAATTGATGTCTGCATATTGCAGCCAGAGCAAATCATTTTTTGATTTAGTTACAGAGAATGGTCTCTAAATGAGTCCTAATGGTGGACTTGAGGGACTCCCGCCTTGAGTGAAACCCAGTGAAGACTCGCCTGCTTTTATTTTTTTCTGTCCTTCTCTGCCTTAGAAGGATTGTGTACTGCTGAAACTTGTAATTTTATTTCTTTACTTTTCTAATTTTATACCTAAGGTTTTGTACCTAGGCAACTTTTGTACCGATGATGATGCCAGAAATGGCGACTTTGTAAACTTTTCACTGTACTCACGTATCGTTGTATTTGAGTACATATAACAATAAAATGTAATTCTATGGCTCAGCTAATAAAGGCAAGTATCAGTGGCTTCCTAACCATCTGATCTACCTGTCCTGCTAGCTTCAGAAATCTCTAGAGGTCTCTCTGATCTTCAGTACTATTCAGGGTCCTACCATTCATAGTGTAATCGCCTGTCTATTTAGCCCTCCCTTCATACTTCTCCATTTAAATTCCATTTGCCACTGATCTGCCCAGCTAACCAGTCCATTGATATCCTCCTACAGTTTATGGTTATCCTCTTCAATAGTTACCATCCTACTTACTTCTGTCAGCTGCAAACTTCTAGATCATATCCTCTACACTTAAGCCCAAATTACCAACTTGCATCACTAACAGCAAGGGCCCCAGTACCAGGCCCTGCATTAACCCACTGGAAACAGTCTTCCAGTCACCGAAACATCCCCTTAGTATCACTCTACCCCTCTTGCATTTCAGCCAATTTTGGATCCACTGTGCCTTGGGTTCCATGGATTTTTACTTTCTTGACCAGTATGTCATGAGGGATCTTATCAAAAGCTTTGCTAAAGTACATATACACTGTAGCAAATGCATTAGCCTCATCAACGCTCCTGTCTACCACTTCAAAAAATTCAATCAAATTTGTTGATCACAACCTTCCCTTAGCAAATCCGACTGGCTATCCCTGAGTAGTCTATGTCCTTCCATGTGCAATGTACTCAGTCCCTCAGAATTCTTACTAGTAACTTTCTTACCATGTGAGATTAGATTGATTGGCCTGTAATTTCCTGGTCTAGTCCTTTTTTTTTCAAATAATGGGACAATATTAGAAATCTTCTGGCACCTCCCTACACTTCATATCACATTAAATCCCTTCTGCCCAGTTCTTTGCCCCACTCACTCAATTATCTACAACTCCTTGGAAATTCATTTTGTCATCATTAAAACATGATTACTGCCCTATTTTGGTATCATTGGCAAATTTGGATCGATTACCCCTGTTCCAAGTCATTATCATAGATAGGAAATAATTGAGGGTCTGAAAACTGACTGTTGTGGCACTCTGAGTTATCTTTCCAACCTGCATAAGACCCACTAGTCCTGACTCAGACTTCTATGTGTTAAACAATTCTCAATCTGTGCTAATATATAACCCCCAATCCAGTAAGCTCCTTTCATGTATCACCTTATCAAATGTCTTCTGGAAATCCAAATACATTACATCCAGCAGTTCCCCTTTATCAACCTGTTTGTTATATCCTCAAAAAACTCCAGCAAATTTGTCAAATGTGGTTTCCCTTTCACAAACTATGTGGATGCTGTTTGATTAAGCTAACTGGCCTGTTGTATCTTCCTTTGTGTCTTCCTCCCTTCTCGAGCCAAGGTGTCATGTTAGCAGCTCACTAATCTACTGGAGCCCTCCCAGAATCAATTGTGTTTTGGGATAAATTGAGAAATGCCTCAATTATCTCTGCAGCCACTTTTTTAAAACCCTCATCAGGTCCCGATAACTTGTCTGCCGTTTTAGTCCCATTCATTTGTCAAATTCTTCGTCCTTCATATTAGAGATGGTTACAAGATGTTTCTTCCCATTAACAGCTTCTTTATAGCATTATAGAGTCAAACAACATGGAAACAGATCCTTTGGTCCAACTCATCCGTGCTAACCATGTTCCCAACCAAACTAGTCCCACCTGCCTGTACTTGGCCCAAATCCCTCCAAACCTTTCCCATTCATGTACTTATCCAAATGTCTCTTTAATGTTATAACTGTATCTGCATCCATAACTTCCTTTAACAGTTCATTCCACATATAAACCAGTCTTTGTGTCAAAAAATATTGCCTCTCAGGTCCGTTTTTAAACATCTTTCTCCTCTCACCTTAAAAATATGCCTCCTAGTTTTGAATTCCCCTGCCCTAGGCTCTGTTATCTTTGAGGTGTTTATAGTGTTTTCAACCATGAAGGCCAATGCAGAATATTGATTTAAATTACCTGTTGTTTCCCTGATCTACCGTATTCAATCACCAGTCATATCCTCCAATGTTTTATGACCTTGTTTTTCTGAACATTAACTTCCATAAGTTAATATGAACTCAACATTTTAAGTGTGACAAACTCCAAGCCTTTTTGAATTACATTCTCTCCAGAATTCATCAGCTTTCCAAGTGTACTGTCCAAAATTGAATTTTTAATTTCTAAAGTAGACGTTCTAAAACCCATGGATTAATATTCACAACAAGACAATGATGGAGATGCATTTCAAGTGAAAGAGAGCCCCAGTGAAATGTGCCATCTGATGATTCTGTCGCCTCCTTTGGGTGGTCATCTTATTCATCTTCATTGTATTTAGTTTTATTTTTGGGGTGGCTCAGTGGTTAGCATTGCTGCCTCACAGTGCCAGGGACCCAGGTTCAATTCCACCCTCGGGTAACTGTCTGGGTGGAGATTGCACATTCTCCCTGTGCCTGTGCGGGTTTCCTCCTACAGTCCAAACTCCCAGTGTCTGGATGCTTCCTTCCAGGATTCTAATGTCAGATTATATTTTGTGATTTTTGCAGAGACTGTACTCTTAGCTTGGCTTTAATGGAACAGTAAAATCAATGCTTAGAATGCTCATGTGCCTTCCATTTGATGGTCATCCCTGTGGAAACTACTGAGCTGTGCTCAGGCTGAGTCCCAGAAATCCTACACAGTTTCACAGGGATTTCCAGTGCTCAGTCACAGCCACAACATGCATTTATGTAGCACCTTCAATACAGTAAATGTTCAAAGGTACTTCGCGGAAGCATAACCATACAACAATGGACTGATGGACTGGAATCGAGGTTGGAGGGCAGAACATAAGAACATAAGAACTAGGAGCAGGAGTAGGCCATTCGGCCCTTCGAGCCTGCTCCTCCATTCAATAAGATCATGGCTGATCTCTTCGTGGACTCAGATCCACTTACCCGCGCTCTCACCATATCCCTTAATTCCTTTATTGCTCAAAAAACATCTACCTTCGCTTTAAAAACGTTTACTGAAGTAGCGTCAACTACTTCACTGGGCAAGGAATTCCACAGATTAATAACCATCTGGGTGAAGAAGTTCCTCCTCAATTCAGTCCTAAATCTGCTCCCTCTAATCTTGAGGCTATGCCCTCTTGTCCTAGCTTCACCTGCCAGTGGAAACATCCTCTCTACTTCTATCTTATCTATTCCCTTCATAATTTTATATGTTTCTATAAGATCCCCCCTCAATCTTCTGAATTCCAACGATTATAATCCCAATCTACTCAGTCTCTCCTCATAAGCCAACCCCCTCAACTCTGGAATCAACCTAGTGAACCTCCTCTGCACCCCCTCCAGTGCCAGTACATCCTTTCTCAAGTAAGGAGACCAAAACTGCACACAGTACTCCAGGTGTGGCCTCCCCGGCACCTTGTACAGCTGCAACATAACCTCTCTGCTTTTAAACTCAATCCCTTTAGCAATGAAGGACAAAATTCCATTCGCCTTCCTAATTACTTGTTGTACCTGCAGACCAACCTTCTGTGATTCATGCAGAAGGACACCCAGGTCCCTCTGCACAGCAGCATGCTGTAACTTTTTACCATTCAAATAATAGTCCTTTTTACTATTACTCCTACCAAAATACAGGTTTTAAGCAGGGTCTTAAAGGAGGATTTTTTAGGGACAGAATACGAGGCTTAGAGATGAAAGCACTGCTGCCAATGATAGGGCAAAGGCTGGGCAAGAGATTAGAATTAATCAGTGGAATACATAGATCTGATGGGTGATGAGCTGGAGGAAATTAAAAAATATGGAGAATTGAGGCCATAGAGGGATTTGAACACAAAAAGCAAGAATTTCTAATTGGATGCATTGTTGACTAGCTGGTGTACGTCAGCAAATTAACCAGTAATAACTGAGCAGGACTTGGTTTGCATTAGGATGACAGAAATGGACAGTTTACACTTAATTTTTTTGCCAAGTCTATAAGATTAGAATGATGACATTTGGAAGTTTTATCCCACTCTCTGTAATGAATCCAAAAATGTTTTAATCTGGATGCTGTATGTGGGCATTAATTTTCAATTATTCCTCATGACTTGGAGTGTGTGTTGTGTTTGTTTTCTGGGCAGCAGGTTTCTTCCTGGACATTCAGTAAGTGGTGCAGTTTTGTTCAATCATCTCAAACATCTTCACTTACTGAAGGAACATACAGAAATGTGAGATAACATGGTGTGGGGCTGGATGAACACAGCAGGCCAAGTGGCATCAGAGGAGCAGGAAAGCTGACGTTTCGGGCCTAGACCCTTCTTCAGAAATGATTTACTGTTCGAATATAGCAGCATCCCATAAATATGCCCTTGACAAAGGTATATTCAGCAAAACAAATTTTTCTCCCGGAGAAAGGAACACCAAAAGAAACAATCCTGCAGCAATGACACAACTCAAACTTTTAGCTGCAGCACAGAGAGTTGTATCTATCAGCTTCAAACCCCGTCTTTGACTCCAACTGAAAGCAAAACTAAAATGTGAGCCAAACTCCACCCACTCATGCTCCTTCTGTATAATTTTAAAAAGAACACACTCACTCTCCCCAAGTGAGTCAGGCATACCCAAAACTGAAAAAGTGAAGGAAACCTCAGCCTCTGACTTCACAGGAAGGTCAAAGTCCTGGAACACCTCTCTCACAACCGACACTGTGAAAACACCTACATCTGAAACACTGCAGTGGTTTAAGAAAGCACCTAACCCCATCATAGATCAGATGACAACAAATCCTGCCATTTGAATCAATTCTGGAGGTAACGTCGGTCACATCTACATTAACTGTTAATCCATTTCCATTCTATACAATGAGATCTATGCCGCAGTTTAAAAAAACAGGTCCAAGTCCCTTTTTGAACACAGTAAATCAGCACCCGCCACAAATGACATGGTCATGGTCCAAATGCTCGCTTCTGTTTCTAGCAAATGAAAAACTTGCTTAATATCCAGTCCAATCCTGCTCTTGTGTAGTTTACATGCATCCTGTACTCTGGCCGAGCCGTAAGACTGGCAAAAGCTACCTGTGGCTTAGCAATTCAGCCACTGAATTATCTTACAGACATTTATCAGGTTGTCTCCCTATCTTCATTGCTGTAAAGTAAATAGGCCCAGCTTTTTACGCTTAACTGAGTAACTGAGGTAGTTTGAAGCAACACTTTCTGCTAACATTCTTAGAAGCCTCACTATAAATTGATTATTCATTGTAAATCAGTGGTTTGGATTGAGGCATAGACCAGTATTAGAAGGATTCAATTCAGCTAAGTTTCAGTTCCTCTTCATATACATCTCTTTAGGCCCGAATACATATCAAGTGTGTATCTGTTTCTCTCATTTGTTGCAACTGCGCTCTACCTTTGAGCCAGATTGTTGCGGGTGGATTTGAGCCCCATCTCCCACAATCCAGGATGATGTTCCCTTGCAGTGCTGAAGAAGTGCTGCACTATCTTTCTGACAAGAGATTAATCACATGTTCAGTCAAATTTTGCGAAAGTTGTCAGAAGAACTGAGAAATTCCTCCCAGAGTCCTGTCCAATATTTATCCCTCAACAAGCACATGAATAAAACATTTATCTGGTCATCATGCCATTGCTTTGCTTTGTGCGCATGTTTACAGATGTTTACATTACAACAGTGCATTGTTCAAGAGTATTTCATCGGCTATAGTGCACTCAGGTAAGTCCTGAGATCATGAGCCCTTTCGAAATGTAAGTCTTTCTTTCTTTCCTTAGGTTGGAGCAGCAATCTCCATCATCTGGGTTGGCCTGTTTCCTTGATAGCTACCAGAAGATACTTACCTCTGTTGTGTTGACCCTCATTGTCGCATGGCTACTGCAGCCAAAGTCCTTCTGGTTCTGGCCATAAGATATTGCGTGAACGGAACCTGAAAGCGAAGATTTCAACAAGTTCTGTCCCATTCTGACAGGAACGAGCATTCTGAGAAGTCACTGGGGAAGGCCCACCTAAAAAAAAAACCCACCAAAAACATTTGATTGGAGATTCAGAAATTCACAGCATCTTAAAGAACCTCTTGGTCCATCAAAGTCAGGCGTGCATTAAAATTCCAAATGAAACCAGGTCTTGTTTGCCTTTTGGCCAGAGGAAATTTTGAGATCTGCAAGTGGAGGTGCAGTATTGCTAGAATTGTGGAACACTTTCAAACCGAGGGCATTTAATGCTAGCATTGAACATAATCACATCTAATACATCAGAGTTACAGCTAGCTCTACACTGACCCAGCAATGTACTTCAGCCCAATATCCCAAGGAGAACAGCTCTATTGTACTTGGTGTTACAGGCTTCCAAATCAGGCATATAGCGGTCTCTCTTAATTTTACTGCCAGTTTAGTTTCTGTTTTATTCACTTGTGGGATGTGGGTGTCGCTGGCTGTGACAGCATTTATTGCCCGATCCTAGTTGCCCCTTGAGAAGGTGGTGGTGAGCTGCCTTCTTGAACTGCTGCAGTCCTCCTCTGTGGGTTCACCCACAATGCCATTAAGGAGGGAATTCCAGGATTTTGACCCAGCAACAGTGAAGGAATGGCGATACATTGCCAAGTCAGGAAGGTGAGTGGCTTGGAGGGGAACTTGAAGGTGGTGGCACTCCCATATATCTGTTAATCTAAGCCCACTGAAATTAGAACTGCACCCCACCAATTTATCAAACCTACCAGCACAGAAGGAGGCTGTTCAGCCTATCAATCCTGTGAAAGCCCCTTTGAAAAACTTCTTCCACATTTTCTGTTTCTTTTTCCATTATTCTGTAAATGTCACACTATCGAGTATCTGTTCAAATCCCTGAGAACAGAGATGGGAATTTTAAAATCAAGATGCTGCTTGACTGGGGACCCACATACATCCATGAACACTGTGACAATAGAGGAATGGGACCTGATGGAAGTAAAGACATAAGCAACAAAGTTTACACAATCCCAAGTTTATAGATATTAGAATGTGGGAGACCAGCCAGCAGTCTGTTGGCATAATTGAGTCTGGAGTAACATAGGTATGAATGAGGCCGTCATAGATGCTGAGGCAGAGAAGCAAGGTGATGTTACAGAAGTGGAAATAGACAGATTTGGTAATGGTTTGAAAATGAGATTTATTTTTTAAGGACAACCTTCCGGATCCTGATGATTATCTGAGTGGAACCAATTTGCCTCATTTCCCCTCTTGAATTTTAGTCAACGATATTGGATCTATGGTGTTTAGTTCTTGACCCATGCAATATTTCTTCTCTATCTGTTTTATCAAAATCTCTGTCATCTTGAGAACCTGTATTAGGTATCCTCTTAACCTTCTCTGTTATAAGGAGAACAGTCCTTACAGTTCATAACTGAAGGTCTTTATCCCAGGTAATATCCTGACGTACCTCACTTACACCCTTTCTATGGCCTAACACTGTATCACCCAAAAAACGATACATCATTTGGGATAATGAGTTGCACATGTTGACAGTAATAAAACACTACAAAAATATCCATGATGAATCAGTTTCACACAATGGCAAGTAAGTAGCAAATTAATTTTGATACAGATAATTCTGAGGAGTTGTAGTTTGCCAGGAAAAGTAAAAGGGCCACATTCTGCTTGGAAAAGGGGAGTAATAATAGGGTAAAGGGAAATAGGAATCTGGGTTACCCATTCACAATTTACCGAAGGTAACGATAATGGTTAACGAGACCTTCTAAAAAGAAAGTACAAGAGGGATAGAATTGCAAAACAAGGAAGTTATGTTAACCTTGTATCAAATTTTGATTAAATCACAGTTGGAATACTGTGAATAATTTTGGACTCCTTATTAATTAAATTCACAAGGAACAAGGAGTTATTTAGAATATAAAAGTAGCTGGAGCAGGGTATTTTGCAAGGAGGGATCTGATCCTGAGGTTTTGGAGTTAAAGGCTGTCAGGCAAAAACAAACATGAAGTCATGGTTGCCCTTTAGGGACGGTGCTGTGCAGTTGGAGATGATCAAATCCAGCTCTCCCTGGATGATTTACAAAAGAGTTAGAGAGCAGAATGGGGCAGAAATCGACATAAGACAAATGCCATCTTTATAAATGGCAGCATGGTGGCTCAGTGGTTAACACTGCTGCCTCACAGTGCCAGGGACCCGGGTTCGATTCCACCCTTAGGCAACTGTCTGTGTGGAGTTTGCACATTCACCCTGTGTCTGTGTGGGTTTCCTCCGGGTGTTCAGTTTCCTCTATAGGCCAAAGATATGAAGGTTAGGTGGATTGACCGTGCCAAATTGTCCTGTAGTGTCCAGGGATGTGTGGATTAGCCATGGAAAATGTGGTACGGTGATAGATTGGGTCTGGGTGGGATGCTTTTCAGAGGGTCATGCAGACTGAATGGCCTCTTTCTGGACCGTAGGATCATATGATTCTTATAATGAAAGAGAGAATCAAGTTGAGCACAGAAAGGAAATAAGAGAGACAGAGACAACTGGAGAATAATTTGATGGCAGGCATAGGTCTTCTCTACTATTTTTTAAAGGTGTTAAACTTGTAAATTTTGAGCCAAAGTCATTTGACTGTACTCATACAGGGTGATACAGAAAGCCAGCATACAAATACAACAAGCAACAAGAAAGGCAAATGCATGTTGGGCTTTCTTGTGAGGGACTGGAACACAAGAATAAAGAAGTCTTGCTACAATTACATTGGGCTTTGGTGAGACCACGCCTGGAATACTGTGTGCATTGTTCTGATCTCTATATTTAGGAACGGATATACGTGCATCAGAGGCAGAATAGAGATGACTGTCCCATTAAATACATAGGTGGTGTCTTGTATGTATTTTATGACAGGCCAAATGGACTTTTAAAATGTTATTACAATGCCAATGAAATAAAAGCTGAGTTGTTCTGATTAGCTTCAAGAGATGTTGATATTTTGCTGTTACCGAGACACAGTATCAGAGACTCCAAATGGAAATGTTAATCGAGACCTCAATTCGCTAAATATTCAGTTGCTTATAGGTTGTAGTAATACTATTCACTAATGACCTTGATGGGGTCAGACAGAGGTCGCTGTCTAGTTTGTGTGAAAACCAACTACAACAGAAATCCA
Source organism: Ginglymostoma cirratum (assembly GCA_024137785.1). Classification (NCBI taxonomy): domain Eukaryota; kingdom Metazoa; phylum Chordata; class Chondrichthyes; order Orectolobiformes; family Ginglymostomatidae; genus Ginglymostoma; species Ginglymostoma cirratum. The sequence goes on from JAHRHZ010000271.1 coordinate 4,779,625, forward strand.
GAATAACATACCGTTGGGATAAAATATTTGATGGATTCTCCCGTCACTTTAACAGATGTGCCTTCAATAATAAAATCTGTTGCAGCCTCGGCTGATGTCACCTTGTGCAATGATAGACTAAAGCCTGAATTTGCATAACCGATTGTAAATACAGCACACGAAGTCAATGTTGGAGACATGGATGGTGATTTGTCATCCTGAAGGTGCAAAGCTTCGTACTCCTCAAATATCAAAACTCACTCGATAAGAGAGACTTCTCCAACTTGGTCTGTCCAAAGCTTTTTTTCCCGCATGTCGTAGAGGTCTACAGCACATGGCCCTTTAGCCCATCGCATGCATGTTGGTCAAAACAACCACCCAACTATTCTAATCCCATTTTCCAGCACTTTGCCTATAGCCTTGTATGCCTTGGTATCACAAATGCACATCTAACTACTTCTGAAGTGTTATGAGGGTTTCTGCCTCTACCACATTCACAAGCACAACCTCTGGATGACATAGCTTTTCCTTGAATCCCCTCTACGCCTCTACATTCTCAGGAGACTAAGGAAATTTGGCACATCCATTATAGATGCACCATAGAAAGCATTCTATCTGGATGCATCACATCTTGGTGTGGCAACTGCTCTGCCCAGAACCATAAAAAACCTATGGAGATTGTTGAGCACAACCCAATCCATCATGCAAGACAACCTTCCATTCACTGACTCTATCTACACTTCCCACTGCCTTGGGAAGGCAGTCAATATAATCAAAGACCTCTCCAACCCTGGTTTAAATCTCTTCCAAACTCTTCCATTTGGAAGAAGGTACAAAAGCTTAAAAACACATACCGACAGATTCAAGAACAGCTTCTTCTCTTCTGTTGTTAGATTTCTGAATGGACCTATCGAATTTTAAATTTAATGCTGATCTCTCTCTCAGTGCATCTTCTCTGCAGCCATAACATTGTATTCCTCACTCTGTTCCATTACGCTAATGCGCTTTGTATGGTATGATCTGCTTATACTGCATGCAAAACAAAACTTTTCACTATATTTAGGTACATGTGGCAATAATAAATCTCCTGCTTCATACGTTAAATCTAAGCCCCCTGGTCATTCATCCCTCCATCAAGGAGATAATTTTTTCCTTCCTACCCTGTCTATGTCCCTTATAATTTAACAGAACTTAAACTTGTCCCCTCTCAATTCCCTTTAAGGAAAACAATCTCAGTCTGTTGAATGTCTCTTCATAACTGAAACTTTGCAACATCCTGGTAAATCTCCTCTGCACCCTCTCGAGTGCAATCATATCCCGCCTACAATGCAGAATCCAGAACTACAGATAATGCTCTAACGTTTTACAGAGTTCCAGCAGACCCTCCCTGCTCTTAAACTCTATGCCTCAACTAATAAAGGCAAGTATATCATATGACATTTTAACCACTTTATCCAGCCGCGCTAATCCCTGCAGGGACTGGTGTACATGCACAAAAAGGTCCCTCTTACCTTGGGGCTTCCCATGGTCCTATTATTCATTATGTATTTGGGGTCCTGCTCACAAGCTCTGAGACTGGCTTTCAGGTTGTTGTTATATCCAGGTTTTGGACCATCCTATGTTGCGGGTTCCCATGCCCAGCGGGCTGTAGGGTACATATTTAATATTTATCATCTATTTACAACACCGGAATAGAACATTCAACTCATTGTGTTTATTTTCCACACTAGCCTTCTTGCGTCCCTCTTTGACCTTCTATCAACATATCCCAACTGTATCAGTGGAGGTGACTTGAGAGAGTGGCATAAATTGTACGAAGATAACTGCATATTTAAGCACCCAAGCTGAACTCCAATTTATCAGTTTTCCCTCTACCCTATTACAGTCCTCCCTCATCTATAAAACCCCAAACCCTACCGATCAGTGCTCTCCTCTGAATTTCAGAGTGGACAGTAGTGGCAGTGAGCTGCTGAACTGGGAGGGGCATCACACACACACACACACACACACACACAGAGTTTTAGTTATACCCGTTGCTGCTCTTGTACTCTTCATTGAATCGAGGTTAATACCCCAGAATTCACGCACACTAGGCTGGTTACTAGCCTGGACCTGCTTCTGGTCAGCCTCCTTCAAGTATGAGCCCAGTCAATGATGGGCAACAGCTATTTGGAAGAAGCACGATAGATATGTCCCCCTTCACACTGGGGAATTTAGGGTTATGCGGGTCAATCTCAGGAAAGGAAAGGATATCTGTAGCAAAGGGGCAGTGAAAAGTGTTTGCAATCCATTGGAACTTTGGGCTACTTCTCAGAGCCCCACACAAGGGCAAACACAACACTTCATAGCATCATAGAATTTTACAGGACAGGAGGAGGCCATTCAGCCCATTGTGTCTGCACTAGCTCCTGAAAATGCTACCCAGCTAATCCCATCCTCTAACCCTATCACTTCTAACTCTCTTGGTGATCTGTGCAGACTTTAAGGGACATCACTGACAGACTCAAACCTTTTATTAAACAGTAAATATTAGATGTTATCATTAATATCAATATCAATTTAATATTAGATACTAGATATTAGAAGATGGAGATAACCGAGACAAATTAGGGAATCCAAATGGGAAAGATAATTGTGTAGCCTGGAAATGGTATGGTGCAGCTACAGACAATCAATCACATTAAACTGTTTGCGAACGGAGTATGATGTCAGCTTGCATTAACAGCTCACAGCGTCATTTCCAGGCTTACATACCAACAACACATACACAACATGGGATTGCACTATTTTCCAGCAAAGCATTGTTTTCTCTTAAATAACTCTCATCTTTCCAAATCCAGAGGAACATTAGCGTGACTACATATTCTGATCTCTGGCAGTTGAATCACTGCAATAAGAGGATGTGTATGAACCTCAGTCCACAGCCTGTGTGTGTGTGAGCTCTGGGGTATTAACCTCGATTCAATGAAGAGTGCAGGAGCAGCAACAGGTATAACTAAATCTCTGTGTGTGTGTGTTTGTGTGTGAGTGCACCATGCATGTTGCATTAATATTGGTTGAGAAAGACATTAGATTTCTTGGGATGCCCCTCCCAGTTCAGCAGCTCACTGCCACTACTGTCCACTCTGAAATATGAGGAATGCCCCCCACCCCCTTCCACCGATTGAACCTCTGGAGGCTAAGCAGTGTCCCAAATAGAAATCACTGCTTTAGGAAAGCAGTTGGGAAACGCAGAGATCAGAACGTCATGGATTCTGGATGTAAGCAACAGGGAAGATGACTGAGATCATAGAATCCCTGCAGTGTGGGAGCAGGCAATTTGGTCCAATGAGTCCACACTGACCCTCCGAAGGGCATCCCACCCAGACCCACCCTATCCCTGAATTTCCCATAGCTGATCCACTTAGCTTGTACATCCCTGGACACTATGGGGTAATTTAGTATGGACAATTCCACCCAACCTGCATGTCTTTGGACTGTGGGAGGAATGGGGAGAATGCGCAAACCCCACACAGACAGTCAGCTGAGAGTGGAATCGAACCCAGATCCCTGGCATTGTGAGGCAGCAATGTTAGCCACTGTGCCACCCTGTTTAAACAATGAAATAGTAGGTGGCTAAGTTTGCCGCCATAAAGGCAGCAGCAGGTCTGTGGATCCTCAAAGTCAGGGAAATCAACTTGAGGAATTTTACTAAATCTTTGATTAACCTTTCAAAACCTTTGAAACCTTGAGAGAGACAAAAATGAGTTTGATGGTAATGTGAGCCATGAGAGACTGGGACTGGCTTGTTTGCAATTGGCTATCTATCAGTTTTCTCCAGTGTTTAACCATCTGCAACGTTTGACCATGGGCGCCACCTGCTGACGCTCTCAACACAATACAACTAAAGATTTCTGATCCACTTCGGTCCAGATGTTTACTGGTCGAGAGTCATTCTCCATAGATCCTGTGGCACTTAATGATAGAATTTCATTTAGCTCATTGGTGATGGGAGGTGATGGCATAATGGTATTGGTACTAGACTAGCAACCCAGAGACCCAGGTAATGTTCTGGGCACCTGAGTTTGAATCCTACCATGGTAGATGATACATCAACTGTTTGAAAGCTTTAAAAAAGGAATGCAAACAGACAGACCAGCTGACATTGACCAACAAACTTGAAATGACAATGATAAACAAAGATATACCAACCTGCAAAGTCCTCCTTACTAATATCTGGGAACAAGTTCTAAAATTAGGAGAAATGCCTCATAGACTAGTCAAGAGACAGCGGCTCCAACCACTCAAGAAATTTAAGGCATATTCAAGTCCACTTGATTGGCACAACATCCACAAACATGCATTCTTCCTACCACCCACGCTCAGGAGCAGCCGTGTATACTAGCTACAAGATGCACAGCAGAAATTCACCAAAACTCCTCAGACAAAATCTTCCAAACCCATGACCATTTCCATCGGTAAGGACGAGAGCAGCAGATACATGGGAACACCACCAACCTGCAAATTCCCCTCCAAGCCACTCATCATCTTGACTTGGAAATATACCATTGTTCCCTCACTGTCACTGGGTCAAAATCATGGAGCTCCCTCCCTAATAGCATTGTGGGTCAACCTACAGCAGGTGGACTGCAGCGGTTCAAGACGGCAGCTCACCACCACCTTCTCAAGGGCAACTAGGGATGGGCAATGAATGCTGGCCCAGCCAATGATGCCCACATCCTATCTGCAAATAAGAAAAATTCTACCACAGGGCAGAGTGGAAAGTTACCAGTGACCATAACAGTGCGCTGGGGGAAGAGTGGGATATGCCAGCAGTCATAACTCCCCCCACTTCTCCAATGGTCACAGTGCAAATGCACATAAAACAGTCAATGAGGCAAAGAGAGATGGTGAGCTGTCAGGATATCAGGGCAGGTCTCAACACCCCACTAGCCTGATTCTGGGTGTCAAGAGGGTGAGTTCATTTAGGTTTGAACGTCATGTCCACGTTCTGTGATTTTTAACTGAGGCAGGTTTCGCTGTTCCTCTGCCCATCTTGTGACATAGAAGAATGATTCATGATTGTCGTCAAGATTTCTGTTCTCGTAACCAAAGCTGACATGGGGAATTCAAGTCTTGACACATTCCAGCCTCGTCCCCTGCCTGAACATGTCTTCTGCGCCACCCTTGTCTATTCGGAAAGTGAGGGCCCTCTCTGTCTCTGAAAGGATAAGTTAGTGATAAAACAAACAACGTAAAGCATCTGTAATCATTCAAAACAGATAGCATACATTATTACTGTGTATAAACAGGAGGGACAGTCCAATCTACCAGGGTTACCCCTGAGCTCCTGAAATTAAAAATTAATTTTCTTGATATTGCTACAAGCAACGATGGAAGAAAATGGTTGCTGTTGTTAATTTTCTTTGAATACTTTTTTCATTATTGGGAAAAATATTGGACATGAAGAAAAAATGTTGTTGGAAAGAAATGCAGGAAGCACTTCGAATGCTATTGGTAGTGTCGCTGGATTAGTAATCCAGACACCGAGGTCAATGTTCTGGGGATTTGTGTACAAACGCCACTAGACTGATGGCGAAGTTTGAATTCAATAATAAGCTGCTCTGATGGTAACCACATACCACTGTCCCATTGATAGTAAAAAAAAAGTCACTAATGCTCTCATAGGGTCAGAGAGTCATAGAGCACGGAAACAGACCCTTCGGTCTGATCAGTCCATGCTGAAAATAATCCCAAACTAAACTAGCTCCATCTACCTGCTCATGGCCCATATCCCTCCAAACCTTTCCTATTTAGGTACTGATCTAAGTGTATTTGAAACGTTGTAACTGTGCCCACATCCACCACTTCCTCAGGAAGTTCATTCCACATGCGAACCACCCTCTGTGTCAAAAAAAACCCTCATGTCTTTTCTTAAATCTCTCTCCTCTCATCTTAAAAATATGCCTCCTAGTCTTGAAATTGCCCATCCTAGGGAAAAGACACTTACCATTAATCCTATTTATAACTCTTATGATTTTATAAACCTCTATAAGGTCATCCCTCAACCTCCTACGCATCAGTGGAAAAAGTCACAGCCTATCCAGCCTCTCCTTAAAACTCAAACTTTCCGTACATGGCAATATTCCGGTAAATGTCTTCTGAACCATCTTTAGCTTAGTAATGTCTTTCCTATAACTGGGTGACCAGAACTGGACACAGCACTCCAGAAGAGGTGTCACCAATGTCCTGTACAACCTCAACATGACATCCCAATTCCTATAAGAAGCTTTGCCATCTTTACCTGGTCTGGCCTACATGTGGGTCCAGACACACACTACTGCCCTGTGCAATTGCCCCGCAATTAGGGATGGGCAATTAAGGCTAGCTTAGCTGGTGATGCCCATGTCCTATGAATGAACAAAAGACATCACCTGCATCTTTTTTTCCAAGCCACTCAGCTTTCTCACTTAGAAATATATTGACGCTCCTATTACTGTTGCCGGGTCAAAATCCTGAAACTTTCCTCCCAACAGGAGTGTGGGTATACCTATAACAAACGGACTGCAGTAGTTCAAGAAAGAGATTGGTAAAGACAAATGTAGGTCCCCTTCAGACGTAAATGGGGGAATGTTTAAAAGGGGACAAAGAAATGGCTGAGGAACTGAATACAGACTTCGGTTCTGTCTTCACAAAAGAGGACACAAATCAGATACCAGAATTGTTGGAGAATGCAGGATTTAGTGAGAGGGAAGAACTGAGGGAGATCGATATTAGTCGAGAAATTGTGCTGGGAAATTGTTGGGATTGAAGGCCATAAATGCCCAGGGTCTGATAATCTACATCCCAGAGTACTTAAGGAAGTAAATCTAGAAATAGTGGATATATTGGTGGTCATCTTCCAGGATTCTATACACTCTGGAATAGTCCCTGCAGATTGGAGGGTGGCTAATGTCACTCCAATATTCAGAAAGGGAGGTAGAAAGAAAACAGGGAATTATAGACCAGTGAGCCTAACATCGATGGTGGGGAAAATTCTCGAATCCATTGTCACGGATTTTATAGCAGAGCATTTAGAAAGCAGTGGCTGGATCAGACAGTCAGCATGGATTTATGAAGGGGAAATCATGCTTGACAAATCTGTTGGAATTCTATGAAGATGTAACTAGTAGATGACAAGGGGGACATAGTCGATGTTGTGTATTTAGTGTTTGACAAAGTCCCACATAAGAGATTAATGTGCAAGCTTAAAGCGCATGGGATTGGGCAAGTATATTGACATGGATAGGAACCTGGTTGGCTGAGAGGAAACAAAGAGTAGGAATTAATGGGTCCTTTTCAAATTGGCAGGCAGTAACTAGTGGGGTGCCACAGCTATTCACAACATATACTAATGATTTGGATGAGGGATCAAAATGTAACATCTCCAAGTTTGCAGACGATACCAAGTTGGGTGTGGGGTGGGGGTGGTGAACTGTGACGAGGATGCAGGGATCTTCAGCTTGATCTTGACAGGTTGAGTGAATGGGCAAATCAATGGCAGATACAGTATAATTTGGATAAACGTGAGGTTATTCACTTTGGAAGCAAAAACAAGAAGGCAGATTACTACCTGAATGGCTGTAAATTGGGAGAGGGGAGTGTGCAGTGGGACCTGGGTGTCCTTGTGCACCAGTTGCTGAAGGTAAACATGCAGGTACAGCAGGCAGTAAAGAAGGTAAATGGTCTGCTGGCCTTCATTGTGAGAGGTGTTGAGTACAGGAGCAGGGATGTGTTGTTGCAGTTGTACAGGGCTTTGGTGAGACCACACCTAGAATATTGTGTGCAGTTTTGGTCTCCTTTTCTGAGGAAGGATGCTCTTGTTCTCGAGGGAGTGCAGCGAAGGTTTACCGGGCTGGTTCTGGGGATGGCAGGTCTGATGTATAAGGAGAGATTGACTACGTTGGGATTGTTTTCACTGGAGCTCAGATGAATGAAAGGGGATCGCATAGAGACTTATAAAATTTTAAAAGGACTGGACAGGGTAAATGCAGGGAGGATGTTCCTGATGGTGGGTGTGTCCAGGGGGTCACAGTATGAGGATTCAGGATAGACAATTTAGGATGGAGATGAGGAGACATTTCTTCACTCAAAGAGTGGTGAGCCCGTGGAATTCATTACCACAGGAAGTTGATGCCAAAACATTGAATGTATTCAAGAGACGGCTAGACATAGTACTTGGGGCAAATGGGATCAATGGTTATGGGGAGAAAGCCTGATGAGGCTATTGAGTTGGACGATCAGCCATGATCGTGAAGAATGGCGGAGCAGGCTCGAAAGGTCTTGCTCCTGTCTTCTGTGTTTCTCTGTGCCTCAGCACCACAATTTCCAGGGTAATTAGAGATGACCTTGTCAGCGATGCCCACATCCCCTATCAAAATAAAATGTTTTAATTCTAATAAGACGCGTCATGGTGCTTTGTGAGAACAGAATCTGATGTTAAGCCACATAAAGAGGATAGGTGATTAATAGCTTGTTTTAAGGAATATACTAAAAGAAGTGAGAAGCAGTGAGATTCAGAGACTGAATCCTATAAGTAAGGACAAATGTTGCTGAAGGTAAGCTGCTGGGGGTATAGTGATGGGAATTGAGAATGTTAAAGAGACAAGAAATGGAGGGGTTCAGTGAGCTTGGAGAGATGTAGGCCCGGAAAATGTTCCAGATATAGGGATGGCTGTTAAAATGGAGAGATTTTAACGATAAGGACGAGAACTTGGTGAATCTGGATTTAAAGTGAGTTGATGAACATTGGATTTGTAGAGGACAAAGGTTTGGATAAGTTGAATTTAACAGAGGGCGCTGGTGGGATTCTGACCATTAGGGTAGTGGAACAGTTTAGTTTAAATTAAAACCTGACCCAGATGCAAAAACGATGGCAGGAAACACAGGCCCTGAGAATATGGTGCAAGACTGCCTGTGGAAAGCAACAAACGTCTCTTGCTCAATTACATGATGCAATGGAATTAGGCAACAAAGCCATCACTTACAAGATGCCAAGTGAGTCAATGGGACTGAGAAGCTTACTCATTTGAATTGAATTGTAATTAATTGTTCTGTTGTGTAGACTGACTCAGGATCAATCCTGACATGGCACTTCTTCCATGACAAACCTCAAATGGACAATAGCAAAGGTATTCTACTCAGAACTATTAGCATTGTCGGCAAGATACTTTATCAGTGAAAATACTTGTCGGCCGGTCTGCTGCTCTAAGCTTATTGATAACCATGATGTACACTTTATTTCTGTAATGAAAAGATGGGGTGTGATTGACATTCACATGACAAAGGCAATCTTCCGTAGTGAAACACAGAACTGCAGATGCTGGAGATTGGACTCCAAACTCTGGGTCTGCTATGTAGATGACACCTTCATGATTATCAAACGTACAAGACTAGAAGAAACCCACCAACACACAAACAACATCCTCACCGGAATAAAATTCACAAAAAAAGAAGAGAACAATAACAGGCCACCCTTCCTAGATATCTTGATGGAATGTAAGAGCAACAGGGAACTCCAGAACAACATATACAGAAAGACCACCCATACAGACCAGATACTTAATTACACCAGCACCCACCCCAACACCCATAAATGGAGCTGCATCAGGACACTATTCAAACGAGCCATGACACACTGCAGCAACCTGGAACTGTGCAAAGCAGACCACAACAAGAAGACACAACACGACCAGACACACTGGTCACCCTACCGTACATCAGACACATGACCACAAGACTACTCGGACCCCTAGGTATCAGAGTAGCCCAAAAACCAACAACTACCCTACGACAGCTACTGTCAAACATAAAAGATCCCATACACACAACCAATAAAACTAACGTAATATACAAAATACCATGCAAGGACTGTGAGAAACATTACAAAAGCCAAACTGGAAGAAAATTGACAATAAGGATCCACGAACACCAACTAACCACCAAGATACACGACCAATTCTCACTGGTCTCACTACACAAATTCAACTGGGACAACACATCCATAACAGCCACAAGCCCAACAGAGACATGCCGGGGAATTCCTGGAGGCCTGGCATTCCAACCTGAACTACGTCAACAAACACATTGAGCTGGACCCGATATACAAACTTCTGAGAAAACCAGAAGTAATGCCAACCACCCCAGTAAACCGAGGCATATAAATAACAAGCGGGACGGAACCCCAACGCTTCACCGGAGGCGCACTGACATGTTACCGAGCAGGGTGACCAAATGTCTGCCGTCAAACACACTGGCTCGGCGAGCAAGTCTACAACCTGAGTCAACATTTATTGCCCACCCTTAGTTGTCCTCAAGAAGATGATGGTGAGCTGCCTTCTTGAACCGCTGCAGTCCATGTTGTGTTGATAGGTCCACAACGTGATAAGGGAGGGACCTCAGATGTACAAGATTCCACCCAATTTGAAGTCAGCTTGGTTATTCACCATGACATTCCTGGCTACCATTTCTTTTGCTCAAGCACTTGCAAATAAAGTAAAGCTGAGATAACAATGAGATGGAGATATTGTATTTTCCATTTCCCATCATTTGGACTGATTTCCTCTGATCTTTTATCTGATCCAATACAACTGGCATCTGAAGAAGGGTACCAACCCAAAATGTTGACTTTCCTGCTCTTCTGATGCTGCCTGGCCTGCTGTGTTCCTCCAGCTCCACACTGCGCTGTCTCTGACTCCAGCATCTGCAGTTCTTGCTATCTCCAAGGCATCTCCTAGGGTTCCGTGGAGAATCTGAAGTAGATCAAAACGGACCGATTCTCACAGTTATTGTTGCTCCAAAAATTTTATTTCTGATCTTTCTTAAGAGATTTTTTGCTGTTCGTTGGCACCAATTTCCCAAAACACTAGCACTGGATATACAAAAGTCTGTTTCTACCCTCACGACACCCCAACTACAGAGCTAATGCTCCAGAACTTGCCATACCTCCAGCCAAGCCATTCTAGTTCAACTACAACACTGACATCTATCTAACAAGTAAAGGTGTTCAACAAAAAAAGCAGGACAGATCTAATCTGGTGGATTAGTCATAACAATATCAGCAAAGTGAGGGAAGTTATCTTTAACAGTGCAACATACAAGCATATGACTTTAGAGATGAAGGACAGCCCCTAGAGACTGTTCCACCATTCAATAAGATCATGGCTAATCAGTTGCCCTTGCCTCCACTAGGTCACTAGTCCTCCGAAAAGAAATAGCGACCACAGCAGCGCCCTGTTGAGCATAGCTTGCAAGTACTGTGACAGTCTGGGTCTCATGAGAATGGTGCAGAAATTTATGCTGCACGTCTTTGCTTAATCCAAAGACAGAAAGGGTCGAATGAACGAGGGCACCAGCAAATGAAGCTTCAGCATACAGAAGCTTCAAGGCAAATCACTTTATAGTCAATGAATTTTGTTTGAACTTTAACCATCAAGCTGTACAGCACGGAAACAGAACTTTCGGTCCAACTCATCCACGCTGACCAGATATCCTAAGCTGATCAAGTCCCATTTTTTGGCATTTGGCCCATATCCCTCTATTCATGTACCCATCCAGATGCCTTTTAAATGTTCTAATTGTACCAGTTTCTACCACTTCCCCTGGCAGCTCATTCCATACACAAACCACCCTCTGCATGAAAAAGTTGCCCCTTTGGTTCCTTTTAAATCTTTCCCCTCTCACCTCAAACCTATGCCCTCTGGTTTTGGAATCTCCTTCCCTGGGGAAAAGACCCTGGCTATTCACCCGATCCATTTATCTCATGATTTTATAAACTTCTATAAAGTCACCCTATCAGCCTCCGATGCTCCAGGGAGAATAGCCCCAGCCTATTCAGCCTCTTTCTGTTGCTCAAACTCTCCAACCCTGGCAACATCCTTGTAAATCTTTTCGGAACCCTTTCAAGTTTCACAACATCCTTCCCATAGCAGGGAGACCAGATCTGCATGCAATATTCTAAAATTGGACTAACCAATGTTCTGTACAGCCTCAACATGACCTCCCAAATCCTACACTCAATGCACTGACCAATAAAGGCAAGCGTACCAAACATTTTCTTCACTATCCTGTCAATTTGCGACTCCACTTTCAAGGAAATAAGAACCTGCACCCCAACATCTTGTTGTTTGGCAATGCTCCCCAGGATCTTACCATTAAGTGTATAAGTCCTGCCCTGATTTGCCCTACCAAGAGAGAACACCTGACACTTATCTAAATGAAACTCCATCTGCCACTCCTCGGCCCATTCGCCCATCTGATCAAGGTCCCGTGTACTCTGATGTAGACTTCTTCACTGTCAATAACACCACAAATTTCGGTGTCATCTACAAACTTACTAACCATGCCTCCTTTATTTGCATCCAAATCATTTAGATAGATTGGGAAAGAGGGAGGTGTGATGAGATCTGGGTGCCCTAGTACACCAGTCACTGAAAGTAAACATGCAGGTGCAGCAGGTGGAGAAGAAGGCAAATGGTATGTTGAATTTTGTAGTGAGGGGATTCAAGTCCAGGAGCAGGGATGTCTTGCTGCATTTATACAGAGCCTTGGAGGGATCACACCTTAAGTATTATATCCCATTTTGGTCTCCTTATCTGTGGAAGGATGTCTAGCTACAGAGGGAGTGTAACAAAGGTTTTTTGTTTCCTTTATTCATTCACAGGATGGGGGTGTTGCTGGCCAGGCAGTATTTATTGCCCATCCCAAATTGTCCAGAGGGCAGTTCAGAGTCAACCACATTGCTATGCATCTGGAGTCACATGTAGGCCAGACCAGGTATGGATGGCAGTTTCCTTTCCTAAAGGTGAACCAGATGGGTTTTTTTGACAATTGACAATGGATTCACGGTTATCATTAGATTCGAACCCAGGTTCCCAGGCATTACCTTGGTCTCTGGATTAACAGTCCAGCGATGATACCACTCGGCCATTGCCTCCCTGGCAATGACAGTTTACCAGACTGATTCCTGGGATGGCAGAACTGATGTGTGAACAGAGACTGAATCAGTTAGGACTATATTCGGTGGCATTTAGAAGAATGAGGGGGAAACACATAACAACAGTAAAATGCTAATTGGATGAAACAGGGTAAACACAGGAAGGATGTTCCCAATGACCACGGAGCCCAGAACCAGGAATCTTAGTCTAAGAATATGAGGCATGCCATTTAGGACTGAAATGAGGAGAAATTTCTTCACTGAGAGAATAGAAAGCCTGCGGAATTCTCTGCCACAGAAAGGGGTTGAGGCTGATCCATTGAATGCTTTTAAGAAGGAGTTAGATATAGTTCTTAGGGATCAAGGGCTATGGGACAACAATGGGAACAGAGTAGTGAGTTGGATAATCAGCCATGATCACTACTCTTCCCAGAATGGAAAGTTCAACTACAAGAGGGCACAGGTTCAAGGTGAGAGGGAGAAAGTTTAGGGGAGAGGTGTGGGGGAAATTTTCCACACAGTGTGGGTGGATGCCCGGAACACACTGAGGTGGAGGTGGTGGAACAGGTACGTTAGCAACGTTTAAGGCATATCATGACAGATACATGAATGTGAGGTGAACAGAGGGATAGATACCGTGTATGGCCAATACGTAGTGGGTCAAAATAAGGATTAAGAATTGGCACAGGCTTGATGTGCCGAAGGGCCTGTTCCTGTGCTGTATTGTAATGTATTGTATGATCATATCGAATGGCGGAACGGGCACCTATTTTTCTATGTTTGTATTCCATGCATTCTGGAATGACATCTGCAGATTGGAAGCTTGGGAATATCACTCCACAATTTCAGGAATGACTGTACTGTCATCTAGATAGCAGTAGTGGGGAAATGGTAGAATCTATTAAAAAGATAAATAGACAGGGATAAAAATAATCTACTTGGGTATAATCAGAATGGATTTGTGAATGGAAAATTGTGTTTGACAAAGTTATTGGAGTTTTTTTCAGAATGTTGCTGATAAAGGGGGTCTGTTGGATACAGTCATCCCCTGGTGGTCCCGCTCCCAGATCACTAGGCCCATGACCTCTGAGGCTCAGACATGGCCGCCACTGGAGTGGCAGCGGTGGCAGAGGAGGAGGCCACTACCAAGGCCCTGGCTGAAGTCAAGCAGCAGTGACTGAAGAAACAGCAGAGGAAGAACAAGAAGAAGGAGAAGCCAATGGAGAAGAGAACAGAAAAGGTGAACTGCTGAACCACAAATGGACATCCAAGATATCACCGGAGTGCAGTGACACTTTGCGAATAACTCGTAAAACAACACTTTCAGTGTATTTAGGTACATGTGATAATATTAAATAAATCTAAATCTAGTATATATTCTATTTTCAAAAGACTTTTGATAAGGTTTTCCATGGAAGGTTGCTTAATAAAATTCAAACATACAGGATAGGAGGTAGTGTACTGGCATTGATTAAGGATAGGCTAACAGACAGAAATTAAAGAGTAGGAATAAATGGGTTATTCTCAGATTTGAGAATGGCAGACTGCATCTGATGGAATATCCCAAGGATCAGTACTTGGTCCCAGCTGGTCACATTATATATATATTAATGATTTGGACATGAGGGCCAAATGTAATATTCCCAATTTGCAAATGGTACAGAGTTGGGCAGGAATGTCATTTTAAAGAAAAATGTAACCACAATTGTGGGGTAAAATATACAAGAAGAATTATTGGTCACGTGATAAAGGGACTGGTCGTGGGAGGTTTTCATCTACATATGAACTAGAAAATTCAGATTGACACTAGCAGCTTGAATGAAGATTTCAAAGAATACTCTTTAGACAATTTCAGTGGTACATTTTGGAACTGACTAGAAAGTAGGCTATATTAGATTTGTTTTTGTGTAATGTGGCAAGATGAATTAATGACCTTAGCAGCAAAAACAAATGTTTGAATTTTGCATCTAGTTTGAGAGGGAGAATATTGGGTCTAAGCTTAGTATTTGAAACCTAAATAAGGTCAACTGTGAGGGAATAAGACCTGAGGTAGCTGAAGTGAAAAGAGGTAGATCAATCAAGATGCAGTGCCTGACATTTAAGGGGAGCTTTCAGAAAACTGAGAATAAGTATATTTCTTTTATAAGGAAAAACCCTAAAGAGAAAATCCACCATTCATGATTCACCGAAGAAGTTAACAAAAAAGAACAAACTTAAAGGTGCAGGCGCAGGTAGATGGGTTGGTGAAGAAGGTGTTTGGTACGCTTGCCTTTATTAGTCAGTGCATTGAGGATAGAAGTTGGGATGTCATATTGCAGCAGTACAGGACATTGGTGAAACCACTTTTGGAATACTGAGTTCAATTCTGGTTTCCCTATTAAAGGAAAGATGTTATTAAACGTGAAAGAGTCCAGAAAAGATTTACAGGGATGTTGCCAGGGTTGGAGGATTTGAGCTATAGGGAGAGGCTGAATAGGCTGGGGCTATTTTCCCTGGAGTGTCGGATGCTGAGGGGTGATCTTATAGCAGTTTACAAAATCATGAGGGACATAGATAGGGTGAATAGCCAATGTCTTTTGCCCAGGGTAGGGGAGTCCAAAACTAGAGGGCATAGGTTTAAGGTGAGAGGGGGAAGTTTTGAAAGGGACCTAAGGGGCAACTTGTTCATGCAGAGGGCAGTTCGTGTATGGAATGAGCTGTCAGAGGAAGTGTTGGAGGCTGGTACGATTACAACATTTAAAAGGCATCTGGATAGATATATGAATAGGAAGGGTTTAGAGGGATATGGGATAAATGTTGGCAACTGGGACTAGATTAACTTAGGATATTTGGTTGGTATGGGCAAGTTGGACTGACGAGTCTGTTTCCATGCTATTCAACTTTATGACTCTGAAGGAAGACATATATAACACAAAAAAATGAGTAGCAAGCCAACTGTTGGTCAGAATACAAAGATAATCAGAGAACGATTAAAAGGATAATTAAGACAAAGATATTAGATTATGAGAGGAGGGGAGTGTCAGACCTCACTGGCAAAACACACTGGAAATCAAACTCCAGGATTTCTGCAAAAAGTAAAGATTTTATCAAAGTACACAAAATTCTCCCAATTTACCTGTCTTTTAGACTCAGAGTGACAGAAAGTAAAGAGCGAATACTGTACTCGACAAGAATTGTGATTTATTTCAAATAAACAGATTCTAGTTACAGGTTAGCAATTACGAACTGTTGCCATACAATTGTACTACTTGAAACTCTGATCCCCTTGTAAAACTTGCCCCCTACACACACACGTAGACAAACACAGAAAAAATAAGGTTATGAATGAAGGGAAAAACTAGGAGGGCAGTTCAATGGCTCCTGTCCACAGGACTAATCAGAAGAACCTACCTTTTTCTGACTGAATATCCCTTTGTATATATTCCTTGGCTCCAGTACATCTGCAATTAAACTTTCCGCTTTAGTTGAACAAAGAGCAGTGTAAACAGTACCTACTATAAGTGAAGTGATCCTTTTGGTTTGTCAGGACTTGTCGGTTAATTATCTGTCTCTTCTCCAGGTACTTACACCTCCTTGCTGGAAGCACAGAGCAATTGATTCACAAATTATTAGGTGTGTGACATATTGTTTAAAGCCATAGCTGACAACAACCAGAGAGGGAAAATAAAATGGCTTTCTTCAGATTATTGGTGTCTTGTTTACTACAGATGCATGGACACCTATTCCCCTTCCAGAGATCCAAAGATTTCTGACCCTATCATTCACACCCACAAGCTGTTTGGCTACCTGGGAGCCAACGGCACTGCTGTTGACAGGCAGAAAGTTTTTGTTATTGACAACTGATCATGACTCTACAGACCAATTGGTTGCTTATTTCGCTTTGGACATGCTCCCTGGCTCCAGGTCGTCTACAAGCAAACCTCCCCCCACTGTTTCAACAAAGAACAGTGTAAACAGCAGTTACTATATGTGTCCCAGGTTTTTTACAACAGCCCTTTTCCCATTTCAGTCCACAAAATTCAGAGACATAAAAAGATACAATCTTAACACTAACTAGGAAGATACAAATGAATAGCAGGACTTCCTACAGGTATTTTACAAGGAAAGTGAGATTTGCTTTTGTGGAGAATGAGAGTTTATGGTCAGTAAGAAGGAAATGGCAGAATGAAATAAAAAAATACTTTGTCTTTCTTATAGAGGATATAAAAATGTTTGAGTAATAACTGTAAATCAGCAGTCTTAAAGGAGAGAGTAACTTAAAATCACAATCATGAGGGAAGTGGTACTAATTAAACTGATGGAACTCAGGCTGACAAGTCTCTGGTTCCAGATAAACTTTATCTTAGGGTTTTCAAAGAGCTTGCTAAAGAGGTGGTAGGTGCTTTGATGTTAATTTTCCAATATTTGCTAGATCTCAAAAGCTTCCACCAGATTAGAAAATATCAACTATAAACCTTCTACTCAAGAGGGGAGGAAGGTAGAAAACAAGAAATAACAGGCTAGTTAGATTCTCTGTCACAGGGAAGATATTCACATTGATCATTAAAGAAATGATAGCTTCAAAAAACTTAGGGTGCCATGGTGGCTGAGTGGTCAGTGTTGCTGCCTCACAGTACCAGGGACCTAGGTTTGATTCCAACCTTGGGTGACTGTCTGTGTGGACTTTTCACATTCTCCCATGTTTGTGTGGGTTTCCTCTGGGTGCTCTGGCTTCCTCCCATAGTCCAAAGCTGTGCTGCTTAGGTGGATTAGCCATGGTAAATTGTCCCATGATGTGAAGGCTAGATGGATTAGCCATGGGAAATGCAGGGTTACAGGAACAGGGTCAGAGTGGGGTGCTTTTGGAGGGTCAGTGTGGATTTGATGGGCCAAATGGCCTGTTCCCACACTGTAGAGATTTTATTCTATGGCTCAAGGTAATTTGGATCAGTTGGCATGGTTTTGTCAAAAGGAAATCAAGTTTAACCAATCTATTGGAGTTCTTTGAAGGAGTAACATGCAATGTGGATAAAAGGGGAGTTTGTAGACATACTACATTTTGATTTTCAGAAGTCATTTGATAAGGTGCCACATCAAATGTTATTGCAGAAAATAGAAGCTCATGATGTAAGGGATAATATATTAGTATGGATGGCAGATTGGTTCACTAATAGAAAACAAAGAATATGCTTACATGGCCTTTGTCTGATTGGCATGAGTGGAGTCCCTCAGGAATCTGTGCTAAGGTTTCAACTATTTACAATTTATATTGAAGACTTAGGTGAGAGCAGGAAAGTCATTCTAATTAAATTCACAGGTGACACCAAGATAGATAGGAAAGTATGTTGTGAAGAAGACATGAGGAAGTTGCAGACAGATTGAATGAGTGGAAAAAGATCCAGCAGGTGGCTTATAATGTGGGAAAACATAAAGTTGTGCACTTTGGCAGGAAGAATAAAAATCTGAGTATTAATTAAATGGAGAACAATTGCAGAATTCTAAAGTGCAGAGGGATTTATGTGTCTGGTACTTGAATCACAAAATATTTGTCTGTTAACACAGTACATAGTCAAGAAGGCTGACAGTATGCCATCCTTTGTAATGAGAGGAATTGAACCTAAAAGTGTTTTTTTCACTCATGGGACATGGGAGTCAGCTGGCCATTTGTTGCCCATCCCTAGTTGCCCTTGAGAAGATGGCGGCAAGCTTCCTTCTTGAATCACTGCAGTCCCTGTGTTGTAGGTAGACCCACATGCTCTTGGGTGAGGGGGTTGAATTCCGGGATTTTGGTCCAGCAACTGTGAAGGAATGGTGATATGTTTCCAATTCAGTGTTACGGGTGGCTTGGAAGGGAACTTGCTGGTGGTGGTGTTCCTATCTATTTGCTGCCCTGGTCCTTCTTGATGGAAGTGGTCATATGTTTGGAAGGTACTGCCTAGGAATCTTTGGTACATTTCTGCAATACATCTTCTAGATAGTACACACTGCTGTTACTGAGCATCGACGGTGGAGGGAGTGGATGTTTGTGAATGCTGTGCCAACCAAGTGGGCCACTTCGGCCTGGACCGTGACAAGCTTCTTGAGTGTTGTTAGAGATGCACCCATCTGGAAAAGTAGAGAGTATTCCATTACACTCCTGACTTGCGCCTTGTAGATTGAGGTCAGGCTTTGGGGAGACAGGAGGTGAGTTACTCGCCACAGTGTTCCTAGCCTCCGAACTGCTTTTATAGCTACTGTATGACAGGATATTGTGCTTCACGCCTAACTGGCTCACTTAACCAGGACCCAGCTACAATTTAATTGGCTCCTTCACAGCACACTTTGTTAAAAACTTGCATACGGCTGGCAGTTTCAGAATTTAAACTGCAAATTGGGATTTTTTTACGCTGGGGCGTAAGAGGTTGGGAGGATAGAAGTTGACAAAATTATAAGGGATATAGATACAGTTAATGGTAGTTGTCTTTTTCCTAGGATGGGAGATTTCAAGACTAGGGGGCACATCTTTAAGGTGAGAGGAGAGAGAGTTAAAAAAGACATGTGGGGCAAATTTTTTACACAGAGGGTGGTTCGTGTGCGGAATTAACTTCCTGAGGAAATGGTGGATGTGGGCACAATTACAACATTTTAAAGATATTTGGATAAGTACATGAATGTGAAAGGTTTGGAGGGATAAGGGCTGGGAGCAGGCAGATGGGACGAGTTTAGTTTGGGATTACGGTCGGCATGGACTGGTCGGACCGAAGTGTCTGTTTCCGTGGTGTATAACTCTATGACTCTAGTTTCAATTTAATGCCAATGGAAAACTACTCTAGATTTATACAAAATAGAGATTTAGACTTTTTAAATCTAACATCTACAGGCACTTGGTCCTTACGTGAACAAACAAACAGGGCTCAATACGTAAAATTATTTATTCTCCTGTTATCTCTGGTTCCGTTGCCAAACACCTTGAATTTGCACCCTCTGGTAATCAATTCTTCAGCCACTGGAAGCAATTTCTACTTTATCTAAGTTATTTAATTCATTAAAATCCTTCATGTTTTTCAATATTTTTTGTCTCCATTTAGCGTTCTATGCCCTGAGGAGAACCAGCCATTTTTCTCACAGTGCATGTATTAATTCTTCATCCCTTAATTAATCTTGTAAATATCTCTATGCCCTCCCCAAACTCTTCTTGTTAATCCTTAATGTACTCCAGCAAGGGCTGAACATATATATTACCCAGGATGCTGTCAGCCCAGTAGGTCCACAGTTACAAGCTGCTTCTCTGAGCTAACCCCTAAAGCAATCGCATTGCCAATATCTGTTCTGGTGGTTGTCAGTGTGGGAGCAATTGAGCTGCATTGATTCTTGATCTTCATATCCTGTTCCACCAGTTCTTAGTTTACAAAACTGCCTATTTAAGTAGTGGTTACTGAGGACCAGAAAGGAGCAGGGTACAAGATTTCTGTGAGAGGAGATATGTGCAAGCCAGAGACTGGTGCTTAACCAGTTATTTAATTCATTAAAATCCTTCATGTTTTTCAACATTTTATGTCCCCTTTTATCCTTCTATGCCCATGGGAGAATTAGCCATTTTTCTCATTCATGTAAGATTAACCACCCACTCATAACTGAGAAGAGGTAGTGGATAAAGCGAAGTGGGATTTGAGAAGGAGAGTTAGGTATGAGGATGCCATTAGTTTTCAGCCCTGCCACTCAGTTACAGTCTCAGTGATAACGGCACCAACAATGGAGATTATCACTCCTCAGTCGGGGTTAGTAAATAGTGCCTTGCCTGTCCCCTGCTGCTTACCTTCTGATACTTTTGGTTATGTGCTACCTTGTCCTGCCAGAGAGAAGCAAGTGAGTCAGTGCGCATGTGTGGTGCAATGTGTTCGGTAATGTGTCTGTTATGACTGAATAACTGACAATGTGTGCAATTGTGGGGTGTGGGGGTAGGTCTTGCAGCATTACTGGGTTTGTTGAGCTGTGGGGAAGCTTTCAGATGCCATGTATCAATTGTTGCTGATAGAGTAGGTAAGTAATGGATTGGGTGTGGTATACTGACAATTGAATGAGCACTGTGGTGCAGTTGTTGTGATATGGCATTCAAAGATGAAATCACTGACCTTAACTATCAGGTGAGGACATTGAGTTTCTTCAGCCAGAGCCCTATCTGTAGTTTCTCAGTGAAGGTACAGAAGATTGCAAATAAATCATTTGTTGTAGACCAAATGTTGAGTGGACGCTTCTCAGTTGGAAATCTTCTGCAGGCTTCCAGACATCTTCCTTATTTGCTTCAACGACCCATGGACTTGAAAGACATCAACTGCTTCCAGCTTCTATTTTTAGCCAGATGACATATACTGATGTTCCTTATAGAAGAAAGCTCCTTAGCGCCAAAATCAAGTGTTTATCACACCTCTTTTGCAGAGTTGGCATGCTCCTCATTCATTTCCCATCCTTGAAATCAATTTCTGACATATTAATGTCTTGAGGTACTAGATACCTCAAAAAGTTGTTGCTGCGAAATGTCTCAGCCCTAATCTATGCAGAGAGATTGTAGAGTTTATGAGAATAAGGTGCTGGTTGAGTAATCTTGCTTACTCCGGTACTAAACTCATTTCTTCTGCAATTCTAAATTCCCATTCAATTCCAGGTTTCCAATGTTCATGCATTTTACTGTCATTTTTAGCTTCGTGCATCCCACCAGAAAGTAATTATCTACATTCAACCTGCTCTTATTCTTTGCAAATTGATCTGCCCAACTGTCTTCTATGGTTAACTTGTTTGTCTTGTTTATCTGCTTTATTATGTGTGACCAGATATCATCTAGCCCCATCTTTGTATCTTTGCTTGGCAATGTGTTTGGTTTAAATTGATCAATCTCCCAAACTTGTAATTAACATGATTCTACCTCTGTCTACATTTATTTGTTTGGCAGTCTACTTCTTTGGCAAAACTGTATTTTACACAGTCCCCTCCAGTTAATAGTTCGATCAGCTCCTCATTGATTCTTTTTTTCTGATTTTGTGCATGTCTTCTTTATTTGTGGGATTTATTCTCAGGGCCCTCTGCTTTCAGTCGGCTCAAGTGGAACCATATCAGTATCACTGTATACATGTACCAGAGGAGTATTGTTTGTGTGGTTTCCAGTCTCTGCTTGTGATGACTTCTTATCAAAGTCTACTCATCACCACTGACCTCATAGCAATAATTATTTTCATGTTTCAGGATTTGGATCAAGTCCCCTAGAATTTGTGTTTCTAATAAAGCTCCAATTCAACAGCCAAAATATAAGACAGTAAGGGATCAATTGCATCCAAAACAGCCTAGTGGCTATAACAACTAAATTGTACAGGAATAACAGCGTCATCTAAGCACACACAGTGACACGCACACAGACACAGGCATACAAGTGACTCACACATACATAAATACACTCAGACAGACAAACAGAGAGACATGATACATACACACACTCTCTCTCTCTCTCACACACACACACACACATTGACAAACACATACAAACATGCATAAATGGACACAGATTCACACTGGCACACACAGACACACATTGATAAACACAGACACACAAATACACACAGACGCACACATATAAACACTGACATACAGATCTACACACATGCAGATACACACTGCTAAATACAGACATACAAGTACACATACAGACACACACTGATAAACACAGACATACAGATCTACACACACTGAGACACACAGATGAATACATACACAAAAAATGCCACATGTGCCGGCACACACAGACACATATACACACACATAAAAGACACACAAAGACTAACAGCACATTAGCACAACATCTTTATAAAAGACTCAGCTTTTTCAGATCATTCATTAATTTTTTTACAATGCTTGCACAACCTTAAGGTCAGTTATTCACTCTGGGCAAGCCACTAACAGTAACCAGTCTTGTAGCAGATCTAGATCTACCAGCGAGATGACATTCACTCACAGTGCATTTGGCTCTGTACAGAGCTGCCAATATTAGACAAGCTCTAAGTGTGAGGTTTTACTTTTAAACAATGGACCTGGAATACTGGCTCACATCAAAACACACGCTTGTGGATCGATGCAGCCAAGTGGGAGAGAGTTGGAAACTTCCCTTTTGAGGGCATTACTTCCTACTTGAATGCTCTTCCTGGTACCACATGCAATACAGGAAGAGGCCCTTTGGCCCAGCATGTCTGTACCAACCACGATGCCATTCTAAACTAATCCCACTTGCCTGCGCATGGTTTCTATCCCTATATTCCCTGCCTGTTCATGTGCCTATGTAAATATCTGTTAAATATTGCTATTGTATCCGCTTCTAGCACTTCTCCTGGCAGCATGTTCCAGGCATCTACCACCCTCTATGTAAAAATGATTTTCCTCGCACATCTCCTTTAAACTTTCCCCCCTCACCTTAAACCTGTGCACCCCAGTATTTGACATTTCCGACCTGGGAAAAAGTCTCCGACTATCTATCCCATAATTTTATTTACTTCTATCAGGTTTCTCCTCAGCTTCTGACGCTCTAGTGAAAACAATCCAAGATTGTCCAACTTTTCATTATAGCTAATACATTCTAATCCAGGTAACAGCCTGGTAAACTTCTTCTGTACCCTCTGCAAAGCCTCCCCATCGTTCCCATACTGCAGCAACCAGAACTGCACACAATACTCCAAATGTGGCCTAACTAAAGTCTTATAAGCTGCAACATGCCTTGCCAATTTTTATACTCAATGTCCTGACCAATAAAGGCAGGCATACCATATGCCTGATCCGCTTGTGTTGCCACTTTCGGGGAACCTTGCACCTCAAGATCCCTCTGTATATCAATGCTCATAATGGTCCTGCCATTTACTCAATACTTTTCTCTTGCTTTTGTCTTCCCAAAATGCATCACTTTACACTTGTCCAAATTAAACACTATCTGCCATTTCTCCACCCAGCTGATCCATATCCTGCTACAGCCTTTGATATCCTTCCTCACTCTCCACAACTCCATCAATTTTCGTGATATCTGCAAACTTTCTAATCAACTAATCCTATGTTTTCATCCAAATCATTTGTTATGAACAAGAGAAGTGCCAGCATTGATCCTTGTGGAATACATTCAGTCAGAAAATCACCCCTCCACAACTACCTTCTGTCTTCTTTGATCAAGCCAATTTTGCATCCAACTTACCAACTCACCATGGATCCCATGTAACCTAACCTTCTAGAGAGGTCTATCATGAGGGACCTTGTCAAATGTTTTAATTAAGTCCATGTAGACAACATCCACTGCTCTACCCTCATCAATCATCTTTATCACTTCCTCAAAAAACACAATGAAATTTGTGAGACAAGACTTCTCCCACACAAAGCCGTGCTGACTATCCCTAATAAGTCCATTAATTTCCCAAACGTGAGTAAATCCTGTCCCTAAGAATCTTCTCCAATTATTTCCCTACCACTGATGTAAGGCTCACAACCCATAATTTTCTGGATTATCCCCGTTGCCCTTCTTAAACAAAGGAACAACCATTGGCTATGCTCTAGTCTTCTGGGACCTCACCTGTGGCTAAAGAGAATACAAAGATCTCTGTCAAGGTCCCAGCAAACTCCTCCATTACCTCCTTCAGTATCCTGGGATAGATCCCATCAGGCCTGGGGATTTAACTTCCTTACTGTTTTTCAAGACACCCAACAGCTCCTCCTTCTTAATACTGACATGGCCCAGAATTTCAACATACCCCTCCCTAATCTTACCATCACCCTGTCCCTCTCCTTGGTCAATACTGATGTAAAGAACTCAAAGAACAAAGAAAATACAGCACAGGAACAGATCCATCGGCCCATCAAAACTGTGCTGACAAATTATGCATTTCTAAACTAAAAAACTTTTGCCTCTACATGATCTATATCCTTCTATTCCTTGCCTATTGATATATCTGTCAAGATGCATCTTGGATGTTGCTATTGTATCGATCTGTACCACCTCCTCTGGCAAAATTTTCCAAGCACTTATGACCCTCTGTATAAAAAAACCTGCCTCTCACATTTTCTTTAAATATACCCCCATCTACTTTAAACCTGTGTCCCCTAGTAATTCATTAAGGACATCCCCACTTTCTCTGGTTCTATGCATAAATGTTCTCAAGTGGACCTACCTTTTCCCTAGCTACTCTCTTGCTCTTAATATACGTATAAAGTGCTTTGGGGTTCTCATTAATCCCACTTAATATGACATTTCATGGCTCCTTTCAGCCCTCCTAATTCCTTGTTTAAATTCTTTCCTACTTACTTTATATTTCTCAAGGGCTTTTCTGATTTCAGTTTCCTAAACCTTATGTATACTTCCTTTTCCTTTTGACCAAATTTTCAATGTCTCTTGTCATCCAGGGTTCCCGAATCTTGCTATTCGTTCATCTTCATAGGAACATACTATTCCTGAACTCTGGCCTTTAAAAGACTCACACTTGTCAGTTGTGGATTTACTCTCAAACAGCCACCCCCAATCTAATTTCTCCAGTTTCCCTTATAATTAGCCTTCCCCCAGTTTAGCAATTTCACCCAAGGACCAGTCTTCTCCTTATCCATAAGAATCTTAAAACTTATGGAATTATGATTGCTATTCCCAAACTATTCATCCACTGAGTCTCCACCAAGAAGACAATGGCAGAATAGGTAGTGTACAAGTTCCTGTGCCTCGGCTTGTCCACTTTGTTCGTTTTTTTTTCTTTTTCCTTCTTCCCCTTCTTCTTTCTTAAGCTTATCTGACGAAGTGAGCTTTTTAGTGGGAAGGTAGCTTTGGTGGGCTCCAGAGTGGTAGTGGCAGCATCTTCAGAGGCAGTTTGGTTGCAGTCAACTGGCCTGTGAATCCTGGAGTGGGACACTCGCTTCTGCGCAGACTGGGCTCTTAGTGGCAGCATATTGTGGGCTGGGAATTCCGGAGCGGGACATTCTCGGAGGCATGGTCTGGGCTGGGAAGCCTGGAGCAGGGCTGTAGCAGTGGAGTAGGAAAAGTTTGATTCTCTTTGTTATCTTCTCTTTTTTATTCTAAGTTATTGTGAATGGTGCCTATGTATGGTTACTCTACTCACTTTACACTGTATTCTACATTGAATACACGTGATAATAAATGATTCAAATTCAAATTCAAAACTTCTATCACCTTGCCAGCTCATTCCCTAATACAAGATCGAGTACAGCCCCCTCCCTAGTTGGAATATCTATATTTTGTTTCAAGAAACCTTCCTGGATGCACCTAACAATTCTGCCTCATCTAAGCCGTTGGCACTAAGTGAGTCATGGTCAATATTTGGGAAGTTAAAATCACCCACTACAACTGCCCAGTTGTTTTTACATCTTTATGTCAACATATCTGCAGGCTATCAGTAGGCCTATAATATAACACCATTACAGTGATTATACCTTTCTTATTCTTGAGTTCTACCCCTTTCTTTCCTTCCACAGTTACTGTGAGCCGTGACTTTAATAAGTCAAAGACCTTTTATAAGTGTGAACCAGCCTCTGTGCCTCTTGTGAAACAGTGGAAGAATCCAGAGAAGGAAGACCAAGAGCAACATTCTGACCAGCCCAAGAACCATCTCAGCAGCTCCTGTGAACGGGGACTAATGAACTGCTTTCCAGATTTTCCTTCTGTCTGTAACACCATGTATTGTTTGTGTGTACATGTGTCTGTGTGGTTGTATGTGTAAGGTGTGTTAGCAAGGGTTTTAGGTTTTTTAGTTAGTAGAGTTTGTAGTGATTGTAATGAGGTCAGCCAGCTGGATCTCATAGAGTATGAGTTCCCTGATTGGAGTTGTTAATCTGGTCCAATCAGGGAGTCACTGTGAGAGCTGGCTCTGAAGAGGCAGTATTAGAGTCACGGACTATTCATGTGTAAATAAAGGATGACTTGGTGATGGGGTACCGGCCTCTCTGGAGTTATGTTCTAATTGTTTATCCCTGGCTAGAGGCTACTTACTTGTAATAAGTAGTAATTTTTCTAAGTACGGAAGCCTGGTCTGTACTTTCTGTTAGCTGGGTCTCAAAGAGAGGTAAGTTAGAGGGGATTCTGCATACTGATAAAATCTTTAATGTTTGATGTAACCCTGGGAATATTGGGGCTTGATTTCCAGCGTGCGTCTCCAGTGAGACATAACACTATGAATCAGCATCTAACTGGTACATTCTCCACGGCGATGTCTTGATCAATCAGCACTTTTCCTCATGTTGAGTATCATGTCTTCCTTAACTTTAGGATTGATGAGTCCAAGATGAAAAGCTTTAACAAAATGTGTTTCTTTTCAGCAATAGGGTGAAATGCTTCCTTTGTTCATACACTAACATAAGTATGGGTTTGTTGTGCTGTATTTTGACTAACCTGGCAGACTCATAGATATTTATAGCATGGAAGGAGGTTATTCAACACATTGTGTCAGTATCAGTCAACAAAAATCTGACTACACTTATCTCATTTTCCAACTTTTGATTCATTGCCCTGGAGATCATGGCAATGCAAATGAATGTTATGAAAGTTTCTCACTTGACCACCCTTCCAGGCAGTGAGTTCCAGATTCCCATCATCCTCTGAGTGTAAAACAAACCTCTCCTCAACTCTCCTCTTAGCCTTATAATTCTTACCTTAAATTACCTTGATTATTGACTCCTCTAGAAATTGAAAATGTGCCTTCCTATCCATGCCTCGCATAAACTTATCACCTCTATCAACCCCCCTCCACCCAACCTTTGCTGTTCAAAGGAAAACCAACCTCAGACGATCCAGTCTTTTCTTCTAGCTCAGTCTCTCCAGCCCAGGCAGTATTCTGGTAAATCTCCTCTGCACCTTCTCCAGTGCAATCATATCCTTCCTGTAATGTGGTGATCAGCGCTGCATGTGGTACTCCAGCTGAGGCTTAACCAGCATATTAACCAGTTCTAGCAAAACCTCTATGCTCTTACATTCTATGCCTTGGATAACAAAGGCAATTATCCTGTATGCATTCTTAACTGTCTTATGTACCTGTCCTGTTACATTCAGGGATCTGTGGATATGCACATCATAGCCCTGGTGATCTTCACTACTTTCTGGGGTCCTGTGATTTATACTGCAATCCGTTCCCATGTTAGCTCTCCCCAAATGCATTATCCTACACTTTTCTACATTGAATTCTATTTGCCACTCCTCCACCCAATTGACCAGTCATCGTAGCCTACGAGTAAAGGCTAAGCACAACTCTCCACTGCTGTGGGACAATGAGGCCATGTTCCATTATCCATTCACATTGTGCTGCCACGCCAGCTGAGTGACTTCGAGACCCGCGGCAAATGTCTCGCTGTGTTCTATACACTGTTATACTTGTATTACTGATGAGAAGTGATGGTTTATGACTCACACAGGACGTTTGGGAATTAGTTGATGCCCTTCAGGCAGAGCTGGCTTCTTATACAACCATTGCTGATAACTTGCACGTTATTGAGATTCCTTTGAGTTCAATTTGCAAGCACTGTTGGCCAACATTTGATCCCCACAACACCTTCACACTGCATGCATAGCAAACAGGTGATGAAATGATCGTGAATTAAATGTAGCTGCATTTTGTAAACAGTTGTTTCATGTTTTGGTCGGGTGTAATGTTCTAGCATCCAGCAGAATTGGATTCTTTGGTTTCAGCAGCAACCTGACACTGACTCTGCCTGAAATAACTCCACAGAGGCCATTATCCTGTCACTCTTTACTTACACGTGCATGGTACATGACACTGACCCAGCTAGCTCAGAGCCGGCATCTAGTGTGAGCAGAACCCCTGACACTTTCTCTGTCAGCCAAGATTCCCTCTTTGGACCAGATTAACAGCTCTAATCAGGGAACTCATATTCTGAGGTCCACCTGGCTGATCACATTCCAATCATTCTATTGCCCACCCTGGTCATTGTCCCAGCCAATTTCTAGTAGCATCGTGCATCTAGACAATGGAAAGTGAGAACTTGGAACACAGATTGTGGTGGACAGTGTCACTTCTGGGTCCAACTTGGTTGCCAGGTAACCCCACCAGAGCTTCCATGATCCCTTTAACCTCACATGACCCTGATAGTCCATTTTCACCTATTCCCCAAGATGAATGGATGGACATGCACGCATGCACACACACATACTCACTGATCTTTGCCTCCAACTGTCCTCCCTGGCCCTGAACTTTGACATTACACCTTAAAGATGCCCACCCTGCTTCTTTGTGCTCCCCCTGTGGAGGCCATGGTGTTGGACACAGTCAATTATACCCACTGACATGGTTTGCTATGCTCTCTGATGTTACAAAAACAGAAACTGCTCGAAAATCTTGGTAGGTCTGGCGGCATCTGCAGACAGAAAGAATTTTTCAGGTCCAGTGATAATTCTTCACAACTAATTGTAGTTCAGAGACGTGGGGTATGTGCTAAAGAAGGGTGGGGATTGTGGGGGAGAGTGGTGGAGTAAA
Source organism: Ginglymostoma cirratum (assembly GCA_024137785.1). NCBI lineage: Eukaryota > Metazoa > Chordata > Chondrichthyes > Orectolobiformes > Ginglymostomatidae > Ginglymostoma > Ginglymostoma cirratum. Next base: position 4,809,013 of record JAHRHZ010000271.1, read on the forward strand.
TAACAGGTAGAGATGGAACATAAAGAGAGAGAGAAGTTGGGCAGACAAAGGAGTGGATAACGGACAGTCTGAGAGAATCAGTAGCTGCTAATTGGGACCATTAGTGGTTGACAATGGGTCGTGTGTGGTAGCAGTTCATGCAGTGACAAGGCCTGGTGTGTAGGAGTTGGGAGAAGGACACAACAGATGGTGCTCAAGCTCTAAAATTATTGAAGTCTATATTGGGTCCAGAAGGCTGCAGGGCCAAGCAGAAAATGAGGTGCTGTTCTTTCAGCTTGCATTGAGCACTGCAGCAAGCCCCTGACAGAGACGTTGGTGAGGGGAACACAGTGGCGCGTTGGAATGGCAGGTAACTGGAAGATCAGGGACATTTTTGAGGACAGATGCTGTTCTGCAAAACTCTCTTATACTTTGAACTCCCTCCCCCATCGTCCTTATCCACACTTCCTCAAATGTCTTTCCTTTAACCTCCAGCAATGGCTCCTCTACCCCATTCTGGCATTGAAACCCCCACCTCCTCCCCTATACCCTCTTAATAATCCAGCTTGAACTCTCCTGAAAGACTGACAGGTGGACCCCTCCACCCCTCTCCCCCACACACACACCCAGGACTGTAATCACTACAGACTCAGACTGATTTCAATGAACAGCCCCTAGACATGACTGACCAGACCACCTGACTGACTGTGTGAGATTCCCCCTGACAGCTAGGACTGGCCCTACGGGACTGACTGCTGATCACGGTGAAGCGCCTGGACTGTGTACAGGCTGTCCCTGTGATTATCGGGACTGAGAGCCCCTGAGTGACAACGTCCCCCCACTGACTGGACTGAGGACTAGCTTCTACCCAGCTTCCAACATGACCATTACGTTGAAGAAGTGTGCGGTGTGTTTTCCGTGCAATTGGTTGCCTGCTGTAGGAACTGGATGTCACGATGTGATATTCGCTGAATATTTGCTCCCCCCATCCAGACAACTCCAGCTGACAAGCACAACGAGCAACCTGCCCATGAGTTTGCCCAGCAGAAAGCCTCTGTGTGGCATTAGTGAGTTTCTTTGGCTCTGGCTGAGTAATAGGCAGAACATGGCAAGGCAAGGCATGGGCGCTGCAAGCATCCAGGCAAGAACTAGGTGAGTGAGCTGTAAGAGAGCAAGCAAGATGGAGCCTGGTCCAATCTGTGAGCTGGGCGTCTACCCCTACATACATAGTGTGCTTGCAACATTCTGGTCAATGCTAGTTGTGAGTGCAATGCAACTCCTTACTTTCCAAGTGGTCTATAAGTGTATCTGAGTGGTGCTATGATGGTCGCAACGCTGATGCCAATTTCCACGGCCAAAGAGTGTGTGCAGTTAATCCCTACAGATAATGTCGCGGGATGGGGTTGCTTAGTGTCCTGCACAGAGGTAAATCAGAGCGAGCAGCGAGCTGAATTTGCCAGCTGGCCGCTCTGGTTTCCGTGTGGAGTTTTCTCCATGTCTAGCTTGCTCGGTGAGCTTGGTAAAATGAAAATACAAATATCAATGAAGTGGGCTAGGTCGTTGTTTAACAAGCAATAATCATCATCAATTGGCAATTTGCTGCAGCCTGGCAGGAGCGCTGCCTGGGAAAAGTGTAGGAGATGGCATGAGTTGTTCCTGACAATGCATTGGTTCCCCCCTGTACTTGTTGCCTAATTCTGCCACATATCTTGGCCTAGCTTATTTTGCTTAGATACCTACAAAATTCTGCTCATAGAATTTTATTTTGGAAAACTTGCTCCAATACACAGCTCAGGCATTACAACCAATCTATTCCACTACAGAAGGCAGCGTATGACTGCAAGTCAAAGGTCACAAAGCCTACGTTGTAGGAGAAACATAATTCTGTGTCTCAGCTGTTTGGCTCTGCTCACCCAATCTCACATGGAGTAACCTTACACTGTGTTACACAGCTCACACCTGCAGTTTTAAATTACTCCCAGATTCGGTATCGAAATGGGTCAAATATTCCAGCTGCATCTGCAATCATATCGTGTACGGAGAGGTCGGTGGCATTGGCTCGTTTATCGTGCCTTAGTGTGGATAAACCTGACGTGTGTTACTGCAGCACAGGCTGCATTGAAAGAGCATTGTCTTCTTCTGTATCGCTTTTGTTAACCACATGCCAGCCGAGGTCAAACTGGCAAAAACCGTGAGGGGTAATCTTTTAAGTCAAACAGTGACAGACTGCTACTCACCTTAAAAGGAACTGAGCTAGTTTTAGAGATAAAAGGTACTGCAGATATGCGTGTTTAAGGTAAAAAAGAATCAGAAGTACGTACATTTCTGTAGCACCACTGGGAGAGGTAGGACTTTGGTTCAATGCTCTAACTGGAAGACCACACTTCTCAGAATGCTGTATTGGAGCATTAACCTAGATTAGGTGTATAGGTCTCCCAGTTGAACTCACAATCCTTTGATTTAGAAGAGGGGTTCTACCACTGAGACATGGCCTGTACATTAGAGTGCAACATTAAGGAATAAGGCATTGTGACGTTTTTTGGCAAACAGTAACATTAATAGCCAAAACTTTGGAAAGGGGTGAGGGGTGAGTGGGCCTTTGAGCCACTACAGTGGGAGGGGCACCAGATATTTTGATAGCTGGGAAGGGAAGGAACAGCGGGAATGGAGGGTGGAGGGGTGGGGAGAAGGACAATCATCTAGAGAATGAGCATGGGATTATCCTTCTGGTTTGGAAGAGGAGGGCGAGGCACAATAGCTAGTTGCTTAGTTAAGTTAATCAAGCAATTGACCACAAGGTCATTTGTCTCCCAGATACACTCACATTTGTACCCATCTGGTTTCAGAGGGAAAAGGGATTGTGTCTTCGGAAATATGGTAACAAGGAAAGTCAATGAATGATTTGTTGGTAGTAGGCCATGAATAACTGAGGCTAGGAAGCACTTTTGCAACTTTATCGCGGCATTGCCTTTTTGATGAGTATGCAGAGGTTCTGGTGTTAGCTTTGCTGAAAACCAAACTAATGCAGCGACTGGTGATTGTATTCAGGAAATCTGAAAGCAAAGCACCAATGACTAACTTAACCATGTTTGCAAATTGACTGTGCATTTTCAGATTGACATTATCTGCAACCTTTATCAAGCTTTGTAAGATTGCAAGCTCTTTATCTTGCACTTGCTTCTTGGCCAGTATCCAGTCCTGCACTGGTGACTTCAGCACAAAACCTAGCAAACTGGTGCTGAACTTCCTACATTGCAACCATGACTACACTTCAAAGGTACTTTAAGTTGCTTTAAAATGCTTGGACTACCCCAAGTTCACAAAAGAAGTTGCCAAACACAAGTATTTTCTTTCTGAAGGACTACAAGTGTTCTTGCCTGATACCCTTGTAATTGCAGAGTGTAGGAAATGCAATGGATTTTCAACTTGGCATGGGAACACGAGAACTGGCTTTTGTAGTAGAGCCTGTTGGATTTCCATTTCCATCTAACAATTCTGAACAGCAACCTTCATTGACAACAAATGTTATATTTTGCAATGTGATGGTTTGGCTTTTCAAACATCCCCATCACAAACAATTAACTTGTCTCCATTGCCTTCCATACTGAATGCTTGTAACTAACATCCTGCTCTCACTCTCCTTTTCAGGTGGCTGCCTGTTGATGTTCCTGTTTCCACTTCAGGGAAGTGATTGCAGCAGATTCCTTGATTACAATTGACTATATGAGAGTGGAACTCAACCAATTCGCTTCTGTGGAATTGGATGATGGAGATGAGACTCAGAAGAGGTCACCACAGTTTATAAAAATTTTTCTTTAAATTACTACAATGAGACTTCCTGAAAATAAAACTTGTTGTTTGTCTTTTCCTGCTCCACCTTCGAACATTCTTGAAGCTCCATTATTCCCCCAACTCCATGTTACAGTTCCTCCTATGGAACTGGTGTCCCATGTCATTGAAGTGGCTCTGACTAGAGACTCACACAGCATTCTCTGTGACGTGCTGCAATAGTTCTCCTCACCCTTCTAAATCTTTGGCACCACCCTCCTTCTACCCCTCACTTCCACCAGCCAATTCCAGAGGACTGGTTGAGCTTAGAGTGAGTTCTCCCCCTGCCTTTCTCATTTAAGACACTCCTTTGAATCTAATTCTCTGACCAAACATTTGGTCATCAGGCCCAATATCTGCTGATGTGAGTCAATGATGCATTTTATTTTACAACTCTCTGGTCAAGCACCCTGGGACACTATATTTCATTAAGGTGCCATAGAAACACAAGTTGTATTTGTTACATAGCCAATTATGACCAGAGCATCTGTTCTCTCGCCAACCCTGTGCCACTTTTGCCAGACATTCCACTTCTCATTGCTGCCTCCTGGTAAGATTGCCTGCAGACACAGGGCCAACATCCAGACAGATGGCAATGATACCTAGCACCACCTCTTGATCACTTCGCTCGCTCCTTCAATTGCCTGTCCTTTCAGCCTTCTGTTTCATGTACTGTCTCGGGTGGGTGATTTCACTAAACACTGGGAAAACCCACTGGGCAGAACGTTCACTGCTAAGGGTGCAGGAGACGGGGTGGGAGGGGGCGGGGAAATCAGATACAGACAGGTGGGCTAAAGACTCAAACATTTCTGACAGGTCAGGAACCCGATACAAGCCCCTGGGCTTAACCCAGGCAGATCTGCAAGTAAGTGGGGGTGATAACTCAGAAAACCCGACTGGAAAGGAAAATCATTTATCATTGAACACCATAATACTGTACAGCTAGTACTTGTGGCATACACAGGCTAATCCCAGCCTGGGACAGTCAGTTTTGCAGACCCGTCCCTAAGCCTGCTTTACTTATTACTGTTCAGAGATGTTATTACACACCTCTAGAGTGGGTAGGACTTGAACGTGAGCCTTATAGCCCAGAGGTAGAAACACTGCCACTGCACCACAAGGGACCTTCTTTGGGTCTGCTTTATCCTCTTTTTTGTAAAAGCTCTGCCAACTTTGGCACTAACCTCACATAATGGTAAGCTGCTGAAGGTAGTCCACCTTGTTTCATATCTATTTTGAGGCTGTTTAGCATTTGAGACATTTGATTTGTTTGTTGACCCCATGACCCAAGGTATTTTTTCATCTATTAAGAACCTAGACCTTTTTGTTTATTTTCTAATGAACAGCAGCAGCAGCTTTCTGTCCAGAGCAGAGCATGGGTGCAGACATTCTGTCTTGGGTCAGCTCTCTTGATGCGTGCAGTGCTTCAGAAGACTCAACATTTCATGGATATTGTTGCCAATGTCTGCAGCAAGTCCACTTTCCCAGTGGACCAGGTGGGACAAAAATGAGGGCAAGTGCCAGCTGGGGGTGAGATGAATGAGTTGGTTAGAAGCTGTGTCGAGTTAAGGAATTGGCGAGATAAAGCTGGCAAAGTCAGACTTTGGGGATTTGCTTTTGCAAGTAGCCCACTCACCTTTCCCAAGTCGGTAAATCTTTTGAAATGCTGTATGCCAGTTCACTACAGTTATTGACTACCATCTACTGTGGGTGCTGTAAATCTGAAATCAAAACTGTGTTAACATTTCAGGACTTCATCATGATAACCCTAACCCTAACCCTAACCCTAACCCGGCAGTGTGGAGAATGTGTGGGTGTGGTCCAAGGGAGAGTCATTTCCCCAGGTCTACATTCCGTTTCTGTGGTTGCTGAATCAATGGTCAGTTCCGTCTTTTGGATGCCTGCCCGGACCCCGTTAAGAAGTAATCTTTCCATTGGCAGATTCAGGGTGTCAGCCCTCTCAGTCTCACTGTTTTTAATTAGGAAACTTGGAAATGGGATATTAATGCTGTGCTGACTTCAAGAACTCCTGAAATATTAAATGGTTCCCCAACCTGTTACTCCCTTTCCAGTGCACGTTGGTCTTACTGCTGTCTCCATTATCCTCCACAGTCACTTTCTCAGCGCCAACTAGACTGTTCATCATCTCAGCAGGTTTTTTGACTTCCACCCAACCCTCTTCATCGCCCAAATCCACCTTTTTAAAAGTGTATTCTCTGCTGGGCTATGGGCATCGCCGGTAAAGCCAGCATTTGTTGCTCATCCTGAAACGTCCCTGATCTGATGGCTTGTAGGGCCATTTCAGTTAAGTATCAACCCCCATTGCTTGGGTTTGACGTCACATGTACGCCAGACCATCTGTAGAGATGGCAGACTTCCATCCCTAAAGGTCTTTAGTGAACCAGGTGGACTTTTACAACAAATTGACAATAATTTGTGGTCACCGTTACTGAGGCCATAAGGTCATAAAACTAAAAGACTGGAGTAGGCTGTTTGACCCCTTGAGCCTGCTCTGCCATTTCAACAGAATCATGGCTGATCCTACAGTCCTCATGTCTACATTCCTGTGTTTTTCATGTAACCCTTAATTCCCTACTGATCGAGAATCTATCTATCTATCTCTCTATCTATCTCTTATATATACACAAGGGCTCTGCCCCCAATCACTGTGACACCGAGTTCCAAAGACTCATAACCCTCTGAGAGAAGAAATCCCTCCTCATCTCAGTCTTAAATTGGTGAATGATTTAAGAATCTCCTTCATGTTGCAGAACCTCTTTACTCACTCTGGTTTTGTTGCACTCTGCTGAGACTGAGGACACGTTCTGGCACTGATACATTTACTCACAATGTGTCACAATATTTTCACTACCAAACTATTTTTGGATCATCAATATTCTCAGCATGTACAGCCATCTGGGGAGAGAGTTTCAGATAGTGTGGAAGGGGAGAGGCTTTAAAGGGCGAAAGAGTTAATGCTGCTTGGCCACAGAGAGTGGTAATGGAGCAAATGAAGAAAAAATAATCCAGTAGTGTAGTGGACAGTGAAGAAGTTTGTCTCAGATTACAAAGGGATCTTAATCAGATGGGTTAATGGGCTGAGGAGTGGCAGATGGAGTTTAACTTAGATTAATGTGAGGTGTTGCATTTTGGCAAGGCAAATCAGGGCTGTAATTTAATGGCAGCGCTCTGGGGACCGTTGCTGAACAAAGACACTTAGGGGTTCAAGTGCATAGTTCCCTGAAAGTGGAGTCACAGATTGGCAGGGTGGTGAAGAAGGCATTTATTGGTCAGTGAGCATAGGAGTTGGGATGTCATGTTGAGGCTATGCAGGACATCAGTTAGGCCACTTTTGGGATTCTGCGTTCAATTCTGGTCTCCCTGCTACAGGAAATATGTTGTTAAACTTGAAAGGGTTCAGAAAAGATTTCCAAGGACTTGACTAGGACTGGAGAGTTGAGCTGTAGAGAAAGGCTGAATAGGCTGGGGCTATTTTCCCTGGAGCATTGGATGCTGAGGAGTTACGTTATAGGGGTTTACTAAATCATGAGGGGCATGGATAGGGTGAAGGCCCAAGGTCTTTTTGGCAGAATTCCATCCGAAAATAAAGTGAGAAAAGTAAGACACTCCGTTCCTTTCTCCGTGGCAATGCTTTGGCTAATCAGTCACCTCACTAACCAACCAGCTCCATCTTCTCGTGTGGTTTATATCGTTGTAATTGTCTGAAATTTAGTCTTCTTCCATTTGTCCTCATGAGTTCAAGATGCTTTTCAGCAACATTCAAATACAAGATTTGAGCTGACACATTCAAAGAAAATGAAAAATAAAAGGCATTTACTGTCTGAAACTGTTGAACTTGGTGTGAGAGTCTAGAAAGCTGCAAAGTGCGTCGCTGAAAACTGAGTTTCTGTTCCTTAAACTTACATTGACCTTCATTGGAACATTGCAGTGTCGCAGCCCTATGGGGTGTTGCGGATGATTGAGGAGTGGACTAGGGACGAGAAAAGGTAACAGTCTTGTCAGGAAATGCAACACTTGTGTGATCTCCTTTACACTAAGGGGGCTACACACAAATTGGGTGATTATTTTGTAGCACACTTCCATTCAGGAACAAGCACATCTCCAAGTTTCAACTGCTCTGCCATTAGAATTCTCCACATTTCTCTCACATTAAGTCTCTATCCTCAGTTTACTTCAATGTTCCAATGAAGATAAATGCGAGATTGAGGGCTAGAACCACATCTTTTGATTTAACGATTTACAGCCCTCCAATATGGAATTCACTGCCACAGAAGACTGTGGAGGCCAGGTCATTGAGTACATTTAAGACTGAGATAGATAGGTTCTTGATTATCAAGGGGATCAAGGGTTACGAGGAGAAAGCAGGAGAATGGGGTTGAGGAACTTATCAGCCATGATTGAATGGTGGAGTAGACTCGATGGGCTGAATGGCCTAATTTCTGATCCTATGTCTTACGGTCTTATGGTCTTATAACATTGAATTCAAGAATTTCAGACCATAATCTCTCCCATCATTTTTTGTTACCCGTTTCAGATTTTGTCTTGTTATTGTTTTGTTCTTGCCATCACCTGTTTATGATTCTGCCCTTCAGATGTACCTTTAGTTAATTTTACTTGTTCCATTACCATTCGCTTTGATTCACCAACTCTTGCCGATTAATGTGGCTCTTTGTTCTTTTTCTGAACTACTCATTTTGCCTAATTAATGTCTCTTACATATCTAAATTTTCCAGCTTCTGATGAAAGATTACGAACCTGAAATATAAATGCTGTTTAGATCTCCACTGATGCTGCCTGATCTGTTGGGGTTGCCAGCTTTCGGACAGCGAGCATAAGCATGATGGCTTGAACTTTCTATGCTCTAAGTTTCCATTCATTTTTAATTCCACAAAATGTGGAAATATTGTAGACAGTGATATACACACTATTTTACAGATTCAATAGACTGTAGCCCTGGTTCAATGGAGGGTTCAATGCCTCATCAGTTTCAAGTAGATGTTGCTTTAAGACCACTGCATGCATGATGCCAATCAGACATCTTAATCGTGACTAAATATGATGTGGTTTTACACAATCAACGAGTGATGTGGTTTTCTCCAGCTGAGACCAAAGCTAGTGGCCTACACGAAATGCAGATTAATGCAGGCCGAATAGTCTCCTTCTGCACCTTAACACTCCCGTGATTCTGCAAGCTAATGTCCAACGTCAGCCAAATTGGCATGGAGTGCATTTTGCATTTAAGATGCTGTTTCTTCATAGCCAATGACAAAGCAGGTTTTATTTTAAGCCCCAAATAACTAACACAGTTGGCTGAATTCAAACTTACAGTCAGGCTTCAAGTACTTTGAACTGTAAAGTTGTTTCTATAAATCTGATCAAGAGGAGGAATACAACAACTTTGGCAAAGTGGATTTTGTTTTTTAGACTCAAAAGGGAAGTCAACTGCACAAAAAAAGGAGTGAATTCTCCCCACTGCAGAGGGCACTATATCCCCCGGGGGAGTGGAAAGGCAACACATAATTTTTATATATATATATAGAACATATAAATAATGGGTTCCTGTGGCTGATTATAAGGCAAAAATTCAACTGAAGGCTTTGGATAAGAATCAAAACAAATACCTGGGAGAAAGTTGGCACTAAGTTTAGGTAGTGTCAGAAACTCTACTGGTTAATATTCTGAGATTAACGTACCTTTTCAGAATCGGTCACCTTGGGATAAAGTAATTTCTTGTTGGGATATTTCTGGTATTTCAGACAGTGTTAGAATCCTAATCACAGACTGAGAAGAAGCTGGTAAATGAATATGGACTCTTATACTTATTGATCTGCTGCAAGGGAATGTGTATCCTATACTATATAACTTGATAAAGATTGGCCTGTTACAGCTCCTGCCGGTATTTCGCTCTGACACTGCTCTGCTCACTCACTGCCTGCTTTTATATGGGCTATTTATAACTCCAAATACATGAAGACGTCACCACGTAACACTCCATGCTGAAAGACTACAGGTCCCAGACGCCACTGCGAGTAAGGCGCTTGCGTACATCGAACGTCCTAAAGTCCCACAATCCGAGGTACATTTTTTGCCTGTAACACAACAGTTTCCACGTCTGAGGGAGGTGGCGAAGTCAATATTTGAACGGAGCGGTGGGATCCGGGTGGAGGTTGCGGACTGCGTGGTGCTGCGGGTTGGCGGCGGAGAGTATTGGCGGCGGGGTCCTCCAGGCCCGGCTGTCCTTCGCACAGAAAGTGGGGCTGGAGGCGCGAGCGCGGCCGTTAGCGAGGGGGTGGAGTGCGCATGTGCAGAGCGCCGCCCACAGCTGGAGCCCGAGCCCGGCAGCGGGGGCTGGAGAGACAGCGGAGGGTGAGTGAGTGAGAGTGAGGGCAGCGGGTGGGTGGGGAACGAATGGGAGAGGGGAGAGGGTAGAGTGGGAGGAGTGGGGGTGAGAAAGGGCAGGGGACTGGGTCAGGATGAGGGGGGTGAGGGAGGGGGTGGGTGGGTGGCTGAGTGTGGGGGGTGTTGTGGGAAGTGTTAATGATGCCAACTCT
>JAHRHZ010000271.1:4829391-4885839 GCA_024137785.1 Ginglymostoma cirratum
CAGCATCATAGGAGCAGGAAAACTTGACGTTTCGGGCCTAAACCCTTTAGGCCCAAAACGTCAAGTTTTCCTGCTCCTATGATGCTGCTTGACCTGCTGTGTTCATCCAGCCCCATGCTTGTTATCTCATTATTTGAAGAGTTGTGATCAGAAAATAGTTGTTAATTTTTAGTGAATATTGCCACTTCTGAACGTATAATGGTCATTGAAACAATCAAAGTTGGGTTGACTTGGCTTAGGACATGACCCTAAGAGGATCCTGAGTTTGAATTTCACTAGTGCTAAGATAATTGGCCTCCAAGAACCACAGTCCACCATCCCTCTATGCCTTGCAGCAACTCGAAAGGTTTTGCACAGGTCACAAGCAAGTCCAGCCTGTTTAAATTACTGCTTGTGCATGGCCGTGCTGAAAACAGTTCAAGGGTTTACGGGGAGAAAAAGGCTATGTTGACTGCAAACATTTTCCATTATGCTCAGTTTGACTCTACCTGGTGGAGAATTTTCCTGTTCATTTCTATTAACTTCAGTTTTGCTAAGGTCATACTTTGTCAAATGTTGCCTTGGTTTCAAGGGCTGTCACACTCTCTCTTACAGATCCGCACTAACGGTAATCTTTCGTGAAGTTTGAAAATCATGCAATGCCAGGATATAGTCCAACTGGTTTATTTGAAAATGTAAGCTTTCGGAGCTCAGCTCGTTCCTCAGATGTAGTGAGAGAGGGAGTGGGTATAAGACACAGAAATTATAAGCAAAAAGGTAACAACCCTAAAACGGGCCATCTCTTATTGAATCTTTAATCAGTTGCGAAGGAGGCTACTGATTAAAATGCAAAATCCAGAATTGCTCTCAAGTCATTGTCCTGAGATAATTAAGGGTTTTATCAATGTACAGAAGAGGTGACATCTCAAGCCAGGCAATGCATTTTAGGTGTGAGATCTTGCTTAGAATCTGTCAATGTTTTTAAACTGGGGTCAGTTTTTTTTAAGCAAAACAGAATGTATCTGAAACTACACAAACATCTTGGATGAAATAGTGTGTGTGTGTGTGTGTGTGTGTGTGTGTGTGTGTGTGTGTGTGAATGTGTCTGTGTTTGTGTGTGTGTGTGTGTGTGTGTGTGTGTGTGTACGCGCGCGAAAACCTGACTTCAGTTTAAAACACAGATTCTAAGCAAGACCTTGCCTAAAATGCATTGTCTGACTTGAGATTTCACCTCTTGTACACATTTAATTATCTCAGGACAATGACTTGAGAGGAACCTAGATTTTGTATTTTAATCAGTAGTCTCCTTCCTAACTGATTAAACATTCAACAAGAGGCAGCCAATTTTAGGGTTGTTACCTTTCTGCTTATAAATTCTATGCCTCATACCCTCTCTTTCTCACTACGCCTGAAGAAGGAGCTGAGCTCAAAAAGCTTGAGTTTTCAAATAAACCTTTGGACTATAACCTGGTGTTGTGTGATTTTTTTTTTTTGACCTTCTCCACCCTGGTCCAAAACCGGCATCTCCACATGATTTGTGAAGTTTGATAGGGAGTCTTATTTGCTGTTCAGTTGATGGAAGTGTTATGGCCCCACCTAATCCTGTTGTCCTCCCATTTCCACTGATGCACATACTTAGCTGGTATTGCAGGAAGCAGGGAAACTCAATTCAATGGTAGTTGCTTCACTGACCCAGAAGCACTCGTCTAATAGTATCTGCTTTTTTTTAATAGAATCCCTAATGTGGAAACGGGCCCTTTGGCCCAACAAGTCCACACCAACCCTCAGAGCATCCCACCCAGACCCATAGCCATACCCCTATAACCCACCTAATCTACACATCCCTGAGCACTATGGGCAATTTCGCATGGCCAATTCACCTAGCCTGCACATCTTTGGACTGAGGGAGGAAACCAGAGGACCCGGAGGAAACCCTCGCAGACACGGGGACAATGTGCAAACTCCACACAGACAGTTGCCCAATGAGGGGGAATCAAACCCGGGCCCCTGGTGCTGTGAGGCAGCAGTGCTGACCACTGAGCCACAGATGTCTTATTTGGTCATTCTATGTCAAATGCAAGCTTAATCTGGACATTTTGCTTAAGCGTAGTAATATTTGTAAATCCTACACAAAGTAAAACAGGAAGCCTGTCATAGTGAGCTGGCCTTTTCTATTTCTGGCATTGCATTGGGGAAGTCCTGTCATTCAAGGTCCCTGTGCATGCTTTTCTTGGACATACTGACTTCAAAATACTGGCAAACCTGGTCTGGAATTCCTTGGTGGGTGATGAGAGTGGATTCTAATGGACCAGCTTGTGTGCCGTAGCTTGGTGGGTTAAAGTGCTTGTCTACTAAAAAGGAGGGTGATGAATAGGAATGGGTTCTTATGGGCTGATTGGCATTGTGACTTAGTGGATTAAAATGCCTGTATCAAATTTCAGTAAGTGCCTTTCTCCAATCTGCTAAAACACAATATTCAATTAAACTGTTTGGGATAGCATGGGAATAGACATGTCACCACTTTTCACTTTAGTGCTGTTGTCGTGCAGTGCTAGTGACTGGATTCAAGTGCAATCAACCTGTTGAGATATCTACAAGTGACCACTTAAAAAGTACTTGGTTGGCTGTTGCTGTTAGTTATGAAATGCGCTATATAATTGTAAGTCTTTCTTGTTTAAAAGCTGACCAGTTTTTGCTCCTTCCATATGTGGCATCCTCTGGCCTGTATTTGGCATCACCCCCTCAGTGGTGTGACTTGAGAATGGGAATAAGCACATAGTGGATTGTGGTAGTTAATTTCAACTTAGTTGTTCCTTGGTACACATCACATGACATACTGGGCAGTACCATATTAAAGTGTTGAAGAAGGATGGTTTGTGGGGCCGGGGAATTCATACTTGGGGGCAGCCTTCTTTTAAAACTTTTCAACATTGCATCGTCTGGCTGCAAAGAACCCTTAACAGGCAGACTGAGGAAATGTTGCAATTAGTAAGTTAACACGACCTGATGGTCTACATACCAAAATGTTGCATTGATGACTATTTTCCAAAATTCCATAGATTCTGGACTGGTAGCTTGCAAGTATCACCCCACAATTTAAAAAAAAGGGACGAGGTTAAAATAAAATGGGTACCGCAGACCTGACAGCCTTATATCCATAATAAAGAAAATGCTAGAAGCTAAAAGATGTGATAAATGGTCACTTGAATAAAAATGATCCGATTGTGCATAGCCACCATTTGAGAGTGGAAAATTGTTTGACAGGCTTCTTGGAGGTTTTTGAGGATGTTACAAATCATAATTGGTAAAGGGGAGCCGGTGCATGTTTTGTATTTGGATTTTCAAAAGCTTTTGATAAGGTTCCCCACAGGAGTTGGGTCAGCAAAATTAAAGCATGATGTAGGAGGTATTGGCATGGTTTTAAGGATGACCAAGCTGACAGAAAACAGGAACAATTCGATCATTCTCATGTTGGCAGACTGGCAAGTGGGATACTGTAAGGATCAGTACTTGACACTACTGTTCGCTAATTTCTGTCTTTAGAGGCATCTTGTGCTCCATGATCCTAGACTCTCCAACCAGGAGAAAAATTTCACCTGCATCTACTGTGTCTATCCCTTTAAGTACTTTACAGCTTTCAATGAAATCTCATTCTTCCAAACTCCAGAGAATACAGGTCCAATTTGCCCAATATCCCTACATTGGAAAGTCTCACCATCCCAGGAGCAAGTCTGGTGAGCCTTTGTTGTATTCCCTGTATGGTGGTAATGCTTCCTGAGATAAAGCAAATTTGCACAGAGTACTTCAAGTGTAGTTTAACCAGGTTCCAAGCAACTGTTCTCTAATCCTGTCATGATAAAGGTTAGCATTCCATTAGCTTTCCTAATAGCTGATTGCACCTCCATGTCAGCTTTTAGTGGCTTGCTAACGAAGACACCCAAGTCTTGTTTCACATATGCAAATTGCAATCTCTCACCATTTAAAAGCTATTTTGCAAATTGGTACCTCCTACCAAAGTGGTTAACCTCACTTTTCCATGTACTTGCGCCAAACACTAAGCCTGACTAAATCCTCCTGAAAATGTTTTATATCTTCCTCAGAATGCACATTTCTGCTTAGCTTTGTACCGACTACAAATTTGGAAATATTACATTGGTCCCTACATCCAAGTCTTTGATGTATATGGTGAACAGACAAATGTCTTCACTGGTACCAACTTGCTTGATCTAGAGATGGGTAGGCATTAGCAGTTTCTTTTATCTTGTAGTTTCAGGCAGCATGCCATGATTGTGTTCATTGCTTAGCCAATGGCATGGATCATGCAGTTCTTGCCATAGAATCCTTTCAGATTCCTCAATACATCTTTCTCCCTCTGAAATGATATCCCTCCAATACTGAAGGTGTCTAGGTAGATGACCAATTAGCAATCTCTGAAACCATTAAAGAGAGGATTTTTGAGGTCAACACTGCAGTGTCCAGGTGTCGCCTGAACAACTAAAGCACCATGGACTGAATTTGCTGTTGCGTTGTGACTGTGTTGATTAATTAGGCTTAAAAATGTGACATTATTATTTCCTTGTACCCAGAAAGTCAGGACATTAGCTATTTTCAACCTCCAAACAATGAAAAAAAATTTCATTACAAGAAGTTGTTTGAAGTTGTGGTACTAATGTAAATTATTAAGAGATCAAGACAACTTACCCAATTGTAACAATTACTTCTTTCACATCAACATTTGATAGTGTCATTGAAGCTGTCTTAGATTTGCTTCACTGATGAGTTTGGATGGTCCTTTTCATTCTTTAGCCCCATGGCTTTCTTGTAATTCCCATCCACAGTGTTGTGCATATAATCTTGCTTGAGGTTCCTCATCAATTGACTATTCAGGCAGCCATTGAGCAGCTGCATATCATTGACAGGAACATGCCTGCTACTTCAACGATGAGAAGTTTTATCCAGAGTTAAAGCGAGTGAACTCTCTATTGAAACGTTGTTTACCCTTTAAAGTAACTGCCTTTGATAACTAATACAAAGTAAACAAGATGTTTCTAGAAAAGTAGTTTGGCAAACTTAAACTGTTGTTTTGTCAAGAAATACTCATTTTGTGTTATAGATAAATTGCAATAGACGCCAAAGGGATTGTGGATAATTCTGGAGTGAAATTTGTTTTTTATTGGTAAGTTAGTCAGTAAATTGCCGATTACTTGATGTAGACCTGATTGAAATTTATAAAATTTAGAGGCATGGATACAATGGATAGTTGGAGTCTTTTTCCAGGATAAAAATGATAATTACTACGGCATGTAGGTTTAAGGTGAAAAGGGGAAAGTTTGAAGGAGATGTAAAAGGCAAGTTTTTTTAAGAGGATGGTAATTGCCTGGAATGTCCCACCAGAGGAGGTGGATGAAGCAGATAGAATAGCAGTGTTTGAGGCATTTTGACAGATCAATGAATAAGTAGGACATAGAGAGATATGGATCACATAGAAGCAAAAGGTTTTTAGTTTCAAAGGCTTCATGTATTGCACATAGGCCGAAGGTAGGGGCTGAGCTCTAAAAGCTTGTGATTTCAGATAAAATTGTTGGACTATAACCTGGTGTCATGTGATTTTTGACTTTGTCCACCCCAGTCCGACACTGGCACCTCCACATCTTGACTCAATGCATATAATCCTAGTGCCTTAAATTTTTGTTTTCTCCCCTCGTATAATTCTGTGGCATCAATGCTGTAATCACCTACTTACCTGATATATTGTATCAATACATCATTGTTATACTATTTGTATTCATAAAGTCCTGTGCATTATTGGCTTGTTTCAAAAATATATTTATCTATTGATATTTACACTTTTAGAGAATTTGAATGTTTACAGATCCTGCCCTTTTGACTTTCTGTTGTGTGCGCCGCCATTTCTTTTGTTTGTTCCTGAAACGAATTACCTCTCACCTTCACATTAAATTCCTTCTGCTAACCAAAACTTGTCCAGGTCCTGAACCCTTCTTTATCAGCTGTTTTACAGACCTCTGGTATATGTCAACAAATTATGTTCTTGCGCAAAATTTGGCGAAATCCACATTAATTCTTCTCCAATTCATGCAACACCCTGAGAGTGCCTTGTGAGTTCTTTGTTTCATGCCCATTAACATATGTTTTTAAAATTCTTTTATTGGACATGATCATACTGGATGGACAGCATTTTTTGTTGCTGTCCAGTTATCCTTGAAATAGGTAATAGACATCTTGAATTGCTCCAGTCCAACTGGTGTAGATTTACCCAGAGTGCTCTTGCAAAGGGAGTTCTGTGATTTTGATCCTCAACTGTGTAATTCTGGGATCTCAGAAGATGACAGAAATGGATTAGCCATTTGGCACTTCTGGCTAAAGTTGATTACAAATGTTAGTTTTGTCTTTTGCACCGATTGTACTGGGTTCTCACATCAATGAGGATGGGGATATTTATCGAACAGCCCTCTCCACTTAATTGCTTAATCATTCACCATTTATAGTTGATTGCAGAAATTTTTTGCGATCTATTGGTTGTGGGATCACAAGACACAGACTATTGCATCCTTTTTGCACTGTTGCCCGTGTTGTAGTTTTACTACACTGGGCATCCTAAAAAGGAGATGCTAGTGTTTCTCATGGCATGCTTTATTGTGCTACTTATGAACTAGGGTTTACCAGAACCATGAGGTTACAGATTGTTTGAATATAATTCTGCTGCTGCTAATGTCCCATAGTGCCTTGTGAATTGGTCAATCTGTTCCAAATCTATTTTATTTACGTGGTGTCCTCAGTATGAAGATGCCACTTCATCTCCATGAGAACCATGGGGTGGTCAGTCTACCTAATATTGTCGTGGGCAAGATGCATTTGCAACAGAAAGATGGGTAATGAGGTCAAATAGTTTTTCCCTCTTTATATTCTCTGTGCACTGTATATAGAATGCATCTAATTATTTGAGATATTTTGTTAAATGCCAATTGAAAATCTAAGAACACTAAATTTGCAGTGGCTTAGTGTACTGGGGGCATGTCATTATCTACTTGAAACCATTTGTTTATAAAGACCATTTCAGGAAAATTTGAGATCTTGTCATGTTGATAGATGCTGCAATTGTGTATTTTGCTAAAAAGATAGTTGAGTTGAAGTCTGACAGTTAGTCTTATTGTTTTTAAGAAAACGTTAAAGAAAATCTCCAAAGAAATTCAACTAAGTTTACTTAATGACCTAATAAGAAAAAATCAGAAATGCGGTGCTCCGTTGCTTTAATTGAAAAAGGCCGCATGTATTGGAGCAGGAGAGGACAGCAGGCTGCAGATACTGCTCCCAGTCCCTGCTGTGTTAGTTTATTTATGCTAAGTGATTATAGAGCCACTAATTTGGACTCTGACCAGGAGATGGACTTTTGGTATTTGCCTCCATTCCTAATATCTCAAGTGATTTCTTGCTGAAAATTATGTGCTGGGGCAGGATCTGACTCAGCTGTGATGTTCCTTCATGATTTTGCCAAAATCTTGCCAAAACTCACTTGTGCACATGTGAAAAATAGCCAGAAGATTATTACAAAAGGGAGAGTGACCAATGCTTGTGGATCTATACATCTGCACTAGTCAGGGCAGGAGAGTAAGACAGATTGGGGGAAAAAAAATTCTGCTCATCCTGTCTTTCCTAATACTTCATGTGGATGAATACCATTTTATTTGATACAGAAACTTCACTCCAGTGCTACTTTGTCTCAACAAGAATCATGATATAGGAGATGGAGAAAAATCAAGATCTCAGAAATTAAATTTGCTGAAAGTAATGTTGAGACCTTTTTTTTGTTATCAGTTTTGGTTTAGAGCTGTAAACTGTGAGCTGAAGGTGTCTTTTGGACTGAGAGTTGCAGCTTGTTTTTTTTTAAGGTGAACAAAACTGATTTTTTTTTGTAGGGCCTGGCCTGAAAGTTAATTGCAGGTAGATCCTTGTTATAAGTACTCTGTTGACGCTTCAACCTGAGAGAGGCCTTATGCTAAAATAGATGGCGCAAGTTGAATGTTAATTGGAGCCTAACGGAGTCATGGTGCCAATCAGTTTAACAAAGAGAATGAAAACAAACAGAAACAGAAGCCAAAGTTTGCTGTGGTTTTTGAACTGTTAAGTATAGGAGAAAGGAAGCAAAAGCTGCAGGGCAGAGGTTTGACAGCTCTTTTGTTATTCTTTCATTATGAACTTAATGAAAGTTCAGAGAATAGGATCTCAGTTGTAAGTATTCGGTGAATGTTCTTCGAATCCTACTGGAAGCTGTTTGCATGCATCGATGTCTTCAAAAAAAAACAACCAAGCGAGATACAGTCCTGTGTGCCTGTGAGATTATAGAACGTGAGACTGCTTAAGTGAACTGGCTAGTTACAACTCATTTATTTTTTTCCTTTTGATTTATCTCTTGCCTGTCTGTTCTATGTGAGTATATGGGCTAGAATCAAAGAAGTTTGTGTGTAAATCACAGACATTAGTTAGATTACCTTGTTGCTTAACTTTGCTGTTCTAAAGCTACACTATTATCAATAAATTGAAACATCATTTGTTAAAGCTATAAACCTGGTGTCTGGTATTAGTTATTCACCAAGTGTGATTGACAACCATTGGGGTCAATTTTAAGGGTCATGGAATGTTTCAATTTTACTATGTTGTGAATACAGGAATGGGGGACTGATTTGCTTTGGCTACTTCTCTGTAACAGTAGAAAAGAGATCATTCTGTAAGAGATAATCTGAACCTTGCAAAGAGGTAACTAGGTTATAAATATGCATTAGTGTTTAAACAGGCTTTCTTACAATTTCAGGGAATTTATTACAGTAGGATACTTATTACATGTTTATCAGTATGTTTGATACATTTTGTTTAGGGTGGGGTACGGAGGTAATGACGTACCGTGCTTCCCGGTCAGAGTTGTGTTGTTTTGAATGGCATAGAGTGCCTCATTGCCCATACAATCGAAGACATGCTTTGCAATTGTCCTTTGTAGATCTACCATAAGTGGAGTTGGAGAGTTGGGTTCCTGTTTGTGCATTGCCCATTTGGCATTCTGCTGATGAAAGGTGCTTTTTGATAACTCGGAAGTAGATGTATACAATAGAATTGTGTTTCTGGAAGCTTTTATTTATGAATTACATAGATTAGAGTGTCTGCAAGTGTTTAGTAGACTTTTTGAAAGTGATTGTTTTTAATGTATATTTACTGTTCCTAAAAGTGATCATGTTCTGGGAAATTGGGTTAGTTGATGGAAAGTCTGATCTGCTCACTTGATATCTGTTCCCTTTCCTTTTAAGAAAGGATCATATACTAGTTTGCATGTCGGAGTGGTTGGTTATAAAGTGTATGCTTGCCATTTACAGACGAACATATTAAAGGCAAGCCAGTTTAGAGAATTTAAGGTGGTTATTCAGTTGAACGTCACTGAAATTGTGTGCAGGCGGGTAGCCTGTCTTTTCTGAGATTGAATCAAACTTCTGGTAGTACCTGAAGAGAAGATATACAAACTATTTTGTATCGACATTTTCTTCTGTAGTGCTATCCTGTGGAGTCGTAGAGGAGCAGGATCTTGCATAGAGAATAGGATCCAGGCTGGATCTTTGCCAGTTCTAAATGGACATGTATTTTATTTTTGACATCACATCAGATGTTCACTTTTAATCAATCTTGACTACTATGTCTGATCTGTGCAGGAAGCTGGATTTTGTGCTGTACAGTTTGGTCTGAAGAACTTAGTTATGAATATTGAATGTGAAAGGATCGGTTGTCTGTCTGGTTATATTTTGATTACTCTTCTATCCACACATGTCGATCTCAACAGTAAATGTTTTTCTGCCTGCTCTGTGAATGGAGGATGACTGAAACTTCAAATGTAAATTGAGAGCAATTCAGTTGAGAGATTCAGGTGACCTCATAAATTTACATCTTGTGTTATTAGGTCATTGTGTGGGCATATTTCAAACTTTTCTCCCACACCCCTAACATTCCCCAGGAGTTATTGCTATTAATTTTTGTCTCATAACTACTTCATTTGACTTGGAAGTTGCTGATCTCCATTAAATAAATTAAACTGTACTTTTCATTTTTAACAGGTGAAGATTCATTTGTTTTTATTGTACTTAGGGCTGACACAGCCAGCACCCCAAATAGCCTCTAGTGCATATAGCTTGAGATGAAAAATGCATTGCTGAACTTTTCCTCGCTCAGTTTTTCTGTTCAATACCGTGGGCTAAAGGTGGTATTTATGACAAGTGCTGTGCTTGTTAGTGGATCAATTTTTACCTTTTTATTCAAAAATTCTGGCCATTTGGGTGAGATTTTGGTGAGAGGTGATTCCAAATGTTTATGGTCAAAGAAACTCTAACGAACATATACAAGGAACACAAACTTAGGTGTGGCAAGCAACTAGTAAGCAAATAGTGTGTTAACCTTTATCACAAAGAGATTGGAATACCAGAATAAGGATGTTTTGCCACCGTTGTCAGGCTTTGTTGAAATCACATTTGAAGCACTCTGTATACTTATTGGCTCCATATCCAATGAAGAATGTAGTTGCCTAAGAGGCTGTGCAGTGAAGAACAACCTCTCAAACCAGAAACCTGTGATGAGAGGCTGAGTAAATTGAACCCATATTCTCTGGAATTTAGAAGACGAGGAGATGATCTTATTGAAATCGCCAAGATTTTGAAGAGCCATAATGTTGTAAGTGCTGAGAGGTTGCCCCTTCTGGCTGGTGAATTGAGAACTCAGGCAAAAACCTCAGGATAAGGGGTTGGTGAATCAACTGAGGTGAGAAATTTCTTCACTGAAGGTTGTGAATCTTTAGAATCCTCTATCCTACCTGTCGTAAACACTCCAAATTGAATATACTTAAAGTTTAGATATTTTTGGTTTCTCACTAAATCGTGGAATATAGAGAACAAGTCTAAATGGAATTAAGGTAGAATATCGTTTGTGATTATATTGAATAGTGAAGTGAGTCTGTGGGGGCACATGATCAAATACTACTGTTTCTTATGTTTGTATGTTCATAAGCTTCCTGGCAACAATTTTCTGTTACTTTTGAGTAAGTAATGTAGTTTTACACTTGTATTAAAGTTTCCACAGTAAAATCTTTTAAAAGAACATGTTTGGAAAGTTTGTTTTCATGTGTGATTTTCATTGCACTTGTTTGACTTTTTGGATGGATTGAATTTGACCAGGCTGTGTTTAAAGACATAATCTGACCCATCACAATATTTCCTAGTTTAATGCTAAAAAGTGACATAAAACTTACTTAATGGTTTTAGAAGTCACAGTTGGCTGATCTCTTTAAAATATAACTGCATATGATTAAACCAATGTTTTGCAAGTGACCTGTTGAAATCATTATAACTGTGTGATCCACATTTTTTAAATCATCACCAAACATTTCCACTGCATGCTACCTCTAATAGGCTGTCCTATAACTCAAGACTGCCCAAACACGATTAAGTTTTGTGAGGAAAGAGTTCAAATTACTCTTGATAGTATTGTTCTAATGGACCTTGCAGGAAAATTTCATAAATCGACCCTTTTGTTTTCCTGAAACCTTTACTACTGATAACTCTGCCAAATATTCTTAATTTTTTTTTCATTTCTCAGTCTGGCCGCTGAGGGAAGCTTGAAATGACGGAATATAAGCTGGTAGTGGTCGGAGCTGGTGGTGTCGGAAAGAGTGCCTTGACGATCCAGTTGATTCAGAACCACTTTGTTGATGAATACGATCCAACAATTGAGGTAAGTGGGCTCAGTCCTAAGAGTTGGGTATTGGGTATTGTTGAAAGTAGTTTAGGCAGATCTTTATTTATGTTTGAGTTGTAAATGATGCTGTATTCTTAGCTTTATGCAAAAATCCTAGTTTATCAATTCCAACAAAAGATATGTTATACATTTCCAAAACTGCTGTGTCCTCTTACTCAGAACAAAAAAGAGTACTTCTCTGACTGTAAGCACTTAATTTTCAGATTAACAACCTTACTTTTGTTTTCAATCTCCAATGTAGAACCTAGCATTTTATTAACTTTTTAGTTTCAGCCTTGGCTCCATGCTGGAAATCCTAAATCCATCTCCTGAGACTTCATAAAAATCTAGTTGTTGTTTGCACAGCAGTAAGAGTGTTCTGCATTTTGAAAGGTGCTGACTTTCAGATTAGATGCTGAGTTCTCACTCCCTGGCATTAAAGATGGCATTATTTTGGCGAGGATGGAATTCTCCCTGGGTGGATTGACAAATGATTATGTTACATATATTTTAACAAAACAGGTTGTCTGATCTTTTGTGCATTGCTGTTCTGTGAGGCTTGCTATATGCAGATTGCTAGGTTTCCTGATATGGTGACTAAAATATTTGCTATAAAGTCACTGTTATAAATATTGGAAATGCATACAGTAAGATTCCACAAATAGGTATGTAATTGTTCCCATGCTGATATTAAAATACTATCATGGAATTGTGCCCACTTGAGAGGGGAGGATACTGCCTCAGGTTAAAATAAGACAGTACCTCTGCCACTGGACTTCACTTCATATTGGACTTACCTCTGTCATAAGATCAGATGTGTGGATATTCACTGATAATTGCACAATGTTCAGCGCCGTTTGTAACTCCTTGGATAATGAAACAGTCAATATCTGAATGTAGCAGACCTGGACAATATCCAGGTATGGGCTGACAAGTGGTAAGTAATATTCACCCTTACAAATGCAATATAGTGACCAACAAGAGAAAATCTAACCATTGTCCCTTAACATTCAATGGCATGGCCGTCAATGAATTCCCCATTATCAACATCCTGAGAGTTACAATTGACCAGAAATTGAACTGAGACCAGCCATATAAATGCAGTGGCTTCAAGTACAGGTCATAGGCTAGAAATTCTGAAATGTGTCACTGATCTCCTGATTCCAAAGCCTGTCCACAAGAAACAAGTCCCCTATAAGGCACAAGTCAGGAGTGTAATGGAATACTGTCCGCTTGCCTGGATGAGTACAACAATGTTCGAACCTTGACACTATTCATGACAAAGCAGCATTTTTGGCACCACATCCATAACATTCAGTTCCTCTACCAGCAATGCTCAGTATGAGCAGTGTATATTATCTACAAGATACACAGCAGAAATTTACCAAAACTGCCTTGTCAGCATCTCCAGACGAAGGCCTAGTGGTATTGTCAACAGACTGTTAATCCAGAAATCCAGATAATGTTTTGGGGCCCTTGCTTCAAATTCTGCCATGCCTGATGGTGGAATTTGAATTCAGTAAAAGTCTGGAATTAAGCACCTAATTTTAACCATGAAACTGTCTTTGATTGTTGAGAAAAAACCATCTAGTTCAATAATGTCCTTTGGGGAAGGAAGTTGCCATCCTTGCCTGGTCTGGCCTATACGTGACTCCATAACCACAGCAATGGCTCATAAATGCTGGTCCATTGAATTATCCACACATCCCTTGAGGGAATGGGAAAGAAAAATGTACTGGGGATGCCAGTCTAAAGTTTGTGCTCTGAAATAGTATTTAAATGAAACCTTCTGTCTCAAGTGAAGAGTCCAACCATTGAATCACAGTGGACATCTCTAATTGATATTATCTTCATGTCCAAATAAGTCCCATCCGCTGTGTTCAGTTTGTTTGATTTATTTGATAATTTCACTGAAGGATTTTGATGAAATTAATGAAGTAGAACTTATCTGCAAATTCACTCTGCCTGGTTAATCCACTTCATTGTTTACTGTCGTCATAATCATTTTGTCTTTAGGACCATTACTGACTTTAGGCCAATTGGTGTATAGTGTACTGATTCTTCCCTTTCACCTTTCTGAACAGCCACTATAATCATCGTCTCTCTGTACTTGCATAAAACCTGTAAAATGTTTTTGTCCAGTTCTGATGGAAGGTCTTAAACAGAAACATTAGTTATGTTTCCCTCTCCATAGGTGCTACTGGACCTGTTGACTCTTCACAGCATTTTGTATTCTACAATTGAATATAAGATTGTTGTGTATATCTGGGACTGTTTTGCACTGTTAATGAGCTCGATTTCTCTTACGTTTGGCTGTAATTCCATCCAGTATTATTTTTTCACTGTCGATCCTGATTATAAACCAGCTCTTGCATACTGAAGAAGGGTCACTGGACTCAAAATGTTGACTCTGCTTTCTCTCTGCAGATGCTGCCTGACCTACTGAAGTTCTCCTGCAGTTATGTTCTGTTAATTCTTGATTGTTGGCCGTTACATGATCTCTTACCTTCCAGTTGTTTATTGACCTTATTCATTATTTAGAACCGGGTGTAGTACTGCATATTTCCTTGTTGGATTTGTAAGAAATGGCCTTGAAGAGTCCACAGTGGTTCTGTAAATTGCTTTTAATAAGTCAAACGTTGAAACAATTCCACAAAAAGAGAATTCTTAGTCACATTTGCCTCAATTTGAAATTTTCAACAAAGCAGTAGTGGGGACGTTCATACATTGTGCCGTTATTGGTTGACTCTCCACATGACATTGTCATCGCTCAGTAACGTATTCAGTGGAAGCAATGGTGTTTTAAAGAACCTGCCATGATGTATTTGTCTTGTCTGCATCATTTTGTCCTTCCAGATTGCTTCCATGCCTTCGCCATCTAATCCATCTCACAATTTAAGGAATACAGTTCATACATGCATATATAGATTTAAGTATTTTGATTCTTGATTATGCAGTTGGACTTTAGTGAATATGATCCTTTTAAAACAAAGTTATTGTCTGTTTCTCCCCTCAGGACTCCTATAGGAAGCAGGTAGTGATTGATGGTGAAACATGTTTATTAGACATTCTGGATACGGCAGGTCAAGAGGAGTATAGTGCTATGAGGGATCAATACATGAGGACAGGAGAAGGATTCCTTTGTGTATTTGCCATAAATAATAATAAATCTTTTGCAGATGTTCACTTGTACAGGTAGGTGCAATGACAGTTTCTGCAATCCTTAACCCTTTTTGTTGCTTTTCTGAGATTGACTGCCAAGGCCATATGAATTTGCTTCAGTTTTTCATCAAATACAGATGTGTCAGAAAACGCACCTCATGAACTCTCACTTTTAGACTGAGATGTGTAAATTTTAGCTACACTGGCTAGGCTGATGGAAGTTAAGGTCCCAGACCCTAATTTGATGTATCCTAGGATCCTTGTGTATTGGGAAATTTCCATGGCCCTACACATTGTATCTCAGATTTCAGATTTCTATTGAGTGTGAGCATATAGTGTACTAAATGTGGTAATTGAGTACGTGCAGTGGAAAGTGGCATCCACGGATTTTAAAGAAACCTTTAATAAGGTATCACATGAGATTACCCGAAGGTAATGGAGTGGGGAATTAAGCAGAAACAGGAATACAGTAATTAGGAGAAAGGGGTGAGTAGCTATAATCCATCCTTTTTTTGTTTTTTTTTTCTCTCTGCTGTGTGGACCTCCCCATGTAGAAGTTGATGCGTTGGCACACCAGTTAGCATGAGCAGGACCTCTGAACAGCCACATGGCTATGCAGCTTAGAAGGAACATTAATAAGTAGGACAGCAGAGAAGTTTTTGAAGTAGGACGTCGAAAGGTCCAATATTTGGGCTATTCTGTTAGCTGTGTATATCTGTGATTTGGATACAAGTCTGGGTGCATAAAATAGTAACCTATTGTTGACTCTTTAGAATGTTAACATCAATTTCCAAGGATACTGTCAAGACCTGGGTTACAAAGTGACAGATGAATTTATTGTTAGTAAATGAAATGCTGGTTAGTTTAAAAAAAAACAATAGAGACCGCTCTGAGCCAAAGTTGGTTCAGTGTTAAAGAGCAGGGTGATTTGGGCATGCAGGTCACATGATATTAAATGTAGTTCCTTATAATGCTCTTTATTAATGCTCTTAATGGTTTATAATGCTCTTCACTTTTCAAAAAAAATTTCACAGAATATGAAAGCTAAAAATTCATGAAAAGCTTATATGATAATTCCTGATCTCAGAGTACTTAGTGCTTTTGTAGGCCCAACTCTAACGGAAGGCTGTTGAGGCTTTGGAGAAGGCGTAACTTGGATTCTGCTAATACAAAGAAAGATTGAACACAAGCATTTTTCATTACATTAGGTAGAAGCAAATTGTTTGAGAGGTTAATAAGTCTGAAATAAAGGTCTAGAGGCTATATGTTGAAAAGAAAATTAAATAGCTGGATGAAGGATAAATGTAGGGTGGATAAATATAGTTAATGTTTAGCTGTGCAGAAGTACATAGTGGTCCAAGCTGCTTGGGCTAAATGGCATTTTCCATGTTCAAGTTACTGTGACTAGATTAAAATACTTTGTTTTAATACAAGAAGTTAAATGGTGAATCTGACTGAAAACAAGTCCTCTGATGTGACTGATCTTCTAACTTACCCACAACAGACCATATCCATTCTCCTTTTGCTAAGGGGGCAAACAGATGTATTTTAACATACCACTACCAGCCAGCTTGGGTAATTAACTTGTCTTGAAAAAGGAAAAATCTTGAAATTTCACTGTATAATCAATTAAAACAGCAGAAGGTTGATCTAATACTGACTCATGCCTGTTTGTATGTATTTTGTTAGAAGCATCTTAGGATATGTCTGTGGAGTTGCATCTCAAACTGTAGCTTCAATATCATTGCAACTCAGCACATAAAGCGGGGAGAAAAGAATGATTGAATGAATCTAATAAATGCTGTCTTTCCTCTCAGCCATTCTTCCTTTTCCTTGACTCAGAAGCATTCCCATCCCTAGACCCTTAACCTCACCCTTTATCATTTTATAGCTGCATTCTCCCCATCAGACATTGGGTCTTCATGTGTCCTACTTCCTGCATTTTTGATGTAGCCTCGACTCTCATCCTTAACTACTCCATCAATGTAACACCCTGCTGTTGTTATGAGTTCCTTCTTTTCAGGCGCTCGCTCTTTACTGTCAGAACTGTTGCTATTGCGTTGTGTGTATATTTGTTGGGAAGAAGACGCTTGAGCCTTTATCTCTTCGTTACCTTACGTCCAAGCTGCCCTTTCTAGCTCAAGTTCTCAATTGTCACTGCCACCAGCTTTGAGTTCATCTCTCTACTACCCTTTCAGAATCACTGAATCTGGTTTCTATTCTGCCCACACTGCTGTTACTGCTGTAGTCAAAATCAGCTTTGTAACTGATCACAGTTCTCTGGTAATAGTTTCTTCTCCCAATTTTGCACAGTTACATCAGATGTTCTTCACTATTGCATTCTTGTACCTTTCCATTGCCTGCACGCTAACTTAATATTCGCCTATATTTGACTGTAGAGCTGTTTTAGCCCAGTGCACTAAAATGCTGCTGCAGTATCTCCTGATCTCCTTGACTGAGCTTCCATCATGTTTCGTAATCTGATCCTTCTCTATTATTTTTCCTTATGGCTGCATTGCAACTGTCAATTCAGCAAAAGCTACAGGTCTACTGTGGAAACTGCTACTAAATTGTTAAACTATAGCAATGAAAGAGATATGCTTTCAGGCAAGAGAACATACAATTTGGGGGGTTCGAGTCTAATTTGATAGACTCTTATTGTGGTGGACCAGTGGTGTTTTACTGTGTATAGAGCCAAGGATGAGAATTGTTTCTTCAGACATAAATACCAAAATGAAAATGATTTTCTTTCAGAGAACAGATTAAACGAGTAAAGGATTCTGAAGATGTTCCCATGGTATTGGTGGGGAACAAATGTGATCTACCTGCCCGGACAGTGGATACAAAACAAGCACAGGAGCTAGCTAGGAGTTATGGAATACCTTTCATAGAAACCTCAGCAAAGACAAGACAGGTAAGATATGTTGGAGTGCGCTGGGGAAAGAAGTTGAATGCTAAATTCACAAGTGAACAAATTTATTTTGATTCTCAGCATTTGTTTTAGTTAAGGTCAAGTTGAAAAGGTAGCATCATATTTAGTGCAGCACAGAGAGAGGTGATTCACCCATCAAGTCTTTGTGGGTTCTTTTGTAAAACAGTCTAGGTGATGTCAAGGTTATATTTGACAACTAGAATGACGTGGGCTGAATAAATTAAAGCTTGGCAAAAGAGGGTGAAGCTGAAGAATTAATAATCGAAAACAAGGAAATGGCTGAGACTTTGAACAGGTATTTTGTTTCCGCCTTGATAGTGGATAATGCTCCACAACAATAGTAGAATATGAAGAAGCAAAAGAAAGTAACTTGAAACAATACTACAATCAGTACTGGAAAATTACATGGACAAAACATTGACAAATCCCTCAGACCTGTTGCCTTTTATCCTAGGGTCTTAAAAGATGCCCATTTAGATAGTGTATGCATTGCTTGTAATCCTTCCAAATTTCCCAGATTCTGAAAAGGACCCTGAAAATTGGAAAATCGTAACTGAAACTCCTGTTTTCTGTTTGTGAGGAGTTACTCATACAGTTTTTGTTGTTCATCACTATTCCATCTAACCTTCAGCCCATGTGGGTTAATGATATTTTGGAGTTGGCAAGGGAATTGTGACATGAACCCTACTTTTTATGATCTGACTGACATGTTGAGTTGGAGCCAATTCTTTATTATCACTGGGGCCTTGAAATATGGTTTCAACTAAAGCTCCCTATAAGTATGGTGAGATAGCTTTTGGAATTATTGGAGGAGGACAGCGTGTCTTTTTTTCATATGCTTCTCAATACCATATACAGCAAGCACTTTATATAGTATTTTGAATGTGGTAAAGTGTTCTAAAGTATTTTGTGCTCATAAGGATAAATAGATAGCAAGATAAAGGCACTAGAACAGATTAGCAACCAGGATAGATTTGAAAGTTAATAGAACGCTGAATCCATCACCGAGCATAATATCATTAAGGGCTTGCTTGTAAACAAGGTCGTGAAAATTTTCCTTGGGGGGATGGATTTAGTTTTGTTTTATTTATTCATGGATATGAGTATCGCTGGCCAGGACAGAATTTGTTGCTGACTCATAATTATGCACGGAAAGTAGTGAGAGTTGGCCCAAGTTCCTCTATTCCTGGTTTGAGTACACCCTGATTCTGTTTGGAAGGGAGGTGCAGAATTTGACCCAATGATCATCTTGGAAGAACAATTATAGTTTCAGGTCGGGATGGTGTATGACTTGTGGTGCTGTTCCCATGTGATTTGCTACCTTTGTCTTTCTAGTTGGTGGAGGTTGAAATTTGGAAGGTATTGTTGAAAGAAGTTTGAATTACTTGAAGTTTTGCAGGTGGTACACAGCTGCAACAGTACCTGCTGGCACTGGAGTAGATGAATGTTTAACTTGGCAGATTAGGTGCTGAAGAAAGTGGTTGTCTTGTCTTTGGTGTCAAACCTCTTTGTAAATGGATTTGCATTCATCCAGGCAATTGGAGAATATTCCATCACGCTGACTTTTGCCTTGTGGATTGTGGGGCAAAGTTTGGCGAGTCAGATGAATTACTGCAGAATCTTCTGACCGATTCTTATAGTATATGTGACTGGACCATACCTTTTTGTCATGAGAGACCCATGCCAATCGTGGGTCTTTTAGATCAGTCCTTTTCCTCCAATTCTTGCTCAAATTGCTTGAGCTGCTTTTGATACTCAAAATGTTGTCATCTTGTGCCTAATTCTATGATCTGATTCTCTCTCTCATTGCTTAAAGAAGCTTCGAGTACTTTAATAGCGTGCTGATGGGACTTGGAATACTTTTTCAGTTAGTTGATTTGTGATGAATGTCATTTGGCTTTGAACATCCATTTGAAGTCAAAGCTGTTTTTGAGCTGTTAGCTGTTTAAGTACTAGGGCATTGCACATTGCGGCACTTCTGTGCATTTAACCTCAAACACCGGCAGGATGTTTACCTCTTATTTACCCTCTTCAACAAAGACGTGATGCTTAAAAAAAAAAAAGCCATCACAAAGTAAGACACCCTGATTCAGGGTATAAGAAGGTCCAGGACTTCTGGTTCCACTAAAAACAGCTTTTTGTGCCAACTGGTCTTGAAAATGAAAACCAAGGTGTAGGATGCCCTCTTGTGGCTGATCACCATCACCTGTATTAGAGTCATAGCGTGGAAACAGACCCTTTAGTCCAACTAGTCCATCCCAACCATGTTTGCAAACTAAACTAATTCCACTTGCCTGCATTTGGCCAGTATCCTTCCAAACCTTTCTTATTCATGTACTCATCCAAATGTATTTGAAATGTTGTGACTGTTCCTGCATCCACAACTTCCGCTGGCAGTTCATTTCACACGTGAACCACTCTAGATTAAAAAAAACTTGCCCCTCATGCACGTTTTAAGACTTTCTCCTCTCACCTTAAAAATATCTTTTGGACTGGAGCCCTGTGATTAGCGGTGTGCCGCAAGGATTGGTGCTTGGTCTACTGCTTTTTGTCATTTATATAATTGAGATAGATATGAATATAGGAGGAATGGTTAGAAAGTTTGCAGATGACACCAAAGTTGATGTAGTGGACAGTGGAGAAAGTTATCTCTGAGTGCAACATGACCTTGATCAGATGGGTTGAGAAGTGGCAAATGGAGTTTAATTTAGATGAATGTAAAGTGTTGCATTTCGGTAAGGCAAATCAGGGCAGGACTTGTACATTTAATGGTAGGGTCCTGGGGAGTGTTGCTGAACAAAGAGGCTTGGGGTGCTGGTTCATAGTTCCTTTTAGGTGGAATCACAGGTAGAAAGGGTAGTGAAGAAGGCGTTTCTATATGTTCCTTTATTGGTCAGTGCATTGAGTATAGGAGTTGGGATGTCATGTTGTGGCTATATAGTACATTGGTTAGACCGCTTTTGGAATAGTATGTGCAATTCTAGTCTCCCTGCTATAGCAAAGATGTTAAACTTGAAAGGGTACAAAAAAGACTTACAAGGATGTTGCTGGGACTGGAGGGTTTGAGCTATTGGGAGAGGCTGAGTAGCTGGGGCTATTTTCCCTGGAGCATTGGAGGCTGAGGGGTGACTTTACAGAGGTTTATAAAATCATGAGGGGCATGGATAGGGGGAATAGCCAAGGTCCTTTTCTCGAGGTAGGGGAGTCCAAAATTAGAAGGCATAGGTTTGCGGTGAGAGCGGGAAGATATAAAAGGGACATAAGTGGCAATATTTTGACACAGAGGGTGGTGCGTGTGTGAAATAAGCTGCTAGAGGAAATTGGAGAGGGTGGTACAATTACAAAATTTAAAAGGCATCTGGGTGGGTACATGAATAGGAAAGGTTTAGAAGGATACGGGCCAAATGCTGGCAAATGGGACTAGATTCATTTTGCATATCTATTTGGCATCCTATATCACCTGACGTTACCATGACACAGTTCCATTTGTATGTGCTTAGCTGTTTTGAGTGAACATATAGTTAACAGCATCACTTCACAGTGCCAACTCTGCTTGGCGTTAGTGATATACTAGAATTTTCAGTGCAGTAGATGTACTTAAACTACTACTTAGAGATAGCAATAACTGCGGATGCTGAAGCCCGAGACAACACAGTGTGGAGCTGAAGGAATGCAGCAGACCCGGCAGCATCAGAGGAGCAGGAAAGTTGACGTTTCGGGTCAGGTCCCTTCTTCAGAAATCGCCATTTTTGAAGAAGGGACCTGACCCGAAACGTCAACTTTCCTCCTGCTCTGATGCTGCCTGGCCTGCTGTGTTCCTCCAGCTCCACACTGTGTTGTCTTAAACTACTAATTAATCTCTCTTGAGACCTCCGTGCGATTATTTGGAAATGATTTTGATTATTTAGATTAAACCATCTATATTGACTGGCAAGTGAAGGAACTCACTTCTTTTCTTTACTGTCTCTCTGGAGCACATTATTTGACTCTTACTGGAGTATTAACTCGTTTTCAGTCCTGTAAAGTGTGGTTCTTTACATCAATGTTTGTATTTTTAAGTCTCGGACAGGTTTGCCAAGTTTCTGGGTTGTTTCTATAGCAAAATGCGTTATGTGACCAAGCATTACCTCGGCTTGCACCCGCCATCAGGATGACTGGTGCTTTTAGCCTGGTTCCCATCTTTGGACCTGTCTAGCTTGAGTGGCACTATTGGGAGTTGTACCCATGCCAGCTTAGCTCTCTGGGTCATAGAAACTCAAAACTTTCCAGCACAGCAAAGTGTACTTTCTGAAGTCAGATATAAAACTTAGGTTGGAGATTTTTTTCCAAGGTCTGTGAAATGTGTCTACTTGTTTCTAAATTGGCCAGTTCACATTTCTAAGTCTTGTTTTCCTTTCATGCCTGGCCTAAGACAACGGGCGTGGATGGGTTATTATATTGTCTGAAACAAAGTATGTTGTCCCTCATATGCACGTTTCTTGTGATGTACATTAGTAATTAATTAGTATTTGACTTGTCTTAATAAGCTGGGCAATGTTGAAACCATTGCAAAAGCTTTGACCTGACCAGCTGGGGTTGATTAATTTCTGTTCTTTGCATTGCTGATTTCTCTCTTTTCCTCCGTCATTTTCAGAAAGTGTTCTATCCCTAGCAAAGAGAGAGGGCAAGTAGGGTCTGAGAATTCATCATTGGCTGTTAAAAGTCCAAAGTGTTAAAAACAGCCAGCCAAATTTGACACTTGCCATCGAAGTCTAGTTATTACTTTCTATTGTCCAATCTCCAATAACCCCTGCTGCTGGGATTTCTGGTATACAGCAAACATTTTATTAACAGGCACTTATGGAACCAGGAGTGTGCTGGTTGATCAAATATTTCGGGTAATTGAAATATACATTACCACAGTAAACCCTGACCAAGCGAAGCTTCGAGACATCCACATACCTCAAAAAAAAAATTGTGTAAAAATATCAGTGCCTCCTAAAATCAATGTGATAACACAGTAAGTAATAGAAACATAATACAAGGGTTATACAATCACTGTTATACTTTATTTACAGCATAAATATTCGGACATCCTGGTAGACTGCAGTATTTGAAGCGAAATCCAAAAATATGCAGGTTAGGTGGATTGGCCATGTTAAATTGCCCATAGTGTCCAGGGATGTGCAATCTAGGTAGACTATCCATGGAAAATGCAGGGTTGCAAGGATAGGGTAGTGGAGGGTGGTCTGGGTGGGGACCCTCTTTGGAGGGTTGGTGTGGAATCAATGGGCCAAATGGCCTGCTTCAACAAGATAGGGATTCAATGATTCTATCATATAAACTTCTTGTCTGTTTAATAAGGTGCCGGTTTAAAATAAAGTTTGCTGTATTCAGAAAAGGGCAGGATTGTTGTTAGTTGTGACACCTGCATGATCAAATAGTGTTTTCACCTGTGTGAATGTACTTCTTATTTTCTCCTTTCTTCACTGTTCCTGAAATTGGACTAATTGCTGTCTAAGTGCAGTGGAAGCTCTGCAGATCAAGTTTCTATTCTTGGTCTGTGCTATGAATTGGGCCAACGTTTGGGGGCACTGGCTTCAGTGCCCATGTGCTAGAGAGCCACAAACCATCAAGTTTTCTTTCCCTGATTGCGGTTTAGTGACTCATGCAGGAATCTGCCAGTGTGGATGCTTGTGAGAGAAAGTTAAGCTCAGCTCTGATGCACTCTCAAATTGAGTATTTTGCTGACACTGACATTTTGCTGCCAGAAAAATGGGTATTTGAGTAAGGCACTGTCATATGGTGTGAATGGGCCTATCCCACTAAGATTCAGTGGCTCAAGAGAGGTATGGAGTTGGATGGAACATTCCTTCTGGCTGAAATCCTGGGCTAACCATGTATCTTTTGCTTTCAAACTTGCAAAAATACTATTCTAGATGCCAGTGAAACAATGCAAAATGTATAAAATAGTGTTCTTAAATCTAATATTTACAATTTGGAAGATTTGCATTACTGTCAGCTCCCATCAGCTACGTATGGCACAGTAGCTGTAAAAGTATGATTCTCAGCCACTTGTTCCTTCTGGAAGTTTGAAGTTATCAAAGATTCCCTTAATAAAATTGTAGCAGACACTCTTCATACTTGTCTCCCTACTTGATTGAAGGTAAAACTTGTACTATTTCCTGTTCTAATATGCTGTCTTTTTTAAGACCTCAAACTAGAATCCCTTGCCTCTCCCAGTCTGGGCCTTTTTCCTGTTGATTGTTTTTAAACCTATGTTGGAAAATCACCAAATTCCTACTCTGACCACTTTCTGTATTCTTCTCAACCCTGCGCATGGTCAGGAAGGAGAGATTACATCTGGCGAGTGAGACAACCCAAGTGAGTATATAGTTTGGGGAGCTTGGAGGCCAGTATGGGAATTCTGTGCTGAAGGAAAAGATGCTTTTTCCTTGCCTTTTTGGTTCATAATTTGTAACACAAAAAGAGACAATAGAATAAATTGAAGCCCAGGATCAGGGGCCCAGCACAAAAGAGTGACATTACAAAAATAATCATTGGCTCGTAATAGCTACTAATTTGACTATTATTGGTTCATTTCGGATTGAAGGCAAATAGAGGAAATATTTATAGGTTTTAAAAAAGGTTAAATTTTTTTTTAGGAATTCTTTAAAAATCAATTAAGTAGTAAATAAATAGATAGGGAAAGCCAGGTGATATATTATACCTGCATGATGTGGGAGCTGGTGGACCCCATTGTGGTTCGTAGTGACCACATCTGAAGCAAGTGTTGGTTGCTTGAGGAGCTCTGGCTCAGAGTTGATGAGTTGCAGTCTGAGCTTCAAACACTTCGACACATCAGTAAGGGAGAGGGTTATCTGAATGCTGTGTTTCAGAAGGCAGTCGCACCCCTTAGATTAACTATCTCATATTTGATCAGCAGTCACAGACAGGAGAGTGTGACTACAAGTTAGCCAGGTAGAGAGGTCAAGGAGTCACAGCCCTCGAGCTTGTCTAACAGGTTTGAGATTCTTGCTCCCTGTTGGCTGGGCATGGGGATTGCCAACTGATCACAGCACTGCATGGAAAATTATGGAAAAAGTTAAAAGAGGAGGCCTAAGTGGAGGTTAAGGTTTCCAGAGCAAGTAATAGGTTGGAGAGTATGTTTAGTGGGAGGAATCTAATTTCAGACTTTCTACTTTCACAGAAAGGGGAACAGTTATGAGAACGGGGCTAGTCAACACAGGACTGAGGGTGTTGTACTTAAATGCACACAGTATATGAAACAAGGTAAATGAGCTAGTAGCGCAGATTGAAATTGGTGGTTGCGAATACTAAGTGGGTATTGCTGGGACGTGACTGTGCGGGGATCAGGACTGGGAGCTAAACGTTGAGGGATAGATGGATAAGACCTTGTTGGGAGTTATGTACAGGCCATCTAGCAGTAGTCAGGATGTGGGTAAAGAAATAAATCGGGAGATAAAGGCATGTAACAAAGGCATTCGTAGAAGACTTCAATATGCAAATGGACTGGGAAAATCAATATGGTAGCGAATCTCAAGAAGGGGAATTTGTGGAATGTCTGAGATGGTTGTTTGGAAAAGCTTGTAATAGGGAACAGGCAATTCTAGATTTTGTGATGTATAATGAGGCAGACTTGATTAGAGAGTTTAAGGTGAAGGAATCCCAGGGGGAAGTGATCATAATATGATAGAATTCACCCCGCAGTTTGTGAGGGAGAAGCTGGAATTAGATCTAGTGGTATTACAACTGAGTCAAGATAACTTCAAGGACGCAAGGGAGGAGCTGGTCAAAGCTGATTGAAAGGGAGCCTAGCAGGGAAGACAGTGGAACAGCAATGGCAGGAGTTTCTTGGGCTAATTTGGGAAGCACAGCAGGAATTCGTCCCAAGAAGAAAAATACAAAGCGGAGGACGAGGCAACCATAGACAGGAACCAGCATAAAGGCAAAAGAAAAAGTATACAATGTGGTAAAAAGTAGGAGAAGGCCAGAGGATTGGGAACCCTTTTAAAAACCAGCAGAGGATAACTAAAAACAAAAAAATCATAAAGGGCAAGAAAATGAAATGTGAGGTTAAGCTCGCAAGTAAGAAAAGATTACAAGAGTTTTGTTAGATATACGAAAGGTAAGAGAGCAAGGGTGGACATTGTACTGCTGGAAAATGAGGCTGAAGAAGTGGTAATGGGGAACAAAGGAATGGTGGATAAACTGAATAAATACTTTACATCAGTGTTCACAGTGGAACGCTAGAACTTTGAGAGCCAAGGGACAGAGGTGAGTGTAGTGGCCATCACTCTAAAGAGAAGGCACTGGGGAAGCTAAAAGGTCTAAAAGCCGATATATCACCTGGATCAAATGGACTACCCCCAGAGTGCTGAAGAAGGTAGCTGAGGCATTGCAAGTATAATTCAGGCATCACTGAAGTTAGGGAGGATCCCAGAGGACTAGAAAATCGATAATGTAACAGCCCTGGTTAAGGAGAGCGGGAGGCAGAGGACAGGAAACTATAGGCTGGTGAGTATGACCTCTGTCGTTGGTAAGATTTTAAAGTTCATTATTAAAGGTAAGATGGCAGAGTACTTGGAAGTCATAGTAAAGTAGGACTGAGTCAGCCTGGCTTTGTAGAGGGGAGGCCGTGCCTGACAAATTTTTTAGAATTCTTTGAGGAGAAGGTAGACAAAGAGCCAGTAGATGTGATATATTGGATCTCCAGAAGCTCTTTAACAAGATACTGCATAGAAGGCTGCTAAATAAGATAGGTGGGACAAGCTATTGGCATGGATAGAGGATTGGCTGATTGGCAGAACACAGAGAATCGGAATAAAGTTGTCTTTTTCAGGATGACACCCAGTGATTAGTGGAATTCTGCAAGGGTCAGTCTTGGGATCACAACTATTCACGTCATACATTAACAATCTGGCTGAAGGAACTGAGAGTATTGTTTCTAAGTTTGCAGGTTACAAGATGGGTGGAGGGACAGGCAGTCTTGAGGAGGCAGGGACGTTGCAGAAAGTCCTGGACAGGCGAGGAGAATGGGCAAAGAAGTGGCAAATGGAATACAATGGACAAGTGAGATTGTGCAACTTGCTAAGAATAATAGTGACATAGACTATTTTACAACTGAGGAAAGAGTTTTTGGAAATCTGAAGCACAAAGGGACTTGGAAGTCTTAGTTCAGGATTCTGTTAAGGTTAACATGCAGGTACAGTTAGCGGTTCGGGAGACAATGTTAGCATTCATTTCAAGAGAACCGGAAGACATGCAGAGAGACACTACTGAGGTTGTGTTATGCTCTTGGTAGACTGAATTTGGAATATTGTGAGGGTTTAGGCCCGAAACGTCAAGTTTTCCTGCTCCTATGATGCTGCTTGACCTGCTGTGTTCATCCAGCCCCATGCTTGTTATTTGGAATATTGTGAGCAGTTTTGGGCCCTTTATCTAAGGATAGATGTGTTGACTTTGGGGGTCCAGAGGAGGGTTTATAGCAGTGACCCTGGGATGAAGGACGTGTCATATGAGGAATGTTTGAGGACTCTGGGTTTGTATTCAGTGGAGTTTAGAGGATGAAGGGGAATCTGATTGAAACTTACAGAATGCTCAGAGGCCAGTAAACTTGGAGCAGATGTTTCCACCAATAGGAGAGACTAGGACTCTAGAGCATGGCCTCAGAGTAAAGGGGTGACAGTTTAGAACTGAGATCAGGGGGAATTTCTTCAACCAGAGGGTTGTAAATCTGTGGAGCTCATTGCCACGGAAGGCGATGGAGGCCAAGCCATTGAGTGTGTTTAAGGTAGGTTCTTGACTAATGAGAGTGGATCATGAGTTACAGGGAGAAAGCAGGAGAATGGGATTGAGAAACATATCAGCCACAATGAATTGGTGAAGCAGAATCTATGGGCCAAATGGCCGAATTCTGCCCCTGTATCTTAAGGTCTCAGGGTCTGGATTTTTCAACTGCAGATCGTAATCTTTCACATCAGTGCAAAACTATGTTTCTCTATCTATAGGTTCTTTACCAGTTATTTCTTGTTATCAAATTTAATGTAACACAAACCTGCTTGCATGTTTGTGATTAATCTGTAGACTGGATTAGTCTGTACATGCCTAGAATTTCACTCTTAAACCAAAGTGCAAGCTGATTGTTGTCTAGTATTTGTGAATTCCAGTGGCTCCATTTTTGCTTCTCTTTTAGCAAGGTGTACTTTTGTTTTTTCCTTAGATCACTTTTCTCCCAACTTGTGTAAGGTGTTGACTTCCTGGCACTGTGTACAATTTGGTACCTCGCCTATTTTATCCTTAATAATGTGTTAGCTTAGGAATGTATCTGCTGGCAGTTTTGCTTGCACAAGTTTTTATATTGTTCACCCTGCCAGCAAAAAGGATTGGGCAGTGACCAGGAGTGTAACCAGTGTGAACTTACTTTTGGCTGCATTTATTGGCAACGCAGCTGCAAACGCAAGCTCATTGCCTGTGTAATTTTAGTACTTACGATGTCACTGCCAGTGACAGAGTATTGAAATGCATCAAAAAAGATGAGCAATAAAATGGCTGTCTTACAATTGTTTTAACTGAATTCAAATCCCGAAATTGTGACTTGCTAACATCCCCACTCCAAACACACACTTCGCTGCTACCCCCTCACTGTCTCGCTCCGGCTTACTGTTGCGTTCTCTCGCAAGATGGCAAGTGGGAGTGAGGTATTGAGGGACCAGGAGCAGAGCGGCTGGGGTGTGATAAGTGGGTCAACAAATAGGGATCACAGTAGAGTGGAGTGCTAAGTAGAGCTATTAGCAAGGTGAGGCTTTATTGGGCATCATTGGCACCATGTATGGGCACAGAGTTCACTGACTTTTGGGTCTCTGTGCACTTTGATGTTGGCAGTGCTGATTACTTCTGTCAGTGTGGCGATGGGAGATTTTGTTTTTCTTCTTCCTTTTCCAGTCTTTGAACTCTGACCAGCCCTTAGCCAGGTAAGGCCAACTCAAGCTCCCAGTGGAGTTCAAAGCAAAATGTGACTTCTGATCTGTAAATTGCAACCTAAAATTTTAAAGTTTCAATGCTCTTGGTGACATTTAAAGTTTGTTAATCAGTCCAGATAAAGTGAATTTTGAGAGATTCTAGTGGCTTTGTTACAACAGAGATTATCTGACAGCTGCTTTGAACTGTGGATTGGAGGCAATGTTTACTTATTAAACTCGTTGCCATTGGGAGCAGTTAATCTGAATATATAATTGTAACTTTTCAGGATGTGAATAATTCACTAACATCTGTCTCTGGCCAAAATAGCATGTTTAACATGTATTTGTCAACTTTGTAATTGACCAAATGTAAGTCGTTAGTGCTATTTTAGCAATT
The DNA here is from genome assembly GCA_024137785.1 of Ginglymostoma cirratum. Taxonomy (NCBI): domain Eukaryota; kingdom Metazoa; phylum Chordata; class Chondrichthyes; order Orectolobiformes; family Ginglymostomatidae; genus Ginglymostoma; species Ginglymostoma cirratum. Next base: position 4,858,601 of record JAHRHZ010000271.1, read on the forward strand.
TAAAGGGTTGCCTGTTGTAAAGATGGATAGTTTAAGTAGTTGTGAAGAAGGGTCAGTGGACCCAAAACATTAACTCTGCTTTCCCTCCACAGATGATGTCAGACTTGCTGAGTTTCTCCAGCAATTCTGTTCTTGTTTTGGATTTACAGTATCCATAGTTTTTGTTATTTTGGCAATTTAAGTGATGTTCGCTTTATAGAACATAGAACAATACAGCGCAGAACAGGCCCTTCGGCCCTCGATGTTGCGCCGCCCTGTGAACTAATCTAAGCCCATCCCCCTACACTATCCCATCATCATCCATATGCTTATCCAAGGACTGTTTAAATGCCCCTAATGTGGCTGAGTTAATTACGTTGGCAGGCAGGGCATTCCACGCCCTTACCATCTGAGGCATCAGGGAAAGTCTTGATAAATGTTCTTTTAACAGTGCATTACTGGAATTTGGCGGGTCTGTAAGAATTTGTGCAGATATGGAGCATTAGTGGACTATAAACTGATGAACTGTATTATATTTTGCAACAACAGCAAGGCCACCTGTATGTGGAACCGTTAGAGATGGGAGTGATACTAAGCAAGTATTTTGCATCAGTGCTTATTGTGGAGAAGGATATGGAAGATAGAGAACATGGGGAAATAAATAGCAACATCTTGAAAAAAGTCCATATCACAGAGGTGGTGGTGCTGAACGTCTTAAACGCACAAAGGTGGATAAATCTCTGGGACCTGATTGGATGTACCCTAGAAATCTGGTAAGGTAGGGAAGTGATTGCTGGCCCCCTTGCTGAGATATTTATGTCCTTGATAGCCAAAGGTCAGTTGCTAGAAGATTGGAGGTTGGCTAACATGGTGCCATTATTTAAGAAAGGTGGTAAGGAAAAGCTCGGGAACTATCGACCAGTGAGCCTGACATCAGTGGAGAGCAAGTTGTTGGAGGAAGTCCTGAGGGACAGGATTTATATGTATTTGGGAAGGCAAGGACTGACTAGAGATACTTAACATGGCTTTGTGCGTGGGAAATTGTATGTCTCTAACTTGACTGAGTTTTTTTGAAGTAGTAACAAAGTGTTTTGGTGAGGGCAGAGCGGTGGGTGTGATCTACGTGGCCTTCAATAAGGTATTCGACAAGGTTCCTAATAGCAGACTGGTTAGCAAGATTTAAAAATATGGAATGCAAGGCGAGCCAGCCATTTGGATACAGAACTCGCTTGAAGGTGAAAGATTTAAAAGTGACCTAAGGGACAACTTTTTCCACACACAGGGTGGTCTGTGTCTGGAATAAGCTGCCAGAGGAATTGGTGGAGGTTGGTACAATTACAACACTTAAAAGGCATCTGGATGGTTGTATGAATAGGAAGGATTTAGAGGGTTATGGGCCAAATGCTGGCAAATGGGACTAGATTAATTTGGGATATCTGGTCAGTGTGGATGGGTTGGATGGAAAGATCTGTTTCTGTGCTGTACATCTCTACAGCTCTATGAACTTTTGAATGAACTTTTATTCTCTCCCCCTCATGCTAAGTAGTTCAAGAGTTTGAGAAGCCACAACAAAGCCAACTGATTAAAGTGCCACTTGTGTACTATAGCTAACATACCATCTTTTAGATTCTGGTCACAACTGATATGTAGCAAATAACGTTTGATAAACACTTTCTTCCTTTTAATTGTCTTTCATCAATGAAATCGTTTTTCTTTTGTAATATAGGGAGTTGAAGATGCGTTTTACACACTGGTACGAGAGATTCGGCAGTACAGAATGATAAAACTCAACAGTCAAGATGATAGAAACCAAGGCTGCTTGGGATTAAAATGCATTATTATGTAATTAGGTAAGTAATTCTCCTTTCTCAAGGATTTTGTACTAAAAGCAAATTAATTGTGCTGAAGGTCTATGCACTGAAATAATGTTAAGAGCACTGGGACTGCAAGGAACACGATACTGGCTGGGCTGCTGAGGCTGGGACTCGTCAGGCAATGAGCCAATGACTAATGTTGGTCCCTGAAGGACTAGGCCTAAGGTGGCTGAGTGGATTCCTTGAGGATGTGCAGCGTGTGTGGTGTAGCCCTTAATACCACAGCATGTTAGAAGGTGAGATAGCAAAGGTTGTGCAGTCAATCCAGCAAGGAGATAGTATGAGGTGTTTTACAGCCTTTTTCTGAGGAAGTTTGATAACTTCATATCTTAAAAAGGAATTATTAGTGGCTGAGGATATGCTGTTACCTCTGCACTATACTTAGCTGAGGGGAGCTGATGGGGTTGGGGTTTGGGTTGTTGTGTACTGTATGTGGAAATTAGAGGGGGAGAATGCATGAGTGTGTGAGAGAGCACAATTGAGGAAGTCAGATTCTGACCCACCCACCATCCTCCAACAAAAAGAACCTGTCCACAAAGGCTGGGTGACCAGAAAATCCAAGTGGAAAGACAACATGGTTCAGAACCCCACTTTTGTATGAATTCCACTTTGTTCAGCTCATAGCGTGTGCTGCCAGAAGGCGAATAGAAGATCAATAGGTGGTTGGTTAGTTCATTTGGATGGATGACTAGTTTGTAGTACAGAGTGATGCCAGCAGCATGGTTTTGATTCCTGTGCCAGCCGAGGTCACTGAAGATCCCACCTTCTCTCCTTCACACCTTGTCTGAGACATGGTGACCCTCCACTTAAACTCTTCTCACCTCTCATGAGAAAGCGGCCCTACGATCCTTTGAGACAATGGTGACTTTACCTTTTACCTTAGTTCGGGAAAATCAAATCAGCAGAGGTAGCTACGAAGAAGGATCCGTTGTGCGTTCCCTAGATAATGTGGATCTAACTAGAACTGAGGGTATTTTGGATTAGTTAATATATAATAAGACAGGTTTAGTGAATGATGTCAAATAAAAAAAACTTCTCTAGGACTACGTTCATGACCAACACTTCCTCAAAGTTACAAGGAGGTTCAGCGCAAGCCAATTAGCATATTGATACTGTTCTGGGCAATGATGTTCGGTTTCGGAAACCGCTGCCGTGCACAGACCTGCAGGGTTTTGTAATGGCTGAATAGTCTAATCCTGGAGCAGCAGACTCTTGCGTAGGTGGGACAGGTGGCGTTTGAGGAGGCGGGTGGCTGAGATGCTCTGGATTCTATGCGCTCTTTCTGCAGCTTGTGCTCCAGTCAGTAATGCTTGAAGTGGTTGGCACCTTCATGGATGCTTCTCTAGTTTGTGTATTCTAGGGTAAGTGACTCCCATGTGTTGTTTGGGATGTTGTGTGTGTTTTGGGAAGCTTTCAGGGTGTCCTTGTATCATATCCTGTGTCCTCCCAGTAATCGCTTACTGTAGTGGAGCTCAGAGGAGAGCTTTTATTTAGGGAGTCTTGAATGTGGCCCATTTATCGCAGTGCCTGGATACTGTGAATATTAGTCTGGGACAGGATGCTCATCTTGCTATGCTTTCGCTGCCAGTGGATTTGCAGAATTTTGTGAAAACTGTGCTGGTGATAACTCTCCAGGAATTTGAGATATAATGCTGCGCATTGTTCTTATCTCTCTTGCATACAGGAGGGTGGCGACCATGGCTGCTCTATAGACCTCGAGCTTACTGCTATGTTTAAGGTCTTGGACTTCAAGCACACTGTTCCTGAGGCATCCAGAAGCTGCAGTGGTGCTGGAGTTGGATTTTATTGTTGATGTCTGCTCACACTAGATAGAGGCTCCTGAGATATGGAAAATGACCCACATTGTCCAGAGGCTCACTATAGATTTTGTTGATCAGGGGACAGTGTTATGTGGCATCAGTGGGCTGGTGAAAAGCCTTTGTTTCCTACATATTAAGTCCAAGGTACGCTCGCTCTCGCCTCAGCGTATGCATCAGCAGTGAATGGTACCTTGGCATCTGAGTATGTATCTGCATGCATAGTGTCTTTTGTGTATTGGAGCTCTGACAGAAGTGAGGTGGTCTTGGTCGTGGCCTGGAGATCTTGTAAATTAGCTCCACTCCAGCAGGGAGTTTCATTGAGATGGGTTTGATCGTGGCAGCGAGGAAGATGGAGAACATCAGTGCAGTGATGCAGCCCTGCTTGATCCCAGTTTGCATTCGTATTGGAGCTTCGGTGGATGGTTTGTGAGGGTCATGAAGAAATTTTTGTAGGCAGCCAAATTTGAGTAGGAAATGCCATTGTCCCTCACTGACAGAGTCAAAGGCTTTTGTGAGATCAAAGAAGGCCCTATACAGAGGTTGCTGTTGTTCGCTGCACTTTCTTTGATTTGTTGCATTCCGAAAATCATGTCCATTGTTTGGTTGAACCCGCATTGAAAGTCAGGAAAGACCCCTTTAGAGGAAGAGGCAGTTGAGGACTCTTGCAGTGACATTTCCTGCGGCATTCAGTAGGCAAATCTCTCTCTAATTTCCACAATCAGATCTATATCATAGAATCCCTACAGTGTGGAAAAAGGCCATCTGGCCCATCGAGTCTGCACCAATCCTACGAAGACCATCTCAGAGCCAGCTTCTTACTCTTCTTCTGTCTTCTGTCTTCCCCCTTCTCCCCCCCCCCCCAAAAAAAAAACAATAACCATGCATTTACCATGGCTTATCCACACATGCTTATCCCTGGACGTTATGGGGAAATTTAGCATGGCCAATACATCTAACCTGCGTGTATATGGACATCTGAGTTCTCCGGGCATGCTCCTTTTCTTTCAGACAAAGCCAGTGATGATATGGATTCATGTCAAGAGTGCCTCTCTATCATATTTTAGTATTTCAGCAGGGATTGCATCTGTGCCAGAGGCCTTGTTGGCTGTCAGCTGTTCGATCACTTTTCTGATCTCTCAGCAAGATGGAAGTGCCCTGAGATGACGGAGATAGTGTGTTTGAGACTGCATTGAGAACACTTTTGTTGAAAGCTGCATCTTTGAGATGGTCCTCAAAGTGCTGTCTCCACCAGGTGTTGACTGCCCATCGGTCATTGAGCGACTTCAGTTGCCTGTAGACGTGATCTGTCTTGAGGTTTGGTGGAGCTTCTAGTTCAGGAACGCCTTGCATTTGCTGCTTAGCAGATCCAGGATGTCATGATCATTCTTGTCAAACTAATTTTGGTGTTTCCTGGTTGAGAGCCAGAGTGTCTCCATGCATGGTGGCTTTTAGCAAGGACCAGGCATTGTGGAGACTCTGCACCTCAGGCTCATTTGGTTGTTGCCAGATTGGCTGTGAGGTGCCGATTAATAAGCCTTGTTTCTGAGAGTTGTTGAGTCCAATGTAGGAGAATTTTTACTGCTGCCAGTTGGGGCTATGTTGGTGGAAATGGTAGACCAGATTAGTCAGTGGTTAGTCCAGCAGTTGTTGACCCTGAGAATGGCATGAGTGAAGTGGATATCTTTGCTGTCCCTTGCTTGGATAATGTTGTAGTCTGTTAGGTGCCAATGCTCAGCAGGGGTGTTGACATGAGGCCTTCTGCTTCTCCCTCTGGCAGAAGAGAATGTTTTCTATGACTAGGTCATGTTCTAGACACTTCAAGGGGAGGTTTCCTTTGGAGTTTTGTTATCTTACACTACCTTTGCCTAACACATCTTCCCAAATGTTTGTGACCCTCTTATTCTGGCATTGATATCGATATCAAATTCTGAAGAAGGGTTACTGGAGCCGAACCATTAACTCTGCTTTCTCTCTGCAGGTGCTACCAGACCTGAGTTTTTACAGTAATTTCTGCTTTTGTTGCCATCTCCTATGGAGTATATATTGGCCGTAAGAAACAAACCGGTGGGACGGAGTCATTCAGCATAGAAACAGATGCTTCAGCCCATCATCAGGCTATGCCGACCAACAAACAGCAAATTACACTAATCCCGTTTACCTGACTAGGTCCATAGCCTACTATGAACTGGCATTTAAAATACTCATCCAGATGCTGCTTAAATGTTGTGAGTGTACCTGCCTACACCACCCTCTCAGGCAGCACATTCCATATTTTTACCACGATCTCGGTGAAAAATATTTTTCTCAGATCTCCTCTAAACCACTTACTCATATTAATCTACCATTCGCTGCATTCCTTTTTAATCAGGAACTTCGTGCAGAATTTGCAGTCAAGGATTCTCGAAAGGACCAAAAACTGAAGTAAAAGAACTTAGTTACTCAACAACTTTTGCACCTTTCTTCCAATTTCCAAATTATTTTCATTGCGTTTATTATGACTGAACACAATGGGTTAAAATATTGTCTAGGGAAGAAGCAAGGGGCCATGGGCTGTCCTTTATATAGTGAGCTGCTCATTTAATTCAGTTGATATTAGCATGACTGAATAGAGTGAGTTTTTTTTTAGTATTCATTTGTGAAAATGGATGTCACTGGCTAAGCCAGCATTTATTACTCATCCCTAATTGCCCAGAGGGTAGGTAAAAGTCAACCATGTTGCTGTTGGTCTGGAGTCAATATAGGCCAGACCAGGTAAGGGTAGCAGATTTCTTTCCCTAAAGGACATCATTTAACCAGGTTGTTGTAAATACCAATTGACAACAAATCCCTGGGTGGCGTATGTTAGCACCTCCTGAACCTACAGTCCACAGAGAACAAGTCTGTTGTTGAGGTTGTCCATAAGAGTTTTGATTTTCCAAATCCCGAAGTTAATTTGGGTGGGTGGGGAGAGGTGGACTTGTTGGGGTGGAAGATTCCTGTGCATGGATTCTTTTAACTAACCACCACACAGTCCCAGTGGAGTAAAGTCTTGACCAAATGGCAAAGTTCAGAAACTTGTCTGATGCACCCCGTAGCACCCTATGATGTCTTTTTGTGCTATCACTCTTCAACATGTAAGACTGAAAGTTAGAAAGACATTCAAGAAAGTAGTCCTGACTCAATAAAGATATATGTTAGTGAAGAAGGACCATTCTGTACCAACCACGGCTAACCCAGGAGGTTAAGGGTTCTCCTTCAATTCTCTATTAATACTGATTTGCTTCAGTTCCTCCCTCTTACTAAACCCTGTGTTCCCCATCATTTCCTATACGTTATTCATCCCTCCTTTGTAAAGTCACAAGTTCAGTATCAACCTGTTACCTATTATAAATTCCCCCATTTCTGACTGTAAGGGACCTACATTCGTTTTCCGCAACTTTCTTCTCTTTTTGCAGACCTATAGAAACTTCTCCAGTCAGTTCTTATATTCTCTGCAAGCCAACTATCATCTGCTATTTTCCCCTTAATCATTTGGTCCTCCGTTGTTGACCTCTAAACTGTTTGCAATCCTCATGTCTATTGTTTTCTCTTGCCAATTTATACGCTGCTTTTTATGCATCTAACACTATTTCTGGTTTCCCTCGTAAGCCATTGTTTGCCACTGTTCTCTTTGTACGCTTGTGCCTGACAGGAATAAACAATTTTTGTCATCCACCTGTTTGCTATTGATGATCCACCGTCATTACTTTGTGACATTTCACAATTCATCATAACCAGTTCATACCTCATCCAGCATTGTAGTTTTTCAAGATTCAGGACCCTAATCTCGGAATCAACTGCCTCACTCTCCACCTTGATGAAGAATTCTAGCACATTATGGTCACTCATCCCCAAGCTGTCTTACAACTACATTAGCAATTTTGCCTTTATCACTGCAAAATACCCAGTTCGAGGTAGTTTGTTCTCTAGTTGGTTCCTCAATGGTCCACAATTCCTGCGGTATTGTGACTAATTTGATTTGCTCAATCTATGTGCAGATTAAAGTCACCCATAATTGCAGATATTCCTTTACCACATGCATCTCTAATTTACTATTTAATGCCATTCCCAGCATCACTACAGTTTGGTGGCCTATATACCATCCCCAGTAATGTTAATTTGCTCCTTTGTATTTCTCAGTGCTACCTGCACAGGTTGTACATTGTCTGACTTAATATCATTCCTTAATATTATATTTCTTCCCTCTTTAACCAGTAATGCCTTTTTTCTGTTTTTTCTAAATACTGAATACCCTTAGATGTTCAGTTCCTATCCATCGTCACCCTGCGGCCATGTCTCTTTAACCCTAACTATATTATACCCTTACATTTATTTGCACGATTAAGTCATCCACCTTATTTTGAATGCGGTGTGCATTCAGGCACAAAGCCTTATGTTAACACTCCTTGTTCAATTTCCACTCTCTTTTACTGTGCCCTTGTTTGATTCTTGCCTTTGATTCCTCTGCCTATCACTTTTCTGATTCCTCTTTCTGTCTTGTTCTTGTCCTTCATTCCCTTTCCTCTAACTTCTTGCATAAATTCCCATACAAGTACCAATTTAAACACACCTCCCCCACCACACCCCCCAACCACTCTAGCAAATCTCCTGCTCTGGCGTCAATCCTGATTCTGCACAGACGTAACCCATCCAGTATGTAATGATCCCATCTCTCCAAGAACTGGTACCAGTCTCCCAGGGCTCTGAAACCATCCCCCTCACACAGTTTCTTTAGACAACTGTTCATCTGATACATCCTGCTATTTCTACTGACTAGCACACGGTGCTTGTAGTAATCTTGAGATCACTACCTTTTTGAAATTCTACTGGCCGTGGCCACAAAAACACCTAGCTATTCCCCTTACAATTGAATCCTATATGGCTATTGCATTTCCACACATTTTGCTCCTTCCCTGTCCAGCAGAGTCATCTGTGGTACTATGAATTTGCTCTTTTCCCCCTTATAGGCCATTCTCCTGAATAGTATTTCTGTTTTTCAGGGGAATGTCTACAAGGATTCCTACACTCCCTACCTAGTCCTCTTACGCTGCCCAGTGGTCACCCATTCCCTTTCTGCCTGTGGAATCTTAGACTGTAGTATGACAGTCTCTCTATATGTGCTGCCCATGATTCTCTCATCTTTGCGGATGTTCCACGGTATCCCCAGAGACCGCTCCAGCTCCGAAACCTGAGCTTCCAGGAGCTGAAGCTGGAGACACTTTCTGCAAATGTGCCGACTGACTGTGTTGATAAAGATTAGGCAGAAGATTGACAAAGTTTTGAAAATCAACAAAAATAACCAAAGAACAAGGGAGAAAATAAGCTTTGAGGGTAAACGAACAAGTAATTTCAAAACAGGCAGGAGAAACTTTAAATATCTGAAAAGAAAGAGAGAAGCTAGTGAACATAGGCGTCTCAGAATGAGGCTGGGAAAATAATTGAGAACTGAGAAATGGCAAAGGATTTGAATAAATACTTTGCATTAGTCTTCACTAATGAAGACACTGATAGCATTCCAAAAAAAACTATATCAAGGGGCAAAAGTGAGAGAGGAAAGAAATACAATAATTATTGCTGGAGAGGTCGTGTTAGGGAAACTAATGGAGTTAAAGTCTAATAAGTCACGTGGAGCTGATGAGATGCATCCTAGGAAATTGAAAGAAGTATTGACAGAGATGTAGATGCTTAGTGGTAGTGGAAGGTGAAGTTAAAGATTATCAGATAAACCATGATCTCACTGAATGTTGGAGCAGACTTGAATGGCCTACTTCTTCTCCGACATCTTCAGGTCCACTTCCTGTTGCACTTTGATTATCATTACTCGGATCCATTAAATGTACTATTACCTTGTCCTTTCTCTTTTCCCTTTTAAATTTCCTGTTGAGAGAACCCTCCCATCCATTTTTTAGGTTACACAATTCATTGGTCCTCTGGTCCTAGCATGGATCAAGCAAAGGCTGTCCCAATGATGCAATTTCCTCTTTTCTCAGTACTAGTGTCAATGCCCCTTGGATCAAAACCCATTCTCCCATAACAACCTTTGAGCTTTGAATTTGATTCTGTGATGTTATTTCTCTCTCCCATTTTGCTTAATATTCCCTTAAAATGTTGTTTGCTTTTAGCTGTTTGTATAACTGTAACCCAGATGCTTCTACTGTTCTGTCCATTTCAGTGTATGTTATCTAAGGGTCTGTGGCAATGTTTCCCAAAATTTTTGGGGAGTGGGGTTAATAGGAAGAATGGGAATCAGATCAACGAGACCAAGGGATAGGGAAGAGAGTACCTGAGAGAATATTGTGGCAGAGTAGGTATGGCTGCAGCAGTGGTTCCTTGGATCTCACCATCCCAAAGGTTCAATTGTGTTCCAACACCATGCCCACCCCACCCCACGTTGGCCAAAAAACTTTGGGAAACCTTTAGAAATTCCTTATTATACTTTCTACAGAACAGTGTCCCTTTGTACTTATATTGGCATTCATTTGCCAATTATAGGCCCATTCGAAAAGTGTATTAATGTCTGCTTATATTTTGTGGCATCTCTTCCACTTATAAAATGTACACCAATTTGGTGTCATGTACAAATTTGAAATAGTTCTGATTCCTGACTCCAAACATTTTACGTTAATTGTGAATGACCCTAAAACAATCCTTTTGAAATAAGTATGGATTTCATTTACTTTCTTACCAGTGATGCTAAGCTAATTGGTCTATAGTTCTCCAACTTGTTCTGTTTCCCTTTTTAAGTAGAGGAATCACATTTGCTTGATTAAATCAAATTAATTAGATTACTGTTCTGGGGTACAGTGTGTAGTTCTGGTAGCTCTGTTATGGGAAGGATATTATTAAACTAGAGAGGGTTCAGAAAAGATTTATTAGGACATCACTGGGAATGGATGGTTTGAGATATAAAAGTAGACTGGAATGACTGGGACTTTCACTGAAGCATAGGAGGTTGAGGGGTAACCTTATTGAGGTTTGTGAAATCACGAGGGGCATAGAAACAGTGAATGACAAGAGTCCTATCCCGAGGGTGGGGAAGTTAAAAACTATGGGGCATATTATTAAGATGAGAGGAGCAAGATTTAAAAAGGACATGAGCAACATTTTTTTTAACAGTGCTTAGTGTGTAGAATTAACTGCCAGAGAAAGTGGTGGATGCAGGTACACTAATATCGATTAAAAGCCATTTAAATAATTTCATGAATTGGAAAGGTTTGGAGGGATATGGGCCAAGCTCAGGCAGGTGAGACTCATTTAGTTTGGGAACATTGTGGACCAAAGGGTCTGTTTCCATGCTGTATGACTGTATGATTCTGTGACTCTAGATATTCAAGAGTGTTGATGACCATTCTACAGTTCAAACTTTTTAGTGCACTAAAACAGCATTAAGTCAGGTGCATAGCACACTAGGTGGGTTGCAGTTAAAAATTCCAAATTGAGGTTTTTGTTGCAAGTTATTTGGAAAATTTTGAAAGCAAGTATTGAACAGAGTTAATTTGAATTTATGATTGAACTTTTACAAACTGCGATTGTTTGCAATGCATGTTCAGTTTGGTCACACTGTTCCAAGTTATTATAAATTATTACAAATCCAGAGCTGCCTGGATGACTCGAGTTAGAAATTAAGATAAAATGAGAAAAGTTATGCTTATGATAGATGTCAGGTAGAAAATGCAATTGAGAACTGAACAACACAAAGTTTAGAAGAGAGATGAGAAGCAGAAGAGGATTATGAAAAGAGCATGACAGCTAATATAAAAGTGAATCCTGAAGTCTCGGACAGTAGCAGAGTGGTAAAAGATTGAGTGGGGCTAATTAGTGACCAAAAAGGAGATTTATAAATGGAAGCAAGGCTGAGATATTAAATGAATACTTTGTAATTGGCTTTATTAGAGATGATGATGATGCTCCTCAGGCAATAGTGTCAAACAATGAAATAGTCATTCGAACAGTTACAAATCCAAATATTGGATAAGTTTATGGTACTTGAAGTTGAGGCTGCACCAGGATTTAATGAGGTGAATCCAAGCATAGTGAAAGAAGCGATGGTGGAAATTGTGGAGACACTGTCTTAATTTTTCAATCTTGCTTAGACGGGTGTGCTGCTAGAGGACTGGAGAATTGCAAACATTATGTCCTTATTTAAAGAAAGGTTTGATGAGGGGAAGAAATGGCCTAGTGTTGTTATCATTGGTCTGTTAATCCAGAGACTTGGCTAATATTCTAAGGTCCAGGCTTTGAATCCCCCTGTGGCAGACAGTGGAATTCGAATTCACTGACAATCTGGAACTAAAAGTGTAATGATGACCATAAATCCATTGCTGATTGGTGAACCAGATGGGTTTTCCAATATCTTTTAGGGAAGGAAACTGCCGTATTTGCTTGGTCTGGCCTGTGTGACTCCACACCCACAGCAATGTGGTTAACTCTTAACTGCCTTCTGGACAATTAGGGATGGGCAGTGACATCCTCTTCCCATGAATGAATGAAAGGAAGGATACCTCCAGCAATTACAAACCAGTCAGTTTGACTTTGGTATTGTGAAAGCCTCTAGAAATAATTTATGATAGAATTAAGAATCACATGGGCAAATATCAGTTGATTCATGAGAACCAGCATGAATTTCTTCATGGAAAATAATGTTGAACTAATTTGGAGTTCTTTTGAACAGGTAACAAAGAGAGTCGATTAGGATGGTGCTGCGGATGAAGTGCGCATAAACTTCCAAAATGTGTTTGATACACTTCCACACAGCAGTCTTGTTCAGAGTTAGAGCTTTTGGGGTGAGATGATACATTTTAGCAGAAGGAATATGCAAAGATATTATAAAATAAAGGGTACTGGTCTAAAGTGTGTGCAAAAGCACAGAGACCTGGGTGTATATGTCTGTAATTCATCAATGGTGGTAGTACAGGTGAAGAGCAGTTAATAAAATATGCAATATCTTCTGCTTTATCAGTAGAGGCATAGAACACAAGAGCAAGGAAGTTATGATGAACTTGTATAAGGCACTAGTTAGAACTCACCTGGAATATTATGTACAGTGCCACACATCAGAAAGTGTGTGACTGCATTGAAGAGAGTACACAACAATGGTTCCAGGGATGAGAAGCTTCAATTATAAATTCTGGAAGTTGTGACTTCTTTCTTGGATAGGAGAAGGCTAAGAGGATATTTAACACAATTTTTCAAAATCATGAAGGTCCTTGGTGGAATAAAAAGATCAAACGTGAGAGGGTGCAGATTTAAAGCAATTTTCAAAAGAAGCAAATGGAATGTGAGAAAAACCTTTTTCACACCGCAAATAGTTGGGGTCCGGAATGTACTGACTGGAAGTGTGGTGGAAGCGGGTTCAATTGAGGCATACGAGAGAGTGTTAAATGATTATTTGAATAGAAATAATATGTAAGTTTATAGGGCAAAGGCAGGTGAATGATATTAATTTGTAACGCTCATTTGGAGAACCAGTGCAAATGCAATGAGGCAAATGGCCGCCTTTTGTAATTATGTGATTACCTGCCTGAAGGTATAGAATCTCCAGTAGACTTAACAGGATGTGGGAACTTCAATCTGTCATGGTTCATCAAGATGGATGAAGAGTCTCGAAGTGTTTCCAACTGCTCTCGTTCAAACTCGGGATTTCTGAGCATGAGGGGCAACTGGAGTCATTGTAGAGCATCAGGAGCGTGAGTTTCCTGGATCAAGCTTTCTACAAGTTCCTCACCCATAGGCAGTGAGGTCAGCATAGTAGGTGCGTGGCCATCTGGAAGAGTAGAAAAAGACCTGCAGTAGTCTTTGGACAGTGTGCTGTTCCAGCAGATAATCAATATTAGTGATTGCTGGGGTGGTGATACCCTGATGAAATGCATGTCTGATCCTGGAAAGAATGGATGGGAATTCTATTGGAAGGAAAAGCAAACTGTCAAAATATAATTACACGGGATACTATAGTTAAGGGGGCAGACAGTCATGTCTGAAACCATTATTGAGAGTTCTGTTCTTGGTTCCCTGTTGCCAATGTAAAGGAGAGATTTGAATTAACTCAACCAGCACAGACCATGCTTGACTAATCTGATTTCAGTTTTTGATGAAGTAATAGAGAAAGTTGTTGAAGGGAATGTAACGGATGTTGTTTATATGAATTCTAAGAAATGTTGGTGAGGAAAATTTCAGGCTAGTGGAGTATTGGTTTCAGGAGAAGAAACAGCAAGTTGTGGTAGATGAGTTTTATTCAGAATGGAGAGTGGCAAATGATGGTATTCCAAAATTGTAAAAGCTAACATTGTTTTTTCTGCTGTACACAAGTGATTGGGAAATTTCACTCTGAATTTTGGAATACAATGTTAACAAACTTGGAAGAGTGGCAAACAGTGAGGGTAATACAGATTGCCTGCAAAAGGATACTGGCTTGGAGAGTTGATAAACAGATAGAACATGGAACTTAATATGGATAAGTGAGGTGATGTCATTTGGAAGGATCGCAAAAGGCTCAATTCTTTTCAAACCAAAATGTGCAGTAATGGAAGAACCTGGGGCTACATGTACGTCATCAGCCTTTGAAGTTGGCAGAACTCTGTGTGGCTCTTGAGCCATAAGTGACTTTATGACGCTAAGAATTTCATTCAAATTATCTCATGACAGCAACATTGAAATGTTGAGCTGCAAACAGTTTATTGTAAAGTATGGATCACTATTTCAAATGTATCTTTGTTTATTTCCTGCAGGATATATTGGATGCCTCTACATAGCAGTCTGTGAAAAATACGCAACCAAAACCTGAGCAAAAATGGAGAAAAAGATCAAGACTAACAGTCTTTCATGTGAAATTGCAGATCATACCTACCCATTTTCTCTTATAAAAATGTTTTGACATGTAGAATAGTTTTACTAGGTACAGATGCACTTACTTGCTCATTCTCTTTCTGTACATTACACTAAATTTACTGAATTTCATTTTTATAGTACACTAACAAATTATGTTGGGTATAGTTATCAGACTGAGATACGTACTAGTCTGATAAAACTGAGTTTTTTAACGTAAAGTGCCTGTTTACTGCAACAACAGATTCCAGTTGTTTTGGACCTTCATGCTAACTTGAACTGCCTACTTCTGCCAAACAGGTTTCAAATGTATAAGTATCGTATCAACCTTAGAGTATCATAGACACTTGGAGATCTGCTTGGTGATTTGTGGGTACAGTTCCTGTGACATTCGCCTCAAGCATTAAGGAGAGATACTAAATTAGTGAAGTTGTGTAACTGTTAAACCAAAAGGTGCAATCTTGCTGAAATGCAGACAGTTACTTACTACAGCCGATCAATGTCTGGGTAGCCACTTCAGCCTGTGCTAGAAAGTTACAAAGTGGTTATACCACACACACTATCTTAATTTGTGTTATCTCCCTTACTAAATTATTGTAACCCAAAGCAAATAGTTGGGTGCCTATGATCCTGAATTGGGGATCATTGATAATATTTCTAAAGAATTTTTGTTCTTCTCAAGTTTTCTGTCAGTGCAGAGTTATTGAAAATTTTACCTGTTGGACAAATAATTGTACTGGGATTCATTCAGACTAAATAGGAACTTAGTTCCTCAATCAGTGCAGTGAGGTTCTTAAATTGTTCTTAAAATAAGTTTTTTTTTTAAAGAAACAAACCTGATCAGTACTGTATTGAGTATCTTTGTGGCTGGTTCCTAATTGTAGTGATTTTCATCAGCCGTTAGCCCTAATAGGTATGGTGTACATTTTTAACACCCATTTTCATCAAAAGGCCCAAGGCTGAGATTGATTAAGAGCATTAATGGGCAAAGAAGGGGAGTGATCAGTGTGCTTTATTTTCCCATGTGCCTTACCTGATCTGGGAGTGTTTATTTTCTGTTTACAGTGCAGCCATTCCTTATATTGCCAGGCAGCATTATCCATTTAAACATATTGTACATTTCAGGCTTCTATAACATTGTTTTGGTGATATGATTTGATGTCCATTGTACAAACACTGGAAACCTTAAAAGCAAAATTATTGGGAACACTAGCCTTTGTGCAGAAGCATTGCAGTAATATCTTGAGAAGAAAAAGAATTTAAATCTTGAGTTTCATTTTTTGGCCAGAGGGAACCACAATGCTTTTTTAAAACTAATAAATGAACTATATTTCAGGTCTGACAATTTCCTGAGCTCCTCTTCACAACCAGAAAGCAAAATCAAGATTTATAGTAGTGTTTGGTAAGCAACACTGCTTAATTGGTAATTTGATTTAGGATTTGGAGTTTGTATCTTTTAACAATCCATAGAAAGCTCCAGAAATTGGAAAGTTTGTGTTACATGCAGATTTGTGTACCACATTTTACAACATTGAGCTCATTCAACCCTAAATACGTGGTAACATGGAGTAAAGAAATAGGAGTCAAGCACTCAGCCCCTCAAGCCTGTTCTGCCAGAAAATTAGATCATTACTGATGTAGCATATTTTGGAGGCTTTGATAAATATTGGCAAATTGAACCTGAGGTTCTGCACCTATTGATGACTGCTATTAACTGAAGACTTAAGTCAGATTTTACTTTGCTGAGATGTAATTGTATGATGGTCACATCTTGACCTAGGACCTTATTCTCATTTAATTTCACTGCATGATATTAAACATTATAGTAAGCTTAAAAGAGTTTGACTTACTGGAAGTTTGAGCTGTGTTTTTTCTGACTTGGAGTTTTAATTTGTTTTATTGTTTTCAGTGCTTTTATACTTCTGGATATGCCCCCCCCCCCCCAAGGTGTGTGTGATGATGCTTCCCTGCTAAAACCTGCACCCCCTTTCATAATATTCAGGAACTCAATGGGCTGGTCCAAATGACACTCATCACTAGGGTTTCCTGTTAACAGACTAGGGCATTTTTCCTTTTTTTTCTACTATCCTCTGAAAGCTTAGTTGTTGTAGTATCCTAAGTTGTGCATTACTGATCAACCACAAGACGTGTGGCCAGTGTCAAAAGCATTAATTGGCTGACAAAACAAGCTGCAAGTGAGTAGATCAGAAATTCCAATGTAGATATGTTTCTCTAGTGTTATTGCATGGCAGCTTTCTATCAGAATTAATATGCTAAAGTACTGAAAAAAGTCTCCTCAAGACCTCCTACTGTTAGATTCAAGAACTGTATGCTCCACAAAATTCTACAAATAGTTGTGCTTTTGTTTTGCTACATGTGATGTACGCCCTTCTGCCAGAACACTAGTGAATCAGACATTATCTTTTTAAACTCCATAGGTTTACTTGAAAATTAATCTGAATTTTTTGCTTTGTAAACACATTAGTATCCATACAGTTGTGAAAATGATTTTATTTAATGTTGACATGCGTTTCCAGTTTTGTGCAGTGGTCCACATCGTTCTTTCAAAGCTGATGTCATGTTCCGATGTAGTTAAAGTATTAGCATTTGTGCAATGGCAGGGATTTTGGTTTGCATTTATCAAAGCATTTGCTGTGGTTTCGGACTGATGACCATTTATTATAGCCGTATTAAGACTCTGAGACACAGCATCTTTTTGCATCTCAGTTTTCAGGAATAAGGACTTCATATTTTCACTACTGAATGCTCTTTGTAGATGGAAATAATGTTTCTGTCCATTTCATCATATTTCCTGCCAAATCTATTGCTTTGTATTTGGAAGTTCAGGTTACAAATGTTATGTATTAATAATGTATGGTTAAAAAGTATAATTGAAAAGATGTACGTTTTACTCTGATATTGTATTTGTATTCGTTGTTCAATTCTCCCAGACTTGTGATTCTCTTAGTTCATTTCCTAGTCATCTCTAATCTGAGATTTTAATATGCTTTGATAAACTGTTAATGTTTGTACTAGACACATTTGATGCCATTATTTTGACATGTTCTTAATGTGTGAAGTTTTTAGAATGAGATCTGCTGAACTAAACTCCTCCACCGCTCCCCTAACCTCCTTCACCGCCCCAAAATTCTCATCCTCAAAAGATGCTGTCTGTCTTGGGCTTCTACACAGTGGAATGGAACTTTTCTCCTTTCTGCTGAACATGTACGTGAAGGCTCAGTTTATTGTGGAATATTCTTTGTGGGGCAATACATTTGTGATGCACTAAATGAGCATGCTCAGTGTATTGAGATTCAGGTAAAAATTAGTGTAACAAATTAAATGACAAAAACAGACTGTAACAATATTTCTGTGGTTTTGCAGAAAGGCATTGCTTGTGTGGGAACACTCAAATTGCACAAATAGCTTTTTAGAATAGTCCTATGCAGAATAATGATCTGTGTGATGAAATTCTGGAAGTATGTATTGTTTCTTTGAATCTAATACTTTTATCAGAACAAACTCTTAATCTTTGTTTTGATATGTACAGTAGTTAGTGTTATTTTCATATTCTAGAGAAGTATTATGTACATGTTTTGATATTAGAGTGCAGGTTAACTAGGCTATTTTGGTTCGTAAAGCCGTGAACTAATCTTGCAGTGACTATCTCTTCTCCTGTCATTCCCGTATTCACAATCTACAACAGCAATCGAGTATATGGTCACTTAAGTTGGATAAAATTAATTAATTTCATTTTAGTTTTAATTATCATACTATAAAAGATCCAGCAAATCACAGAACTGATCTTCATTCTTGCCACTTCCTCTCTGCCCCTCCCATACACACAATTTACCAAAAAAACATGGGCAGTAATTGTGACTGAGTGTTTCTAATGAACTGGGTTAAATTGGAACATTTCCCAGTTTTGTTTTCTTGTTTCACTCATCCCAGATTCAAACATTTGGCAGTGTTCTAGTTGTAAGTGATGAAAGGAAATATTTGAGTGTTCCCTTAACTGTGTACATACTGCATTATTTCCCCCTTTTTGTAACTCCAAAGTATGTCTTGTTAACTCAAGTGCTGGTTTGCTTTCATGATTGTGAAAATGGCTGGCTGAAAGTATATTTTTGCATGATGTAACTGCTTTTTCCCCATGAAGATGTTGACTTTTTTGTAAATAATATTGTCTTTTAAACTGGGAAACTTTCTGTAAATGAAAAGAATTTCTCTGAGCTCTGGGACAAAAGGAAAAGAAAATATACAAAGCACTGGTGACCTTTGATGTCTACGGTCATGTTTCTCCTGCATGCAGGAACATTCACCATGAGCCATTTTGCGTATTCAATGCAGTGAGACAATAAAAGAGAACCTATTCTTTAGATGACTGTTGTCTTGGGCTTTTTCACCTTATGTTGATTTATTTTGATTAGGGCATAAAGAAGCCAAATTGTAAAAGGTCACCGAACTTCTTCTGTCCTGACAGCTGCTTCAGTTGCAATTTGTTTCAAATTTCTGTATCATTCCTACTTATTTAATGCCATCAATAAACAGCTTGTTTCTCCTTCTAGGACTGCAATCTTTGACCAGTGGAAAAAGCTGTTGTGGGTGCAGGAAGATGAGTGAATTATAGCTTGAGTTTTTGAATTAGTTGGGGTCAGTTGGTAGCATATTTACCTTGAGTCAGAAGTTATTGGGTCTAAAGTACTGTGCCAGGATTTGGCAAAAGTGAAAGGTAGCTCATTGTAGTACCAAGAATGTTGGAGATGCTGTCTTTCACGGATTTTGAAGTAAGATCTTGTCTTCCTTCTCAACGGGCCATTGAGAATCCTGTCACTGTTTCAGAGAGCTGGAGAGTAGTTAGCCCCAGTACGTTGGCCAATATTTAATGTGTTTTTATGATAGAGGAATATCTGGTCATGCTCATTGCAATAATGACATGTGACTGCTATATTGCCTACATGAACAACAGTTACTACACTTTGAAAGTACTGTATTGTTTGTAAAACATTTTGGGGCATCCTGTGGTTGTGAAAGGTGCTAAATAAATACAAGTCCCTTACAGCATGTTTTCTGGAAACACTACAAACCTCTTTTGAAAAGTAAATAAAATAGTTGTCTTTTGTTGTCAAAGCTAACTTGAGTTAAAACTTCCCCTTCCAAAATTAACACCATTCGTGTCTTGAAATTATTGTGGAGAGTAGTGTTATACAGAATTACAGATATGTTAAGGTTTGGAAAGAGGGCATTCCTTCCTGCACTGGTTTTGAACATCATGACTTATTTCCATTTCCTTGCCATTTCTCTACACCTTTTGCACATTGTTCTTAGTTAAATAATCATCTAATGTCCTCTTGCCTAAGTTGAATTAGACTCCTCCATACTTCCAGGCCTGAAAGACTTGCATGAAAATTTTACTTCACACTCGCATTGGCTTCTTTTGCAAATCGTTTTAAATCTGTGCCATCTCATTCTTGATCCTTTCACATAAGGGAACGGTTTATTGCTATCTCCTTTATTCAGCCCACTCATGATTTTGAAAGCTATCACATCTCCTCTTAGACCTCTATCCAAGAAAAACAGTGCCAACATCTCCAATTCACTTCCATAGCTGAAACTTTTCATCCTTGCAACGAAACTTGTAATCCTCCTATGCGCTTAAATCCTGACACTCAGAACTGTACATCATACTCCAGCTAATGTCTAATGTGTCTTTTACAAGTTCTGCATAACCTCTTTGTTCTTGTACTCTATACCCCTTTTAATAAAGCCCAGGATATTGTATGCTTTATGAATTGCCTGACAACCACTGGACACCTTCAGTGATTTATGCAATAAACACCCAGGTCCACTTGAATCCTTTTTGAAATTGTGTCCCCTTATATTGTATTGTAATGCCAACATGCATTACTTCACATTTATCTGCATTGAACTTCAACTGCCACCTATCTGCTCACTCCTCCAACATGTCTATGGCCTTTTGAAGTTCTGCATTGACCTCCAAGTCTACAGTGCTGCTAAGTTTCACATTGTCTGAAAACTTTGAAATTTCTGCTGCACACCATGATGCACACATCAGGAAAATCAAGAGTCCCAGTACTAACCACTGGGGAACTGTCCTACAAACCTTCCTCCAACCCACTCAGCCATTGTTTTAAGATCCATATTGCTACTGTTCCTTTTATATTCCATGAAGTTTTCTCTCAGCCTGTTGTGTGATTCAGTATCAAATGCCATACAATCATACTTTGCCTTCTGCGCAGAAAGAGGCCATATCGCCCATCGAGTTTGTACTGACCCTCCAAAGAGCATCCCATCCCCCAACCTATCCCTGTTACCCAGCATTTATTATGGATAATCCACCTAGCCTACACATTCCTGGACACTGAGGCAATTGTAACATGCCAATCTGCTAGTCCATGGCCAACTGAAAGCCCATGTACACCACCGACAGTTACCCTCATCAACTCTTACTTTTTCAAAATCTCCAGTAAGTTAATAAAATATTTCTAATTTAGAAAACCATGTTGACTCATCCTAATAAACCTTTTTCCACTAATTTTATCCCAAATAATTGTTTCCAGAAGCTTCTCCACCACTGAAGATAAACTGCAAAGTGTCTGTATTTGCTGATCTTATTCTTGCAGCCTTTCTTTGAACAAGACAATGTTGTCTGCAATTTTCCAGTGCCTCTACAATTTCCTACTCAGTTCCTTCAGTATCTTTGGGTGCATGTTATCCAGACTTTACCTCGTCAATATCAAGTATCAGCAGACTTATCCAACATTGCCTTATCAGTTTTGAGTTTTTTTTAAATGACTGAGTTTCCCTTTCTTGTCATCATGTCCAGGTAGCATCTACCTCTGTGGTAAACTCAGATGCAAGGCATTAGTTTAATACCTCAACCATGCCCCTTCTGTTTAAATCCCTTGGTTCCTACTCAGCTCTTTAGTGCTTTTACCACTCCTCTTCTGCTAATAGAAGGCTTTGGAATTTCCCTTCATATTGGCTGCCAGTCCTTTCTTGTAATTCCTTTTTAGTTCCCTGATTTGTCACCTCCCTTCTGAACTGTCTCTTTTCCTCTTGGTTCTCAGTTGTATTATCAATCTGATATCTGTCATAAGCTCACATTTTCTTTATTTTAATTTCTGTCTGCTATCATCCAGGGAGCTCTGCATTTGATTTTCTTATCTTTCCCTTTTGAGGGATTGTACCTTAACTGCATATGAACCATATCTTTGAAAGTTGCTCAGTTTCTTTTTCCTGCCAACCTTTCATTCCAATCTATCCGGTTCAGCTCCATTTTTACGCTCTTGAAGTCTGCTCTCTGCCAATTGGTTTTTCTTATTCTAACCATTATTATTCTGCATTAGCATTCTAAAGTTTATGATACAATAATTACTGTTTCCTAAATGTTCCCCCACTGATACTTCATCTACTTGGTCTACCTCATTTCCCAGAACCAAGTCCTATCTTGTTGGACTGGATAGATACTGCTTGTAGGAAATTCTTCTCAACACGATTCAGGCACATGCACCTTATTGCATGACCAGTATCGCAATCTATATTTGGGTAACTGAAGTCTCTGATTATAACCAGTCTGTAATGTTAGCATCTCTCTGTAATTTTCCTACAGATTGTCCCTCTGCATCCTCCTTACTAGTTCGTGGTTTACAGACTACATCAAGCATTGTACCCTTCTAATTCCTTAGCTGCTTCAAATTCTGGGGCGTACCACTTTATCCAATACCACCTTATCCAGTACTGCTGTTCTCTCCTTAACCAATACTGCCAACTGTTATCCTTTCCATCATTTTTTTTTTGTATTCTGAATACCCTGGAATATTTTCTACCTGTCCTGTCCTGTCCTTCTTTGAGACAAGCCTCTGTTATTGCCACAACATCATCTTTTCAGATGGCAGACTGTGCCTGTAGCTCCTCAATCGTATGCATTTACAAATGTGCACAGTAACATTAACTTAGATTTAACTACTTACCCTTATGCTGATGTCACCAATTAGTGTGAGAGTCATACAGCACAGAACCAGACCCTTTGGTCCAACTTGTCTCCCCTAACCAGACATTTCAATCTGACACAGCCCCAGTTGTCAGCTTTTGGCCCATGCTCCTCTAAACCCTTCCTCTTATATCCATCCAGGTGCCTTTTAAATGTTGTAATTGTACCAGCTTCCACCGCTTCCTCTGGCAACAACCTCTGCGTGAAAAACGTACCCCTCAAGTCCTTTTTATATCTTCCCCTCTCACCTTAAACATATGCCCTCTAGTTTTGGACTCCACCCCAGGGAAAAAGACCTTGGCTATTCAGCCTATCCATGACCCTCATGATTTTATAGACCTATATAAGGTCAAATGTCATCTTCTGATGCTCCTGGCCTATTCAGCCTCTTCCCCAAAGCTCAAACCCTCCAATCCTGGCAACATCCTTGTAAATCTTTTCTAAACCCTTTCAAGTTTAACAAAATTTTTTTATGGGAGGGCGAGCAGAATTGTACGCAGTATTCTAAAAGTGGCCTCGCCAATATCCCATATGGCCACAGGTCCCAGCCCCTATACTGAATGTTCTGATCAATGAAGGCAAGTGTACCAAACACCACCCCACCTTCATCCTGCTGACCTGTGACTCCTCTTACAAGAATTTATGCACCAGCACCCTTGGATCTCTTTGTCAACACTCCCCAAAGTCCTACAATTTAACTGTCAGCTTAGAGCATAGTAAGCTATCTGTCTCTCCAAATATTTTATGAACTCTGGTATTTGCTAACATTTGGTAGGGTTCATGACTTCCTCCATATTATAAGCTATGCATTCCACTTGACTGAGCTGTGCTGACACATTTTACCTTACATCACCTTGACTCTGTTTTGAATTACTTTTGTAACTTTATTGTATTAGCCTTGACTTGTCCTCATTCGTGGTGTTTCTCATCAAGTGTAGATACATCGTTAAAAATAACATACATTTCTAATTTGCAGCACTTTAAAGACAGTCTCTAATAATTTCTTACTTAATGAGCTTACTGAAAAGAGTAGAAAGAATTTCTCCCCACCCTTCACCAAATTTTCCAATTAGCACCCTTTAAATCTTACAATAGAACTTACTTAAAGTAGCACTTGCCCTGTCAGACTGAATTCCCATTTTGAACGAAATTTCCTGTACACTCTGTCTCTGTCACTCTTGCTCTCGTGCGTGTATACACACACATGCACACTGAGACTGGGAGGAGTGAATAGTAAGTCAGCATGACTGAACTGGACTAGGAGAGCAGATTTGAATTGGATTTGGGAGGTAAATTAGGATTTTTTTTTCTAGTTGATAGTCCACTTTGACTCAAAGGGGAACTAGTCACAGCATGATGAATGATGGCAGCGGAGCTTCCTGATTTAAAAACCTGAGAGGTGACCCAGATTGAGATCAGTTGGAGTAACAGCTAAACTCCCAAAGGAGCCCTACCAGAATTCAAAACAGCAGATGAAAGTAACATCGGTGCAAAGCTGTGATTTGATTCATGGATAGTGATTTGTCTTTGCCCACTTTGAAGTTGCATTAAGGAAAGGGCAAAGTTCTTTTAAAAGAAACCAGAAAATAATGTTTTACTTGGCTTAAAAATTAGGGATTTTTTTGTTTAAATAAAGGTATGGCAGCATAGCTCAGTCAGGTCTGTTGCATGGCCTGCAGTATCGGGAAACCTTGTATATTCCTGGCAGGCTGGGTGAAGACAGCTGCAGAAGTGCTATTGAGTTAAACAGCTTGAGCACTGAGTTTTGGAGCTTAAGTATTGGGTGGATAGGAAGAAACTTTTTCCCTTGTTGGAGGGGTCAAAAACTAGGGAGCGTGCATTTAAGGGAAAGGGCAGGAAGTTTAGAGGGATTTGAGGAAGAACGTTTTTCACCTAGCTGATGTGGGTTCTGTCTAAAAGACTGGTAGAGGCAGGAGCCAACATTTAAAAATATTTAGATAAGCACTTTAAGCACCATAATATACAAGGTTACGCGCGAAGTACTGGGAAAATGGGACTAAAATAGATGGTTGTTTTTGACCAGTGCATGTTTGGTGGGTCAAAGGATCTTTTTCTATGCTGGAGGTCTTTATGGCTGAGAGACTCATCGTGTCCATGCTGGTTGTCATGCACCTAATTATTCTAATCTTTTCCAACATTTGGCTGTAACCTTGCATGCCCCAGACACTCCAGTGCACACCTAAATACTACTTAAACGTTGTGAAGGTTTCTGCCGCTAACACCCTCACAGGCGTTCCATTCCAGATTCCCTCCACTCTCTGGATGAAAAACATTTCCTCATATCTCGTTTAAACCACCTGCCCCTTACATTAAATCTATGCGCTCCTGGCCATTGATCTCTTCTCTAAGGGGAAAAATTCTTCCTGTCTACCCTACCCATGCCCCTCATAATTTTATACATCTCAAATGTGACCCTCCTCTGCTCCAAGAAAAACAGACCCAGTCTATCTAATCTCTCTTCACAGCTAAAGCTCTCCAGCCCAGGCAACATCCTGGTAAATCTTGTCTGCACCTTGTTCAGTGCAATCACATCTCTCCTATAATGTGGTTTCCAGAACAGCGCACAATACTTTAGCTGTGGTCTAATCAGGATTTTATACAGTTCCAACATCACCTCCCTGCTCTTAAACTCTCTGCCTCAGCTAATAAAAACAATTATTCTATAAGCCTCCTTTATCACTTTATCTTCCTGTCCTTTGAACGGCCTCTTTCCATTCTGTAAAACTCTATGATCAAGACCCTTTACTTATATCACATCCAGATCTCAAATGCGCATAAAGGGCCAACAATGTATTTCGTTCCAGGTTTACTGAAGCCTTCATTTCTGGCAATCATAAATTGGTTGTCAGCACAATGCTTCGTATCCTGAAGATTAATTCTTAAAGTTCAAAAGGAAATTGATTCAGCAATTATCAAAACAATGATCACAGAACTACAGGGGAAGAGCAGGTTAGTTCAGTTCTCTTGCATAGAACCAGCAATGACCTGACAAGTTGATAACCTTGTATACTGTACCCATAACATCTTATGGTTCAATAAAGGGAAGGGGTAGAAAAGATTTCTTCAGTGATAAAAGTGTAGAGATCTCTCTGCAAGTGCCTGAAATAATTTTACGTCTGAGATTGGTAGAGTTTTGTTTTTTTTTTTGGCCAGTGATATGGAGGAAGAAGGAGTCAAGAAGGGTGGATTCAGTTAGGGGACATGCCAGCCATGATCTCATGAATGGTGGAATAAGTTTGAGGCGCTGAATGGGCTCAAGTTCCCACTGACCTACTTAAATTAGATGCTGTATGTTGCCACAACTAACCTGGTGTGTATTCCAATGTCTTAGCTCTGGGAAATGTGTCAGGGTCAAAAATACACCTGGGAATTGGTGACAGTCCAGACGCAGTGATCACTGAAGGCCTAATACACTGCAGTGGTCAGAATAATCCTCTGAATTTTTTTGTTGTCTGTACTATTAAGATGAGCCAGTAGGAGGAATTGATGTTCAGCTCTATGGCCAGACCCAGGAGGTGTTGCACTTGTGTTCTCAGGCTACAGTAATGGGCCATGTAGCCTTGAAGTCACATCATAAAGTATAAATTGACACTCCTATAATTTACATAAGCAATATATTGTACGTTCTGATGATCTGAAATATGAACAGAAATGCTGGAATGTCAGCCATCAGTAAACAAATCCAGGATTACAGGGTAAAGACAGGAAAGTGGAGTTCAGGATTATCAGCTCAGCTATGATCTCATTGAATGGTGGAGCAGACTTGATGGGCTGAGCAGCCTATTTCTGCTCCTACATTGTGCGATCTTATCTCTGAACAGAAACAAAGTTAATGTTTTAGGTCCACCTCTTTAGTTTCCTCCAGCATTTTATGTTTTGTCCTAGTACTTTACGTATCTTATGTTGATGTTACAAATATTGTGTTGTTCTGGTTTAGGGTTTGCAACAACAAACTGACATCTATGTAGCACTTTTAAACGTAGTTATGTTACAAGACAATTCAGAGGGGCATTACCCAAAAAAAAGAGCCACATGAGGACATATTAGAACAAGAGATCAAAGAGATTTAAAAGAGCATTCTTAAAGTGAAAAGAGATGGGGAGGTCTAGGGAGTGAAGTGGAGAATTTAGGGCCTTGATGGCTGAAGCTATGGCTGTTTGGTGGAGTGAAAACAATGGGGGGGATGTGGAAAAGGTCAAAATTGTAGAAATGCAGAGAACTTGAGGGTCATTGAGCTGAGGAGTGATATGGAGATGCAATGAATCCCTGGAGTGCAGCTAGAGGCCATTCTGCCCATCAAATCTGATCCAACCTTCTAAACAGCATCCCACTCAGACCTGCATTTCCCATGATTAATCCACCTACCGTGCACACCCCTAGACACAGACAGTTTAGCATACCTAATCTACCTAACTTGCACACCTTTGGACTGTGGGAGGAAGACCCACACAGACATGGGGAGAATATGCAAACTCCACACAGAACCTGGGTCCCTGATGCTGTGAGGCAGAAGTGCTAACCACTGTGCCACAAATGGGCTGAGGTCATGGAGAGATTTAAAAACTAGTAAACATGGGGCTGGATGAACACAGCAGGTCAAGCAGCATCATAGGAGCAGGAAAACTTGACGTTTCGGGCCTAAACCCTTCATCAGAAAATGTTTTCTGATGAAGGGTTTAGGCCCGAAACGTC
>JAHRHZ010000271.1:4886239-4909638 GCA_024137785.1 Ginglymostoma cirratum
TTTCCTGCTCCTATGATGCTGCTTGACCTGCTGTGTTCATCCAGCCCCACGCCTTGTTATCTCGGATTCTCCAGCATCTGCAGTACCTTTTATCTTTAAAAACTAGTATCTTCATTTACTTACCAAGTGAAAAAATAGCTTCAACCCACAAAATTCAAACTGCATAGACCAGCAAATAGATTTTAAGTACAAATAGGATTGCACTGCTGAGTTCTTGAGGGCCAGATTTGGAGAGCTTGTGGGTCTATGGCTGCAGATTAGATACTTGCCAAAGAATAATAACATCCACAATTCAGACACAGTACTGTCAAATAGGAATAAAGACACACTTTCTTTCATGCGTGGGATGAAGGTGTCGCTGACTTGCCAGCATTTATTGCCCATTCCTAGTTGCCCTTGAGAACATGGTGGTGAAAACAAGCAGCCTTCTTGAACCATTGCACTCTGCGATTTTGGTAGACCCATGATGCTGTTAAGGGAGGGAATTCCAGTAAGTTGACCTAGCAACACTGAAGGAACTAAAAGATCAATTGAAACTTTACTCTCTCCCTTAACTTAAAGTGAGGTAACTTTGCTGTTGGCAAATAGTTATACATCTGATCTACTTTGATCTGAATGACATCCTAAAATACAACTTAAAAGATTCACAACCTTATAAAGCAAAGAGCAAAAGACTACGTGCATGTGTCTTGGCTGCCTTCAACACATTTGACCTTCCTTCAACTTCAGTTCTGTCAGCTTGCACTCGATTGGTACAATTCTTATTGTTTCAATCATCACCAGACCATTTCCAGTACTGACTTCTCTCTTCCCCCATCGCACACCAATGCCACCAAAATTTGCACAAGCTTCCCCCCTCCCCCCCCAACTTTGCTGAAGAAGGGTCACTGGACCTGTAACATTAACTCTGTTTTTACCTTCACAGATGCTGCCAGAACTGCTGAGCTTTTCCAGCAACTTTGTTTTTATCCCCTCCTTCACCTTACTGCTTTGCCAGCTAACACAATTGACATACTGCAGATGTGGAGTAGGTGTCCATGTGTATACCAATATGTCCACCATGTCTTGACACTTTCCCTGCCTCTGTGCCATTATGAACCTTGTTTGACACTCAGTCTTGGATGAACTGGGATTTTCTTTAGCTACATGTTAGGAAGTCCAAAGCCATCATTTTTGCTTTCCATCATGAGAATAATTCAATGGACTGAATCTCTGCTTCCTACCTCCCAGAACACCCCAGTCTTAGGGTTTCAGATGAATGCAGATTATTTGCAACCTTGGAAACTACCTTTTTTTTTAAGTTTCTGATCCTCATATTTTCTGTAAAGATGCCCATCTTCATCTGTATCTCAGTCCCTCTGCAGCTGCAAGCCCTGTGTTGCTAGTTGTAACTCATCCGATTCAAAAGATTATGGGTCAAATCCCACTCCAAGATACAAAAAGAAAGGCTGCCAGTGCAGTTTCCACCTGAGGGAGTGCCACACTGCCAGCGAGTCTGTATTTTACAAGATATGCATGCTATATATTGGCAGCTGTGTGAGAGATGTCACAAGCAGTGACTCCAATATTTATACATGTTGAATTAAAATGTATCTGAGATCCCAGCTGTCGTCTTGGGTAAACTTGAAAGATCTTGTGACACTGTTTTGAACAAGAGCAGAAAATTATCTCCAGTGTTCTGACCAACATTTATCCCTCAATCATTATCACAAAGGAAGTAGATTATCAGGTTCTTGTCACAGTTGTTTAGGGAAACTTGCAATGTGCAAACTGGCTGCATTCAATAGATCACTTTTGGCTGTAAGGCACCTTGAAGCATTCTGCAGCTATGTGAAGGATGCTATATAAATGCAAGTCTTTCAGTTATTTTGTCATCAATGCCATTACTAGTCCAAACTCCTAATCCAATGCTCTTCTGATCAGCCTCCAATCCTGTCTAAAATTCAGCCTATTCAATATACCGTTACCTGTATTCTATCATTCACCAAAAACCTGATTGTCCATTGAATGCTCTAACACTGCATCCCATGCCAACCCTTTTGTTCTGACCCTTAGCCCTTGGTGCATGCCCCTTCTCTTTCCTCTGCTGTTGGTCCTGGTTGATTCAGTTAGCCAAACTGCAGAGTCTGGAATTGTCTCACTTATCTCCTCACTCTATTGCCTCCTTTACCTGCTCTGCTGCTTTCAATACTGTCAACAGCTCAATCCTCATAACTGCTTTGCTGTCCGGATCTGTGGGCTAGTCCTCCATTGTTTAAGTTAAAACACATGGGAAAGGGAGTAATATACAGACACAGATTGAGAATTAGCTAACCAACAGGATACAGAAAGTGGGAATAAATGGGTCTTTTTCTGAGTGCCAATTAGTGACTGCAAGGATTGGTACTTGGGCCCCAGCAATATATTCTCTTTGTATAATTGACCCGGCTGCAGGAACTGAATGCAACATTACCAAGTTTGCCGATGGCGCAAAACTGGGCAGGGTCCTGAGGAGGATACAAAGAGGTTCCCAGATGATTTAGACAAGTTGAATGAGTGGGCAAACATGTTGCAGATGCGGCACAATGTGAATAACTGCACTTTGATGTAAAAGACAGAAAGGTAGAGTTTTATTTGAGTGGTGATGTATTGGGAAATGTGGATGTACAAGAGGATCTGGGCATCCTTGTACATCAGTCAATAACAGCAAACAGGCAGGTTCAGCAAATGGTATTTTGGCCTTCATTGCAAAGGAATTTGAGTTTAGAAGTACGAATCTCTTACTGCAGTTATGTAGGGCCTTGGTGAGGCCACACCCTGGAGTATTGTGTGCAGCTTTGGTCTGCCTACCTAAGAAAGGAACGTAGGAGGAGGCAATTCAGCCATTGCTTGTGTGTGGTGTTGTATGTGGGACTGAAAGGGTTAATCCTGAGGACTGTCATATGTACCTTTGACTGTGATGATGTCATACAGACTTCTAGGCAGAGGAGCCAAGGATCCTGAAGGAATGAAACCTAATATCTGAGACAGACAAAGTTTTATTAAGCAAGGGTAGGAAGGGATGTGGGTATAGGGCATGCACCCCAAGGCAGGCATATGGAGTTAATCCACAGATCAATGGTGATCTTATTGAATGGGGGAGCAGGCTCAAGGAGCTGAATGAAGACCAGGTCATTGAGTACATTCAAGAAAGAGATTGATACAGTTCTATAATTTAAAGGCCTCAAAGAGTATGGAGGAATATGGCCTAGGTAGAAGTTCAGCCATAACCTATTAAATGATGGAGCAGGCTCAGGGTCAAATGACCTAATTCTGCTTCTTGTTTCTATGATTCAACAGTTCAATCATAGCCAGAGCATTTCCAGTATTGGCAGTAAGGAACTTCTTAAAACATATCGCTTTAACCAACCCTTCAGCTACTCTTCTTCGTTCCTCCTCCATTGTTCCAGCATCTCTTTCCTCTCCTGTCTTTTGGAACTCATTGGCTGTTCATGTGGAATGGATTCCATTGGTCATCCATTGTAACAATAGATTTGAATGGGTAGTGCCCGTCACAACACAGAGCCAATGGTGTTGGAATCTGTGCCACAATCCATTAATTTTTTAAAATTATAATTTCATAAAAAATGCTTCAGAGTTGAAAATAAATTGTTTCCAATCACTGAAAGGTGGATGAAAGTGCAAAAGTAGTTCAATGGCTCCAGCCCACAGGGTTTGCTGAGATAATTCTTTGTCTTGCCAGGATTTTCAGTTCATTGATTTCCTTTGGTGACTGGTACATTAACTGCAAAGATTCCTAGTTACTGGTCAAAAACAATAACCTACAGAGACTGATGAGGGATAATATACTAGCTTTCTTTAGGCTTTAGGTATTTTACTAGAGAGAAAGATAGACCAGTTCCCCTTCCAGAGGTCCAAAAGCTTCTGCTGATATCATTAACATCCACAAGCTGTTCACCAATCAGGAGCCAATCAAATGATTGTTGTCATCTACGACTGGACACAACTGCACAAGCTACCGATTTCCAGCTGGATTTCATTTTGTACACACCCCATAATGCTGGCCCATCTACAAAAGACTTCCAACACCACCCCCGCCTAAATAAAGCAGCAGTGTGAACAAAACTTAACAATCCTCCAGACCCGAAACGTCAGCTTTCCTGCTCCTCTGATGCTGCTTGGCCTGCTGTGTTCATCCAGCTCTACACCTTGTTATCTCAGATTCTCCAACATCAGCAGTTCCTACTATCTCTTAACAATCCTTAGGTTTTTTTTAATTCATTCACATGGTGAAGCATCACTGGCTAAGCCAGCATTTATTGCCCATCCCTAAATGCCCTGAGGGCACTTAAGAATGAACCACATTGCTGTGGGTCTGGAACCACATGTAGGTCAGACCAGGTAAGGATAGCAGTTTCCTTCCCTAAAGGGCATTAGTGAACCGGATAGATTTTTCCCCAACAGTTGGCAATGGGTTCATGGTCATCATTAGACTCTCAGTTCCAGATATTTATTGAATTCAAATTCCACCATCTGCCATGGCAGTATTTGAACCCAGGTCCCCAGAACATTATCTGGGTCTCTGGGTTAACAGTCCAGTGCTAATACCACTAGGCCATTGCCTCTCTTTTTCCCATTTTCCCATTTTCCCATTTCAGTCCGTAGTCAAAAATACCGAAAAATAAAAAGATGCAGCCTTTTGAATTCATAGCTGATTAAATATTTTTGAAGTGGAGGAGGTACATCAGTCAAATTGTGCACAGCAAGACCCCATACCTGCAATGTGAGATAACAAAGTTCTGAAGAAGAGTCATACTGGACTCATAATGTTAACTCAGTTTCTCTCTCCGCAGACACTGACAGGTCAGGGGGAAATGGTGGAGGCGAGTACAGGTACAGCATTGAAAAGACATTTGGACAGGTACATGGATAGAGAAGGTTTAGAGGGATATAGGCCAAATGCATGCAAATCTGACAAGTTCAGCTCAGGAAACCATAGATGAGTTGGGCCGAAGGGGCTGTTTCAGTGCTATAGGACCCTATGATTCTATGACCTGCTGCGTTTCTCCAGCATTCTCTGTGTTTGTTTCAGATTTCCATCGTCCCAATATTTAGCCTTTGTGCAAGGTGTTAAGGACCAGATAGTCTGTTTTTTTTTCAGTGATGTCACTTGGAATAAATATTGCCTGAGAGACCAAGGTGAACTCTCCTTTTCTCCAAAATACTGCCATGGATCTTCAATATCAGCCTGAAAGGACAGACGGATCCTTGGTTTCACATCCTATCTGAAAGAAGAAGGACACAGGCTCATGTAAAAGTTTAAAGTGGCAATACAGTGTATTTTAGAGTGAAATCTGGTGAAGAGCTGTAGTGAGATTCCTGTATTCTTGTGAAGGCTATGGTCCAAAGTCAGGTAAGCCGTAACAGCAGCTCAGTATCATTTAGCAGTCCATGTCCAAATGCAACAAGACCAGCACAATATCCAGGTTTGTGCTGACAAGTGACAAGTAATATTCATGCTATGTAGGTAATGACCATTTCCAACAAGATAGAATATAAACATTGCTCCTTGACATTAAATGGTGTTACTACGGCTGAGTGACCCGCTATCAACATTCTGGGGGCAACTATTGACCATAACTGAACTGGACTAGCCACATAAGTACTGTGGCTACCAGACCAGACCAGACCAGAGGCTAGAATTCTGCGGCGAGTAACTCACCTCCTGACTCCCCATAGCTTGTCCACCTTCTACAAGGCACATGTCAGGGGTGTGATGGAATACTCCTGAATTGCCTGGATGGGTATAGCTCCAACAACACTCAAGAAGCTTGATGCCATCCGGGATAAAGCAGCCCACTTGATTGGCACAAGCATCCAGTCCCTTCATTACTGATACTCAGTCGCAGCAATGTGTACCGTCTACAAGATGCACTGCAGAAATTCACCAAAAATCCTTAGACAGCACCTTCCAAAGCCACGAGCATCTTCAAAAGCCACGAGCCACGATCAAAAAGGCCAAGGCAACATATACATGGGAACACCATCACCTGCAAGATCTCCCTCTAAGTCACTCACCATCCTGACTTGGAAATATATCGCCGTTTTTGCACTATCACTGGGTCAAAATCCTGGAATTCCCTCCTCAAGGGTATTGTCCATTAACGCATGGATGGCAGTGATTCAAGAAGACAGCTCACCACCACCTTCTCTAGGGCAACAATGGGCAGGAAATAAATACTGGCTCAACCAGCAACACTCAAATGCCATGAATGAGTTAAAAATATATATATCTTTTACTGATTGTAAACATGTTGTGGGCAGGTTTGGCAATGTTTAACACCTTTGGGAAGCGTGGCTTTCAATTTTCCAACAATCCATTCCTTTGGGCTCCATCCTGAATAAAGTCAGCATTATCTCAAAACGACTTTGTCTAACATCAATGAGACTAGTAGAGAAAATTTTATTCCACTTTGTATTTTTTTCATGCAACAGTGCTGCACAAGAATATCATAGTGAAAGACGAAGGATGGAAGCACGCAAGCACATTGTGACAAATCAGGGTTTCTCACTGGAAGCTGTGCTTTAGTATGGTTTCGTCAGTTCTTTACACATACTCAAACCAGACTTTTAGGTTATTTTAATCCGATGTGTATTAACAGACTGCACATGGTGGTAAGATTACAGAGCTTCGTGCTCTGAGCTGTACAAGTTCCAGCCTCCTAGCAGAGTCCTTTGACTTGTCTACTGAGGTCACAGTTACATCGCAGCATTCTACTGAAACTCATGTACATATCGATTAAATCCTACCTCTGCCAGTTGTACAGTCTATTCGACTGCCAGATCCACATTCTGGAGCTGGGAAACCATTCCAGAAATAAATGGTGTGAAGCGTTCTCAGCAACTCACCCACCAACTCTATAGTGTATTGCAAACCAATGGAAGGAATAGCCCGCAATTGATAGTTGTTGCTATGTTCAGAGGCACTTTTGGATTTGATAGCCAGTTAATTGGTCTGCTTTTGCATTCCACAAGAAATGCAGTTTGGTAAATAGGACATTTGTTCCAACACTCCATGTCAGTACAAGAACTCTGTTGTAATGCATTTGAAATCCCTACACAGTGGGCATTCAGAGTTCTATTCTCATTAACTTCTGAGCTGTTTTTGTGAGCGGCTAATCTTGATCACTTTGTGCTAATCTCAAAAGAAGTCCAGGTGTCGATTACCTAGGAGATAAAAAAAAATACAATTACCAAATCATTTTAATCCTAACAGGTTAAGAAATCAGGATCTGTAGGCCAGTATTAATAAATCTCTTCTAGATTATGGACTACTCAATCAGGTCAATCTTAATTCATTCCTGATTCCCCGCATTATAAAATAATAATGCAGTAAAATGTCCACTCCAAAATGCTGGAAAATACGATGAAATAAATTGGGTTCAAGGAATAATGTTTTCTCTGGAAAGCATGTCAAAAATGAAATCATAATGAGTGATGTACTCACTGCTATCTCCATCACTATGCAACTGTGGGATGGGGGGACACCAGGCTAAAGTTACAAGCCATGACAAGAGTGTCACATGAGCTTCAAGTAATTGAAGATGAAACACAAATCTAAATTCCAAGACAGCTATAAGCAGCTTTAATCATCACCATGACATGAAGGCACCTGTCAGTCTCACTTCAAGAACATCCTCACCAGCAGTTTCAATCATTCTAGAAATACGATAGAGGAAGACTTACATTCATATAGCACCTTTCGTAACCTTCAGTATATTTTACATGCAGTTTAGGTAGTTTTGATGTGGTGCCACTGTTGCAATGCTAGAAATGTTCCCTTTTCTGGCTACAATGGTCGTTTGTGTTTGAAAGATAACTTTTCCCCCTTTCCTCAACATGCGCTCAGGCTTGCTTCTCACTCAATGCCATCACCTAGTGGACCTTGTTGGCAAATGCAGACAACTGGTAAGAGCTTTGCTGTCATGCCCTCATCCCAGTTTGCTTCTAGTCATAATAAATGGGTGTGAGATGGCAGAAGATTACCGATGCCCTGTGGAGTCGTATCCAAGCAGTGTTCAAGTGCTACCTGACATGGAAGAAGGAGAAGAAAGGTGATAAATTGACATATTGCTACAAATACTCGAGAAAACCTGAGCCCTAATTTAACATCTGGACTTAGAATATAGAACATAGAACAATACAGCACAGGAACAGGCCCATTGGCCCACGGTATTGTGCCATACTTGACACCAAATTAAACTAATCCCTTCTGCCTGCCCTTGGTCCATATCCCTCCATTCCTTGCATATTCATGTGCTTATCTAAACATCCCTTAAACACCCCTATTGTATCTGCCTCCCCCACCACCCCTGTAAGCTCATTTCACACTTCTGGCACTCTTTGTGTAAAAAACTTGCCCCTCATATCTCCTTTGAACTATCCCCCTCTCATCGACTTGAACTGTAAAAGTGAAAAACTTGAAATTGTCAGGGGAACAACTGATATGTATTAAGAGCAGAGGACTTGGGATCAGGAGTAGGCTGTTCAAACCTTCTCCACCATTCAATTAGATCATGGCTGATCTGTTTGTGGTCTCAACTCCACACTCCTGTCTCTCCCTATAACTCTCGATTTCCTTGTCCATTACAACATGCAAAGCAAGGATCTAGATAAACTTTGTAAACTTCATTTATGACTATGAGCAGAGAGCTGATTTATCTTTGTGTTCTGAACATTAACCATCACCAGGCGTCCAGCTGGGAGAGAAAGAGCAGCCTGGGAGCCAGATCCTGTCAATCTTCTGCCTAGTTCTATAATTATCTCCGTAATTTGGGATCAGCTTGGAGTTGGAGACTCAGCAGTTTACATGAGCACACAGAACTGGGTCTGTGGTAAATCCTTTACAACCTTTGTCTTAAGGGCCAAGTCACTTGTCTTTCACTGTCCTAAGTGCAGAGGAACTTTCCATATTGCAGAGGTGGAGGGACTAGACATCTTAAAATGCATGAAACGATAAATCCCCAGGACCTGATCAGGTGTATCCTAGAAATCTGTGGGAAGCCAGGGAAGTGATTGCTGGCCCTTTGCTGAGATGTTTGTATCATTGATAGCCACAGGTGAGGTGCTGGAAGACTGGAGGTTGGCTAACAAGGTGCCAACTATTTAAGAAAAGTGGTAAGGAAAAGCCAGGAAACTATAGACCGGTGAGCCTGATGTCAGTGGTGGGAAAGTTGTTGGAGGGGATCCTGAGGGACAGGATTTACATGTATTTGCAAAGACAAGGACTGATTAGGGATAGTCAGCTTGGCTTTGTGCGTGGGAAATCGTGTCTCACTAACTTGATTGAGTTTTTTAAGTAGTAACGAAGAGTAATAATGAGGGCAGAGCGGTGGGTGTAATCTATATGGACTTCAGAAAGGTGTTCAACAAGGTTCCTCATGGTAGGCTGGTTAGCAAAGTTAGATCACATGGGATATAGGGAGAACTAGCCATTTAGATGCAGAACTGGCTTGAAGGTAGAAGACAGAGGATGGTGGTGGAGGGTTGCTTTTCAGACTGGAGACCTGTGACCAGCGGTGTGCCACAAGTATTTAACACTGGGTCCACAGCGTAAAGGATTTTCGTCATTTATATAAATGATTTGGATGTGAACAAGGGAGGTATGGTTAGTAAGTTTGCAGATGACTCCAAAATTGGAGGTGTAGTGGACAGTGAAGATGGTTATCTCCGGAGTACAACGGGATCTTGATCAGATGGGCCAATGGGCTGAGAAGTGGCAGATGGAGTTTAATTTAGATAAATGTGAGGTGCTGCAGTTTGGAAAGGCAAATCAGGTCAGGACTTATACAGTTAATGGTAAGGTCCTGGGGGGACTTGCTGAACAAAGAGACCTTGGAGTGCAGGTTCATAGTTCCTTGGTAGTGGAGTCACAGCTGGATAGGATAGTGAAGAAGGTGTTTGGTACACTTGCCTTCATTGGTTAGTGGATTGAGCATAGGAGTTAGGAGGTTATGTTGTGGCTGTACGGGACATTGGTTAGGCCACTTTTGGAATACTGCATGCATTTCTGCTCTCCCTGATGTAGGAAGGATGATGTGAAACTTGAAAAGGTTTACAAAAGATTTACAAGAATGTTCCTAGTGTTGGATAGTTTGAGCTATAGGAAGAGGTTGAATATGCTAGGGCTACTTTCCTTGGTGCATTGGAGGCTGACAGGTTACCTTATAGAGGTTTGTAAAATCATGAGGGGTGTGGATAGGGTGAATAGACAAGGTCTTTTCCCCAGGGTGGGGGAGTCCAAAACCAGAGGGCATAGGTTTAAGGTGAGAGGGGAAATATTTGAAAGAGACCTAAGGGGCAACTTTTTCATTCAGAGGGTGGTGTGTGTATGGAATGAGCTGCTAGAGGAAGAGGTGGAGGCTGGTATGATTACAACATTTAAAAGGCATCTTGATGTTTATATGAATAGGAAGGGTTTAGAAGGATATGGGCTAAATGCTGGCAAATGGGATTAGATTGATTTAAGATATCTGGCCAGTGTGGATGAGTTGGACGGAAGGGTCTGTTTCTATACTATACATCTCTATGACTCTAACTGGAAAATACAAGAAAATAGTGCAAGACAGTTGTTAATATTACAGACTGACAGTTTATACTTTCAGCATTATTTCCAACAGTAGGTCCTTGCTAATAAAGATCACTGTGCTGGCATCTTGTGCTTCCCTGATTTCCACTGCTCCACCATTAGTGGTCATTCATTCACCTGGCCATGTCCTAACCTCAAAGATTCTCCCTTTAAACCTCTTTATCTCACTATGATCCTTTACTTCACTGCTTAAGATCTATTTCTTTGACAATGCCATTGGGTAAGATGTCCTAATGCCTTCTTGTGGGGTTTGGTATAAAATTGGATGTGGTAATGTTACAGTGAAACACCTTAAGATGTTTTACAAGAGAAAAGGCACTATATAAATTCAAGTTGCATTGTGTCATTGATTCTGCCATGTTCCATAACCCAGTTCAGTAATGCTCACTGTCCCCTAGATACTAATGTATCTTTTAGCTGAGCCTCTACGGTGTGTAAGCAGGCCATTCAGCCCATACTGACCCTCTGAAGAGTATCACACACAGGTCCACCCCTCTCCCCCCACTGTAACCTTGTGCTTCCTATGGCTAAACCAGCTAGCATGCAAATCACTGGACACTCTGGGCATTTTAGCATGGCCAATCCACCTAACCTGCACATCTTTGGACCATGTTGAGGAAATCAGGGCACCCAGCAGAAACCCATGCAGACGCACGGAGAAGCTCCACACAGACAATCACCCGAGAGTAGAATTGAACCCAGGTCCTTGGTACTGTGAGGCAGCAGTGCTAACCACTGTGCTACTGTGCCACCCTATGTGCCCTAATTATTGGTCCCCTTCCAGCATCATTTCAGAGTGACTCCAGTACATGTTTATGCAGGAGTGAGGGTTGACAGCATTTCTTGGAGGCACCAGGAACTGAAGATTAATATCTCCAATGCTGTGAGCAACTCGATAAAGATGAGAACACAAAAAAGAATTGTGTTGTGTTTTTCACTTTCTTTCAGCACTCTAGTTCATTGGTTATAAAAGTATCTTCGAAGGGATAAGAAGTAAAGTTTAATTGAATGAGAAGCTAAAAACCAGGTGGGAAAACACACTGACGCTTCATCAGAGGCTGCACTGAGGATGTTACCAAGCACGGTAACGAAATGTCTGTGGAACAACAAACCAGCTCGGCGAGCCAACCAACCTCAATGCCCACAACCCGAGCTACAGATCTACTCCAAAACCTTAGAGAAGCTAATGGTTGAAGTCAATGAAAAATATCCTTCAAGACTAATTCTTGAGGCAAAATAAACTCTAATTATAAAAACCCTGAATTTTCCTTTATTTATTCATGGAATGGGAGCGCTGCCAATAAAACCTGGATTTGTCTCCCATCCTTAATTGCTCACCAGAAGATGGCAGTGAGGTACTTTCTTGAATAACTGAAGTCTTTGTATTGTACATATGCTCACCATGCTGCTCAAGGGGTCTGGGGTGGGGTGGTGGGGAGTTGGGGAATGTGTGGAGAGAGATCCAGGGCTTTTGACCCAGCGATATATTTCCAGTCAGGATGGTGTGTTGCTTATTGGGAATTTGTAGTTGTTGGTGTTCCCATGTTCTACTTCCCTTGTCCCTCTATGATGTGGAGGTGCCGGTGTTGGACTGGGGGGGAACAAAGTCAGAAGTCACGTGACACCAGGTTATAGTCCAACAGGTGTATTTGAAATCACAAGCTTTCGGAGCACTGGTCCTTAGTTAGGTGATGTCAGAAAGCTTGCGATTTCAAATAAACCTGTTGGACCAAAACCAGATGTCGTATGACTTCTCACCTTATCCTTCCAGATGGTGGCAGTTGTAGGTTTGAAAGGTACCCAAATAATACTTGGCAAATTTCATCTTGTAAATGGTGCTGGCGGTAGAAGCAGTGAATGTGAAGTGGAGAACGGAGTACCAGTCAAGTTGGTTGCTTTGTTCTGGAAAGCATTGAGCATTTTGAGTGTTGTTGGAGCTGCACTTATCCAGGTAGGTGGAATATATTCTGCGATACTTCTGATTTACGCCTTGTTAATGGTGGACAGGTATTCAGAAAAGCAGGGGGTGAGTTATCTGATGATCTACCTCCAAAGACCATTTTCCTATGTACTATGTATGACTCCAATGAGTGGTAAATTTCATCCCTGATTCCCAGTTGCTTCGACATTCCTCAGGCTTTTTGATGCCACACTTGGTCAAACACTACCAAAAGCAGTTCCTCTTTACTCAAGATTTAAAATATGTCTGCCCATTGAAGCCTGACTATTTGTAAGGACTCAGGTTCACAATGAATGCATATTATAACTGTCAGGACATAGGCCGCAATCTCAATGACGGAGTTTCAATTTGAAAGGCTGTGCAGTCCTGCACTCTCCCCCACCTACACAGTTCTCTGAAGCATTGCTGAAGGTTATGCTGTAGACTACGAAGGCCCATTTTGAGAGTATCTCTATTGTAGAGTAAGCATGGGTCAAAGTGGGGGAAGCTGCAGGAAAGTGTAGACTCTGTTTCATAGAAACAGTGCTGAAAGAGGTTCAATACCCTCATGAGAGCAGGAATCATAAGTATGGAGATTTCAACCCCTTTGGTCTGACTTTGCCATCATTCTCCTACACTCAAACCAACGTACTTTGCAGTTCCATTCATCCTCCTCTCTCCAGGAATCTCCTCACGTCCCTATTGGAACAGTCATCAGTGACTCCAGCTGTCATGCTATTGCCATCTCATTCCCTTTCAGGCGCCGTCCATAGGCCTGCTTTGCTCATCCTTTCATTGTAGCCTATTTCTCACATTCAGAGCTCTGTATTTTCTTGCCTTGCAGAGGACAGAGAGTGCACAGTTTCAGGTGGGGCCTGGAACCATGTGAGACCCTCCAGGAACCTTGGCTTCATTAGAAATGTTAAAATACATGGCTACTGGAGATAGGGAGATGGACATCATCAAGACCCATGGTAGCAAATGAGAGATCACACAGCCACACGGCATGTAACATAGACTCATCTTAATGCACTGTCACCTATTCCTGAAATTTGTTTCTGGCTGCCATTGCCTACATTGATTGAAAGAATTTTTTAAAAATGGGCTCATGATGGGGGTGAACGGGGTGTCCAGGCTCTGATGCTGAGCCTTAGAGATTATCAATCAAGAAAGCTACTCAGGAGCTCTGGAGACAATGTGTGGTGTTCATGAGAGCCTTATAGATGGAGACTTGGCAGGGGAGATGTTGGGCTAGTGGTAATGTCATTTAGCTAATAACACAGAAGGCCAGACTTATGCTCTAGGGGATTGGGATCAAATCCCAATGCAGCAATAGCTGGTGGAATTTAAATTGAAGGATAAATCTAGGATATAAAAACTACTCTTAGCAATGGTGGCCACGGCAACTATCATTGATAGTGCTGAAAACCCATCTGGTTGACTAACATCCTAGAAAGAAGGAAATCTGCCATTCTAAACCAGGTTGGCCAACCAGATCCACGGTGAAGGAGTTGACACTACCATCCTCTGAAATGGCCCAAGCAAACTGTGGTCAGGTGGCCAGCACAGAAATGCCTGGTTAAGAGTGACGACCAAGCATGCTGGGAATTTTGGTCAAGCTTGTTTAAAGTCTGACCTCGGTTAAACTGAAGCCAGGGCATGTTGTAAGTTGAGACCTGCAGTTCCCTGTATTGACCAAATAAGGCAGTGTTCACAGTAGTTGGCTAGACATTACTCACTATATTACCTTACATGGAGCTTGGAATGTGGCTGTTTATGACTTGGGATAAACATCTGGGAGTTGTTACCCAGTAAACTGCATTGGCTGGGATTGAACATTGTGATCAGGGTTTGGTCAATCCATTGGCTGAGTGCCATAGAAGTTTCTAGAGCGATGAGCACACTTTAGGATAAAAGGCACCAGCACAAGAGGTTTTGCAGGAGTGAGCCCTTGAGATCAACATTTGAGAAGCACCTACCCCGAAGTTATCTTCAAAGAAGACAAAGAATCTTGAGGCGAGATGAACACCGAGAGTGGAATGCCACTCAAATTGGGTGGTATTCACTTTAAGCCAAATTTCTGGAGTTAAGGTTAGAGTGAAGGTTAAATGAGGGTTAAGTTAAAGAAAGGTAAAGTGTCTTTCTTTAAATGGATTGAGTTAAAGTTGAAGTTAACTTAGATGAAATAAGAGGGAAATGTTGCAAAGAATGTATATTTTACATTGAGTATTGATACCTAAAGAGTTAAACAAAGAATGGTTTGTTTAATTAAAGTCTGAAGCAACTCTCTGTCTTTAGTCTGTCACACAGGGGAAGAACACTTGGGAGAAAGTTGAGTACTCCTTTTGGGTAACAAAATCACTTATTTCAAGGGCAATGAGGACCAGGCAGCAAATGACATTCAAACCAGTTACACCCACTATCTGTGGAAGAGTAAAGAATCAATCAAGGCCCTGCACAGCACTTTGAAGGATTGGAGTAGTCTGTCTCCACACGGGCGAAGCAGAAAGCACTC
Organism: Ginglymostoma cirratum; assembly: GCA_024137785.1. Classification (NCBI taxonomy): domain Eukaryota; kingdom Metazoa; phylum Chordata; class Chondrichthyes; order Orectolobiformes; family Ginglymostomatidae; genus Ginglymostoma; species Ginglymostoma cirratum. The sequence continues at coordinate 4,901,321 of JAHRHZ010000271.1, forward strand.
AGAGAGTTCACTACTGAAATAGCAATGCCAATCCTTACCCCTTCCAGGTCTCAGTCTGAGCCACATTGGCTACCTTCTCCCCCCGTGGCTCATTCTATCCTGGAAACATGCAGTGAGGTAGTTCTTGGAGTTTTCAGACCTCACAGTTTCCTAAACCGAAGGCACATTTTTCACCAACACCTCGGCAATCAGAGCAAAGGGATGAGCAGCCTGCCTACAGCTCAGAAACTGGGGTGGTATTAACTCAGAGTAAAAGGGGGAGAAAAGCTTTCAGTGGGGAAATCACTAGGTTGTTTAAACAATTTGTCAAAATCATGAAAAATGCTCAAGAACCATAAACGATATTTTGAGTCTCCTTTTGAGTCTCAGCCATCTCCATTGTTGCCTCTGGCCTTTTAAGTGAGTAGCAGCCTTGAGTTAAATGGTACAGTAGGAGGTGAAGGCAAGCGGTGGGTGTCATTAACGGGGGGGGGGGGGGGAGGGGGGGGGGAGGGGATGTATGGGTTGGGGTAGGGGTGTTGTGTTGGTGGGTCAGTGTGTCCATCATTGGTTTGTTACATATTGCCAAAGCTCAGGGGATCACGTGAGCTCTCTCTGGCTATTTCTGGCAGCTAGTTGTGAGGCTTGTAGGGATCCTGACAGTGTCCAGCTCTTCCTCCCCTTCCTCCTGGAGGAGGTGCTGCCATTTTCACCTCTCTCCTCCTGCAGCTCCACTCCTCTCTGCTGTGCATTGTGGCACACGGCCATTACCATTCTACAGATCAGTACACATGGCTGGGTGTCCCCAGCTCTGAGCAGACAGCTGAACTGTCTCTTCAGCAAGCTGGTCTCTCACTCTATAGCTACTCTTGGGCTCTGCAGATACTGTCATACCTCACCTGTGTTGCAGCAGAAGGAAGTCAGGGAGACAATGGCCTAGAGGTATTATCACAAGACTGTTAATCTAGAGACCCAGGTAATATTCCTGGGGCCTGGGTTCATATCTCACCATGGCAGTTGGCGGAATTTGAATTCAACTTGATTTAAGAATCTAATAATGGAATCTCTGCATTGCGGAAGCAGGCCATTTGGCCCATCCAGTCCACACCAACCCTCTGAAGTGCACGCCCCTATGTGGTGACCATGAATCAATTGTTGGGGAAAATCCCATCTGATTCGCTAATATCCTTTAGGGAAGGAAGCTGCAGCCTTTATCTGGTCTGGCCTACACATGACTCCAGATCCACAGCAACATTTATGACTCTTAACTGGCCTCTGGGCAATTAGGGATGGGCATTTAATGCTGGCCTAGTGAGTGACACCCACATCCCATGAATGAATTTTTTAAAAAACCCATTAGTCCCATCTTGAGTATTTTTTAATTCTCATTTAAGTGACACTGAATCTTGGCAGTTTCCTGGATATGTTGCACAGATGTATATGATAATATTTTGGTGGTTACGCACCAATTAGCATCAATGGGATGGAATTGCTTAATGTGAATGAAATTCAGGGCGATCTAAGGGCTTCTTGATTGTCTTTTTGGTACAATAGCCTGTTCCCGGATTGTGGGAATTCAGCCATTGCAGAAAATCTCACAGCCCTCTTGTCTGGCCAAAATCAGCAGTTGGAAAGCAGAACGTTAGTGACGGCCTGGGCAAAGATACTACCACTCATCTGGAAAATGTGATATAAAAGCAAAATGCAGTGAATGCTGAAGACCCTAAACCAACACAGAGAGTGCTGGAGAAACTCAGCACGTCTGACAACATCTGTGGACAGAGAAACAGAGTTAACGTTTCAAATCTATTATTGATTCTTCTGAAAAAGAAGAGTCATTGGACTCAAAACATTAACTCCTTCTCTCTTCACAGATGCAGCCAGACCTGCTGAGTTTCTGTAGCACTTCTTGCTTTTATCTGGAAGATGCAGTTATGAGGAGAAAATTGCGAAATGCTGTAAATGGCACCAGACTACTGGCGGAAAGGATCGGAGGCAAAGAAATTCAGGGATGCGCTGATCTACCTAGCTGCTGAGAGTGTGTTGCCAATTCTATAGTGGTCTACATGATATTTTAATTTAGGTCAAGGTGAGATGTGAGGTATAAGCTGCCAAAAGGCCTTCCTAGGCCAACATTGCTAAGTCAGAAAACCGATCTTCTGTCACCCAGTTGGCAAAAGTTTCTCACTTATATAGGGAAGCAGATGTCTTGGTTCACTATTTAAAGGTTTTGCACCTTGCAGGTCATTAATCCTCTTTTGCCCTTTAGTTGTGTTGACCCCAGTGAGTTTCAGATAAAGCCATCTGCTAGCAGATAAAACCAGATGGCAGAAATTGAATTTACTTTTCCTTTTTGTACATTTAAATCACTAAACCAACACCCCCCCTCCCCTGCTGTCCCAGTGGGAGTTACGCAGTATCTCAAAAGGTGAACAGGTCAGGTGTCAGGATCTTGGCATTTTTATAGAGTCATAGAGTCATACAGCATGGAAACAGACTCTTCAGTCCAATTCGTCTGTGCTGACCAGGTTTCCTAAACTAAACTAGTCACATTTGCCTGTGTTTGGCCCCTATCCCTCTAAACCTTTCCTATCCAAGTACCTGTCCAAATGTCTTTTAAATGTTCTAATTGTACTTGTCTCTACCACCTCCTCTGAAGTTCATTCCATACACACACCATCTTCTGTGTGAAAAAGTTACCCCTCGGGTTCCTTTTAAATTTTTCCCCTCTCACTTTGAACCTATGCCCTATAATTTTGAACTCCCTTACCCTGGGGGAAAGACCTTGCCTATTCACACTATGCCCCTCATGATTTTATAAACTTCCACAAGTTCTCCTTTGCAGGTTACAAGTTTCCCCCACCCCCCAAAAAAGTGTCCATCTGCATGTGCACTCAGCTTTATTTGCAATGGTTGAAGCCAAATTCTTTAACCAGCGTCAATTTCTGTAATACGTGTGTGATTGAGAAAATCTAATAAAATAATTTTTAATGCTGAGGACGGTAACCCAGTAACTACACTGCAGTATCTATCACATAGCATTCACACTCAAGGACACTCCTCCAGAAATAGCTACATGTATAAATATTTCCAGCCTTTTATAGGAGAGGAACTCGAGAGATCAAGCAGCAACCGAAAAGCAGGACCAAACACCGTGTAAGACCGTCACATTGACGTTGAATCTCATCTGCTGCTGTGTTCTGCCTCAGACAGAGCAATCTCTGTGAACTACCTACCAAGATGTCGAAAGTCAAAAAGCCAGGTACAAAACTTTCACAAGTTCCGTGAGCTAATAAAAACAAAATACTGCGGAAGCTGGAAATCTGAAATAAAAGCCAAAAGTGCTGGAGAAACTCAGCAGGTCTGGCAGCATCTGTGCAGAGAGAAAGGGATTAAAGTTTTAAGTCTGGTATGACTCTTTGATCTGCAAAGAATAGTCATACTGGACTCAAAACATTAACTTTATTTCTCTCCACTCATGTTGTCAGATCTGCTGAGTTTCTGCCGTACTCTCTGTTTTATATCTGTGAGCTAATACATCACTGAATGATATTAAAAATGTTTGCATTGATCTGAACTAGTTTTCAGGCACATGGGAGGGAGTCTAATCTGTTGCTGTAATTGTGTGGTCCAAGTCCATATATTGATCAGTTAGGTAGGAGAATTAAAACCAATGCATTCTGATTAAAATGCTTCTGTGGGCAGATTTGATTGGCATTAAGGAATATGACTAACATTTCATGTTATCTCTCAATACTAGTTTGACAACTTCATACGCTTCCCCTTCCTTTGGGGACCTGTTGGAAATGTTACTAGGTTGATTTTCAACTTGTCGTTACCATATCATAGGTATTCTTTCCATGGCCAAGAAACCCAGGAGTAGAGTTTGAATCTGGAGTTTCTTGTTCAGAGACAGGGTTCTACCTACTCAGACATTGTTGCTCAATAATTGATCCCTGACGGAACAAAAATATATTTATATTGTACTTTAAAGGATCACCGTCTTTTTCCAGCTATGTATTGTGTTGAAAAGTGGTCATATCTTCTGCAGAATGTGTTAGGAGATAGTGTTTCAATTTGGAGACTCAGAATATGGCAAAAATATAATTATGCTAACAGAACATTGAGACCTAGAACATTGAAAAGCACTGGTCATCATACTGAGTAATCCATGTGTGTAAGTGTTGGTTCTATAGTCTGTCAGAAAGAATTTTGGTTTGTTTTTGGATGGGCCAGAGATCTATTGAGTATTGGATCTCAGACATGAGGGGATAAAAGGATGATGTAGTATCATGTTAAGGTAGCTTAGTTGGTTAACGTGCCAGCCTCGTAAACAGGAGATCCTGGGCTCAAATCCCAAAGGTGCCTGTGCTTTACACCCACCGTTCCTCATTTGAACTTCTCTCAAATGCCACATTGTTAGGGGTGGCTCAGTGGTTAGCGCTGCTGCCTCACAGCACCAGGACCCTGGGTTTGATTCCACCCTTGGGTGACTGTCTGCATGGAGTTTGCACCTTCTCCCTGTGTCTGCATGGGTTTCCTCCCACAGTCCAAAGACATGCAGGCCATGTGGGTTGGTGCTAAATCGTCCTTGCCAGCTGTGTTCCTCCAGCTCCACACTATGTTGTCTATAGTTAAAGTTAACTTTTTTGACTCAACTGCAAGCGCTAATCATTATGAATCTGTCACAGAAATTCCCTGAACCATCAATTTGTAACCTATCTAAATCTGTGCGATGCTGTGCTTTCTGGACTCTATTGAATCTAAAAGTCCTTTCAATTTGTCTGGCCTACATTTTCCAACTCATATGCAGTGACCATGAAGCAAGCAAAAGGCAAGACTTTGGAAAGTCAATTTACATAGGAGCTAGGAACAGCCACTCAGTCCATTAGGACAGGGTTATAGGGGGATGGGTCTGGATGGGAAGCCCTGAGGGTCGGTGTGGACTTGTTGGGCCGAAGGGCCTGCTTCCACACTGTAGGGATCCTGTAATAAAATCAGCCATGATTTAGTTGAATGGTGGCACTGGCTTAATGGGCGTCGGCAGTTCTTACTACCTCTAACTTTTATTTATGTGAATTAACAACTAAAGATCGAGGACAGAAAGGAAGATTCACGTTCATTTTCAGAGATGTTAGAAATAGTTCATAAAAAATGATTTGTAGGGGAGACCATGGTTATTGCTCCTTTTCAATAAAGTTCTGCTTAGCCACTCCAATAGTGGACTTACAGAGATGAAACTGCAAGAGGACACTGCAGGCAGTTTCAGGGGAGCCAGCAGAATGAGAGACGTAATTGAACCAGGGTTCTTCAAGGAAAGTGTGAGCCTTGAAACTTTCCATGTTAGCTGGCTATCATCACTTCACCAGCTCAGACAGAGGCCAGAACTGGCTGAAACACAGAAAACAGCAAATAATCCTAAAGACTGCCCTGTGAGGCTGATTCACATTGGTCTTATTTATGAATGCTGACAGTGGATTTAGGCAAATTATTTTTCACTAATGTTACAAATGATTAGTCTGTTCACTGCCAAGTGCAAAACGAATGGATGTGGCTGGGGTCTTTATATCAAAACAGGAATAAAAGCTGAATTCTCCTGTTTCCATCTGCTTTCCAAGCCTGTCTGAATGTGGTCACTTGTTTCCTTTGTCCTATCTTGGAACTGCCCTGTCATTTATAAAACCTTCCATCACTAGTGCTGATGATGTGGAGGTGCTGGTGTTGGACTGGAGTAGACAAGGTCAGATATCACATGACACCAGGTTATAGTCCAACAAGTTTATTTGAAAACGCAAGCTTTCATAGCCTCACTCCTTCTTCAGGTGTTAGTGAGAAAAGTAATATCAGACACAGAATTTATAAGTAAAAGATCAAAGGATCACACCACTGTTGACAAACCTATAAACAAACCTAAGATGCTGTTAAATCTTCCATCAGTTAGAAGGTTTTAATTGGTTAATATGTGTATGGAAATCCCCAAATTCTTTTCAAGTCACTGTCCTGAGAGAATGAAAGATTTTATCAGTCATACCTAATGTGCATTGTCTGACCAAAAATGTCACCTCTTCTTTAGTGTAAAGAACAGTGACTTGAAAGGAATTCAGGGATTTACATCTACATATTAACCAATTAAAACCTTCTAACTGATGAAAGATTTAACGACATCTTAGGTTCATTTAATACATCCTCATCAGTGGTGTGACCCTTTGATCTTTTACTTACAAATTCTGTGTCTGATACTACCTCTCTCACTAACACCTGAAGAAGGAGTGAGGGTCTGAAAGCTTGTGTTCTCAAATAAACCTGTTGGACTATAACCTAGTGTCGAGTGATTTCTAACATTAGAGCTGCCTTATGAAGACAAACCGATCAAGACCACACAATTGTTTTATGATATCTAGTACATGCTTTTGACTGAAAGGTTGTATGCATTCTTAAATTAAATTTTAAAAGCATTACAACTCTATACAAAAAGTCTTATTTTCTGTTTAAAAGTTGTTCAAGTTGATTCGCGATGGGAATGGTCCTATATCTCTAATTTTTAATGGCGATTCCCTGATGCTAATAGTTTAATGTTCGCCGATTAACTCTTTTTGTCATTTTAAGTAACTACCTGACAATCCTTTACAGAGTTTGATGAAGAAGCACGGATCTTGGCTGAAAAAGTCTTCGCCCATGATGCTAAAGGTGAAGATGAAAGAGATGAGATCTCGCCATTCGATATGGCTGACAATTGCCCGATCGGACACCTTGAGATGCAACACCATTTAATTGACAGGAAAGCAAAGGAATCCACAAGCAAAAGGTTACAAAATGCAGAAATGGTGGTCAGAGAATAGAGTTTGTTTTGGGGACCAAAAAACAGAACTTTGGTTTTCCTGATTTAGAGATGTTACCTTGTACTCTGTGGAATCACTTGGACTGGAAGTAGAGAGTGCATTGGGAGTTTATGCATGAAGAATTCTACCCAGTCTCCCAGCTGCTAGTCCAGGATGATATATTAAAGCATAGATGCCAACAGGGGAAATAAAATGTGATATGCAATAGGAATTTATTATCAACATTTGAAGCTATTGAATATTCTATCAAGTTCACATGACTATTTAATGTAGTTATTTATTCACGATCCCCAATGGCTGAAAGGAGAGACTTTGTTGGAGCATGTTACTCATGATCAGGGCAACTGCAAGAATACCAAGTTACAAATGATGACAACAGTTTATATTACAGGAGAAAAGGATACTGATTAGTTGGCAAATCTGATTAGCTGAGGCATTGCCATAGAGAAACCAATGAGAAACTATAGGCTTCCCGAGTTTCCGGGTAATTCAAAAAAGGTTTAAGACTTGAACATATTCCTTTTGCTTGCAGAGAACGGGTCCTTGCATATGAATTTATGTTTCTTCAAGTAAGAATATATTAGTCACATTGTGAGCTTGGCTGATTATCATCAATTGGTTCTTAATTATAGTTAAGTTATTATAGTTGTTAATGCATTTAGATTTGTTTAATAATTTCTGCCCAATCTATGTTTCTATGGAGCAATGAGTCAAGCAAACAATATCTCCTCCCTACCCCCCCACCTACACTCACCTTTACTGGCTTCATCCCCGCCTCTTCGACTTGTCTGCCTCCTCTCCACCTATCCTCTCCTCTATCCATCCTCTATCCGCCTCCCCCTCTCTCCCTATTTATTTCAGAACCCTCTTCCCCTCCCCCATTTCTGATGAAGGGTCTAGGCCCGAAACGTCAAGCTTTCCTGCTCCTATGATGCTGCTTGGCCTGCTGTGTTCATCCAGCCCCACGCCTTGTTATTTCAGCTTCAAACATTATTATACAGTGCCTGCACTAGTGTTATTTTTCACAAGTGCTTCACTGCCTTTACATCCAAAAGGATCAAATAGGGAGGCCATGGTCTGATGGTATTATCGCTAGACTATTATTCTAGAAACTCAGCTAATGTTCTGGGGATCTGGGTTCAAATCCTGCCACAGCAGATGGTGGAATTTGAATTCAGTAAATAATTTGGAATTAAGGATCTAAAGATGTCCATGAAATCATTGCTGAGCATTGGGAAAAACCCATCTGGTTCATTAATGCCCTCTAGGGTAGGAAACTGCCATCCTTACCTGGCCTACGTGAGACTCCAGGTCCACAACAATGTGGTTGATTGCCCACTGGGTGTTTAGGGATGGACAATGAAAACTGGCATGGCTAGAGATGCCCACATCTCATTAATGAATTTTTAAAAAGGGATATTCTTTCTATCACACAATTGAGAAATGTTATTTATGAATTTCAACATTGGTACGATGCCAAATGTGTAGTCTATCAATGAT
>JAHRHZ010000271.1:4910038-4925972 GCA_024137785.1 Ginglymostoma cirratum
GACCTGTCCGTCCTCCCTGGACTGACCTATCTCCTCCCTACCCCCCTACCTACACTCACCTTTACTGGCTCCATCCCCGCCTCTTCGACTTGTCTGCCTCCTCTCCACCTATCCTCTCCTCTATCCATCCTCTATCCGCCTCCCCCTCTCTCCCTATTTATTTCAGAACCCTCTTCCCCTCCCCCATTTCTGATGAAGGGTCTAGGCCCGAAACGTCAAGTTTTCCTGCTCCTATGATGCTGCTTGGCCTGCTGTGCTCATCCAGCCCCATGCTTGTTATCTCGGATTCTCCAGCATCTGCAGTACCTTTTATCTCTGATACAAACTTCAAACAATCTTGGCATTCTTGCACTGGTGCTGATGAAGATGAGATGAATAGCTCCCACAATATTAAAGTTCTGTAAAAGCCAATAACAAATTTCTTAATCAATAGTTTGTTTCTTCGTTTTTCTACAGTGGGATTAGATTGAAAAAGTGAAATTGAAACAGCTGGGATGCTAGATGTTTACCTTGCAAGATGGCCTTTGTTTTGAACGCTCGTACTCCACAGGTTTATCAATTAAATCTCACCTCCTTCTTTGTTTGCAGCTTAACCTTTTGACAGTAGGGTGGAGGTGTGAATCACACATCATTAGTAGCCTCCTGTTGTTGGCCTCAATGTGTTTAGAAAGCGAAAGATCTTGCAATCCTTTTTACCTTCTCGGTGTGTCTGAAGTGGTTTCAGAGCCAATGAATATCTTTTAAAAATCAACCGCTGTGCTTCTGAAGACAAAATCGGAAGTAATTTGTGTACACCAGGTAACCCACATGGCAAATGAGATTAATGACCTAAGATAATAAAGTGTAGAGCTGGATGAACACAGCAGGCCAAGCAGCACCAGAGGAGCAGGAAAGCTGACGTTTTGGGCCTAGACCCTTCAGAAAATTTTGCTGCTTGGCCTGCTGTGTTCATCCAGCTCTGCACCTTGTTATCTCAGATTCTCCACCATCTGCAGTTCCTACTATCTCTCAGATAAATGGCCTGTTTGTTTTTGTGATGTTGGTTGAGGAATGCGTGTGTGAATTTCACCCCATTTCCCTTCAATAATTTGATCTGGGACTAACACTGGAATAGTAATGTGTTGAGCCATTACACTTCCATTTGATTGTTCAAAAGTAAATTGTTGTGGACCAGACTAGATGCCTCAAAATATATTAAGAAGGTTGCCTAGACCTTAAATTTTTCTTGCTTCAAAATAACCAACGGGCCGAGGAGTGGCAGATGGAACTTAATTTAGATAAAGGTGAGGTGTTGCATTTTGGAAAGGAAAATCACAGCAGGACTAATACACTTAATGGTAAGGTCCTGGGCAGTGTTGTGATCAAAGGGACCTTGGGGTGCAGGTTCACAGTTCCTTGAAAGTGGAGTCACAGCTGAATAGGATTGTAAAGAAGACGTTTAGTATGCATGCCTCTATTGGTCGGTGCATTGTGTATAGGAGTTGAGAGGTCATGTTGCGGCTGTACAGGACATTGGTTAGACTATGGTTGGAATGCTGTATGCAATTCTGGTCTCCCTGTTATAGGAAAGATGTTGTGAAACTTGAAACGGTTCCAGAAAGATTCACAAGGATGTTGCCGGTACTGAAAGGTTTGAGTTTGTAGGAAGACACTGAATATGCTGGGGCCATTTTCCCTGGAGTGTCAGAGACAGAGGGGTGATTATATAGAGGTTCATAAAAATATGATGGGCATGGATGGGGTGAATAGCCAAGGTCATTTTTCCCTGGGGTGGGCTACTAGAGGAAATAGGTTTAAGGTGAGAGGGGAAAGATTTAAAAGGGACCTAAGGGGCAATTTTTGTCACACAGAGGGTATGCCTGTATGGATTGAGCTGCCAGAAGAAGTGGTGGAGGCTGGTACAATTACAACATTTAAAAGGCATCTGGATGGGTATATGTATAGGAAGGGTTTAGAGGGATATGGGCCAAATGCTGGCAAATGGGACTAGATTAATTTAAGATATTTGGTCAGCTTGGATGAGTTAGACCTAACAGTTTATTTCCGTGCTGTACAACTCTATCACCCTAAATGCGAGATGATATGTTCCAGGTGAAATTCAATTGGTCAAACTACACAACATTCGGCAAAACACAATTTATTCAAACAGTATAGTTAAAATACAACAACAGAAGGAGGAGCTTGGAATAATTTAAATCTGTTGGAAAACTTAACAGAATAATAGATACAAAAACTATTACTTATTAACTGTTCCAATATAGTAACATCCCATAAACACGCCCTTCAGCAAAAAGGCAGATTCAGAAATCAGATTTTCTCGCATGCAACATCCGCAGCAGGAAGAGAAACCCCAGCTTCTAGTTGTGAGTGAGAGAGGGGGAGAAAAAGCTTCTACTTCTTCAAAACTCCAGCAGCTACTGCTGAATCTCAAAGCTAAAAAAAAAACTAGAAATCCTGGTTTGTGAGAGCTGGCCACGCGCAGCCAGGCTACTTCTATTGTTCCAACTTTAAGAAAAAGCCCAAGGCCTCATAAGCTGTTTACTTTACTGAGATAGCAAAAACTGCAGATGCTGGAGTCAGAGATGACACAGTGTGGAGCTGGAGGAACACACCAGGCCAGGCAGCATCAGAGGAGCAGGAGAGCTGACGTTTCAGGTCGGGAGAAGACGGGTCCCTTCTGCTGTGTTCCTCCAACTCCAAATTTTGTTATCTGTTTATATTACTGCTTGTTACCCCTTGGTGTTCAATCTCTCCCTTAAAAGAAGCCAGGACAAAATACAGCCATTAAAGCCACAACATTGTCACAAACTAAGATTGAAATTGAGATTAAGTTCCAAACAGCTAGTACCTTTCTCAAGATAGCCTTCTTGATTTCTAAGACTACATAGATTATTGTCAGAAATGACTACCAAGTTAAATTCTGTTTTTGCTTGAGACCCATTTTCCAGCAGAGGTGACTGGGCAGAGGCCTATGACACACTGACGAGAGCAATGAACCTGACTATAATGACCTGCCTGGATCCTCATTGATTTCAGCACTTAACATTCGGGAATACGTGTACCATAGCGCAATACAATAGCAGGCAGTGAGCGAATGTACTAATTAAGCCATTTCCAGAAAGGTCTTTTGGTAGAGCAGTTTCTGGTGGCAGTAAAGTGTTTCAAAACCAAGGTTCGATCTTTGTTCTAATTAACATTTGTACAACTCTTGGATTGTGTCTCCCTGTTAGGTTGAAAATGATCATGAAAGCAAAGGCAATCACTGTACCAATTCCGGTTCTCGAGGACCCTGCAGTTACACAGCCCAAAGAATCAGCTGATCAGATGGGGCTGCCTTCGTACACAGATGTGCCAGAATTTCAGAGAGTCGTCACTTCTGGAGACTACGCAGCAGGGGTAAGGTTAACCCTGCTTCATTGAATGGGGCTTTGACGTATTGTCGTACCCTTGCTGTTATAGAGAGGAGAATCCCTGTGACCCATGGTGTAAAATGGGCAGGACCGGGCAATGCAGGGAAGTATGGCTCAGGAAACCTCAGCAAGTTGATGGTAGAGGAAGGATGTTTAAATGCAAGGAGAGAACCAGAGGAATATTAGAGAGAAAAACGTTGAAATTTGCACTGATAAGGTCATACAAACAGGCAGTACTCGATTGGGCAGCGTCTGGACATCGTTTCCATTCACTGGAACCGGTTTCAGTAAAATTCACCATGAAGCTGTCAGATTGTACTAAATTCCCCCTTAACTAGTGCAAAAACGCAACTGCGTCATTCATGTAAACAAAATCTTCTACACTTTTTCCAATCAACCTGTTGAGTTTTGGTATTGCACATCTATAGAGTAAGTAGGACTTGAACCCAAGCCTTCTGTCCCAAAGTTACAGATAACTCCCCTTACCCACATCTTCTATGTGCACCCAGCTGGACCTGTATGTAACTCCAGTCCCACATCGCTCCTAACTGTCCTCTGAAATAGTCTCAGTTAAAAATTACAGATTTTTCTTATTATTGAAATCCAGTTTCACTAGAGTGGAGTTTAAATGCATCATCCAGGACACGAATGATATTATGGCCGTCGTCCAATTGCAGCAGCTGAGGGAACTAATACAAAATATTTGGCCTCATTCTCTCAAATTTGCTTGTTGAAGATGCATCTTTCCTTAAGAGAATTGGCAGAGGTAACCAATACAGACTCTTTGTGGAATCCATGTCCTGGTTTAACATAGAAGACACCCTCCATTATTTTGAATGGCCCTATCGTTGTTCTAAATACAATATATCAAGAGGTACGACAGTGCAAAATTGTGTTCTTGAGGTACTGTGGGCCATCAACACCAGCAGAAATGTATTGCTTAATAATCTGTAACTTCATTTCCTGGTTAGTCCCTTCATCACCAACAAACGAGGCGACCAACCCTAGCATGATGAGGAAATGTGGAAAAGCTCGCCAGGAACAGCACCAGATAAAACTGAGAATGAGAGCAGGCAAAGAGAAGCTGGAGGTTAACGTGGTGAAGGACAGAAAATGGTCTCATAGACAGTTTCACGATAAACTAAAATAAAATGCTGGAAATATTTGGCATCTGTAGAGAGAGAAATAGCATTAGTGTATCTATGACCTTTCATCTGAACAAAACATTAACAACAGAAATTGCTGGAAAAGCACCACAGGTCTGGCGGCATTTGTGGATAGAAATCAAAGTTAATGTTTCGGGTCCAGTGACCCTTCCTCAGAACGGTTGAGAGGAAGGGTCATTCAACTTGAAACATTAACTCTGATTTCTCTCCACAAATGCTACCAGACTTGCTGAGCTTTTTCAGCAACTCTATTTTGTCTCTGATTTACAGCATCTGCAGTTCTTTCAGTTTTTATTTAGCTAAACCATTAACCAGCCTTCTCAGAGGTAAAGCAATGTATGACAAAAGTAAAGTTTATTTCAGGTTTGACTAGAATTATCTAAAATTTACAGTACAGAAACAAATTATTCGATCCAAATAATTTCTGGTCCTGAATGACATTTCTAGTCCTCAGGCCTAGTGTCACGCTCTACTCCATTTCATCCTATCAACATACCCTCTATTCCTTTCTGACCCCAGTACTTGGTTAGCTTTACCTCTCCTGTAACCAAATGATTGCATGTGGTGAAGAACTTAAAGGACTGGCAAACTTTAATACTGCAGAAACGAAGAGAAAGTTGCTGGAAAAGCTCAGCAGGTCTGGCAGCATCTGTGAAGACAAAATCAGAGTTAAAGTTTCGGGTCTGGTGACTCTTCCTCAGAACTACAGTGTTAAACCAGAACATTTACATCCAGAGGCACAAATATTTTGTGAATCAGTTTTTTTTTGCGTTTGTTCAGCAGCAACCTATTCCGTTCCTTTGGCAGAGATGTTAAAACTCTCACTAGATTTGGAATGGGTGGTTGATCTTTCACAGACATCAATACCATTCAGAGGGATGTGAAACAGTGGCTGGCAGTTGGGATTTGGATTATCACCTGCTTAAAGGGAGCTGTGAGTCACTGTCTTAGCTCAGCTGCCTGAAATCATACGACACCAGGTTTGCAAAGCAATATGGGTTTAATTCCTGCCCCGACTGAATAGTAGCCTGCTCCCTCATCCTTGTTCCTTGGCTGAGGTGTGATGACGCTCAGGTTAAACTCATCATCAGTTGTCTCTCTGTAATGGGGGGACTGTTTTGCAGGACAGTTACTGACTTTGAGAACAGTTGAGCCTTTTATACTGCATTCTTGGAAGAGTCGCGTCTGTTCCATGTGAAGATATCAGCGCGCGTCAGAGTTCACTTTGTAATAGAATCTTGCTAAGGTCTGCCACCTATTTTAAGTCCACAGCTGAAGCAGTTGGCTCTCCTTTATTAGGTGCCTCTGTCAGCTGAGGACGTTTTCATGCCTATGTACCCCTGGATCATGACACTAAATAATGCTCTCTCAACCTGACATTGAACTCACATCCAACCAAGGCATGGTTTTAACCGGTAACAGTTAAAATAATTAACAAAATGCTAACCGATTGATAGAAAACAAGGGCAAATGATGTCAAATCCATTGCAATTTAACCAAGCATAATTAGATACCACACATTCTCAGGCATTGCTACATCCTAAAGTCACTTAATCTATGTGCACATTTTAAATATTCATGACCTATTCATAACCATTCATTGCAAAACGCAAAATACTGCAGAGGCTTGCAATGGCGGCATGGTGGCTCAGTGGTTAGCACTGCTGCCTCATAGTGCCAGGGACACTGGTTCAAGTCCACCCTGTCTGCATGGAGATTGCACATTCTCTCCATATCTGTGCGGGTTTGCTCCCGGTGCTGTGGTTTCCCTATGCAGTCTATGTGGATTAGTCATGGGAAATGCAGGGCTATGGAGATTGGGTGGGATGCTCTTCAGAGGTTTGGTGTGGACTGAATGGCCTGCTTCCACACTGTATAGATTCTATGATGATCTGAAATAAGAACAGGAAAAAGCTCACTGGGTCAGGTAGCATCTGTGGAAAGATACAGTTAATATCTCAGGCTAATGAATGTTTGATGACTGATGAGCCCTGATGAAAGGCTATTAATGTGAAATGGTAGTTGTTTCTCTCCATCAATACTGCCTGACCTACACAGTTTCCTTTGATTATCTTTTCTATTGCTCTTAATCCATCAATATTGTGATGTACTCAAGACAATGAATGATCAAATACATATCATTCCAAATAATGTAATGAGGAATTTAGCAGGGTAAATGAATGATCAAACAATTTGAATTAAGCAACTTTAAAAATAATCTACTCAGAAATTGAATTTTCTTTTTATGCATTTGAGTTTTAGAACATTCAGGAAGGAAGCAGTCTAGTTTGTCTGATATCCTCACACACAGTTGTTCCCGTTTAGGGAGCAGTGGGGAAATGCTGGAAGAATTATCCAGGTGATTATCAGTCTGTTGAATCATATCATAAACATTCCTTTCTTGGTCAGTAAGTTTCTGAGTGGGGATTGAACCCACTTCAGACTCAGAGAAAGAGGTCCTACTGACTGATTAGTAAAGACTCAAAAACACAGCAGTATTTCTCTTCTACAATTAGTGACATGGATTTTTAAAAATTTACTCATGTGATATGGGCTTTACTGGTGGCACGAGCATTTATTGCCCCATCCTTAGTTGCACTTGAGAAGGTGGCAGTGAGCTGCCTTCTTGAACCACTTCCTGTAGATAGACCCACAAAGCCCTCATGGAGGGAATTCCAGGATTTTGACCCAGCGACACTGAAGGAACGTCGATATATTTCCAAGTTAGGATGGTGAGTGGAGGGGAACTTGCAGGGGGTGGTGTTCCAATTATCTGGTGCCGTGTCCTGGTCGTGAAATGGTCATGGGTTTGGAAGATGCTGTCTAAGGACCTTTAGTGAATTTCTCCAGGGCATCTTGTACATGGTACACACTGCTGCTACTAAACATCAGTGGTGGAGGGAGGGAATGTTTGTGGAGCCTGTCAAATTTCTTTTATGTTGTTGGAGCTGCACCCGTCCAGGGAATCGGGCATTATTCCATCATATTCCTGACTTGTGGCTTATCAGTGGTGAATGGTCTTTGGGAGGCAAATTACTCTGACCTGCCTTTGCAGGGACAGTACTTATATGACTGGTCCAGTGAATGTCAAGAGGTGATGGTTAGATTCTCTCTAATTGGAAACGGTCATTGCCTGGCATCTGTGTATCACAAATGTTACTTGCCATATGTCAGACCAAGGTATTTGACCAGTTCTTGCTGCATTTGGACATAGACTGCTTCAGTGTCGGAACCATGAACAGTGCTGAATATTGTGCAATTGTTGGTGAACATCCCCACTTCTGAACTGATGATGGGAGGAACATCATTGATGAAGCAGCTGAAGACGGTTGGATCTAGTGTGAGTGTAGCATCAAGGAGCCCTGGCAAAACAGGAGTCATTGGGAATGAAGGGGAAAACTCACAGCTGGTTGGAGTCATACCTGACTCATAGGGAGATGGTCGTGGTTGTTGGAGGTCAGTCATCTCAGCTCCAAGACATCTCTGCAGGAGTTCCTCAGGACAGTGTCCTAGGACCAACCATCTTCAGCTGCTTCATTAATAACCTTCCCTCCATCATAACGTCAGAAGTGGGGATGTTTGCCAATGATTGCACAATGTTCGGCACCATTCGTGACTCCTCGGACACTGAAGCAGTCCATGTTCAAATACAAGATCTGGATAATATCCAGGCTTGGGATGACAAGTACCAAGTAGCATTTGTGCCCCACAAGTGCCAGGCAATGACCATCTCAAATAAGAGAAGGTTTAACCACCACACATTTGACTTTCAATTGTGTTACCATCATTCAATACCCTATTATAAATTTCTTGGGGGTTACCATTGACCAGAAACTCATTCATAAATGCAGTGACTACAAGAGCAGGTCAGAGGCAAGGAATACTGTAGTGAGTAACTCACCTCCTGACTCCCCAAAGCCTGTCCACCATTGACAAGACACAAGTCAGGAGTGTGATGGAATATTCCCCACTTGCCTGGATGAGTGCAGCCCCAACAATACTCAAGAAGCTTGACACCATCCAGGACAAAGCAGCTCGCTTGATTGGCACCACATCCACAAGCATTCACTCCCTCCACCACCGACGCTCAGTAGCTGCAGTGTATACTGTCTACAAGATGCACTGCAGAAATTCACCAAAGATCCTTAGACAGCACCTTCCAAACATACGACCCGTTCCATCTACATGGAATAGGGCAGTAGATACAAGGGAACGCCATCAACTGCGAGTTCTGCTCCAAACCACTCACCATCCTGACTCAGAAATGTATCACTGTCCTTCAAAGTGACTGGGTCACAATCCTGGAATTCCCTCCCTAAGGGCAATGTGGGCCTATCTACAGCACATGGACTGCAGCGGTTCAAGGAGGCACCTTCTCAAGGGCAACTAGGGACAGGCAATAAATGCTGGTTAGTCTGAGATGCCCACTTCCCTGAGTGAATAAATGAAAGAACCCGACTTCAGCCAAGTCTAAAGGGAATAAAAAGTTAAACTAATTTAAATGATTGAATTTACTAATCAATGAAAGGTACAATGGTCCAGCTAGTGCCATAAACATAATATAATTGAAGTAGCCAGAGCGGATAATGATAGCATCCGAAGCAACCCAAATAAATGCAGAGAAACTTTGGTGAATATGCGCATAATCGGGATGCATTACCAGTGTCAATTGGCTGATACCTCATAGACTAAGAATATACAGTACAGAATGTGGTTGTCCAGCATATTATGCCTGTTCTGAGGCAGGGTCACCGGACCCGAAACGTTAACTCTGTTTTCTCCTCCACAGATGCTGCCAGACCTGCTGAGCTTTTCCAGCAACTTTGTTTTTGTTCCTGATTTACAGCATCCGCAGTTCTTTTGGTTTTTATGCCTGTTCCAACTATTTGAAAGAGTTGTCATTAGAACCTTCCTCTACAGGTATTATGGAATCTGACAGTGCAGATGAAGGCTATTTAGCCATCAAGCCTATACTAACTCACCACACAGCATCCACCCCATCCACATTTGCCATGGCCAAAGCCACTACAGGGAATTTAGCACGGCCAATCTACCTAACCTGCACATCTTTGGAGTGTAGGAGGAAACCGGAGCACCCGGAGGAAACCCACGCGGGGAGAACATACAAACTCGACACAGACAGCCACTCAAGGCTGGAATCAAACGTGGATCACTGGCACTTTGAGGCTGCAGTGCTAACCACTGAGCCACCATGCCATCCTAAAATATCTTCTTTATCAATTATTTATCCAATTCCTTTTGAAATTTACTCCTGAAGCTGCTTTCACCAACTTTTCAGGCAGTGCATTCCAGATCATAATAACTCAGCAGTTGAAAAACTGTCATTTTCTTTTTGGTTCACTCACCAGTTAACAGAAACTTCTGTTTGGTTCCTGCTGCATTGATAAGAGTTGCTCCCCTCTCATAATTTTGAAAAATCACCATCAAATCTCCCGTCAACCTTCTGTCCTTGATGGGGAGCAATCTCCTCTTTAGTCTTTCAGGTGGGAAAGAAGGCATATGGCACGCTTGCCTTTATTGGTCAGGGAATTGAGTACAAGAGTCAAGATGTCATGTTGCAGCTTTATAAGACTTTAGTTAGGCCACACTTAGAGTATTATGTCTAGTTCTGATCACCACATTACAGGAAGGATGTGCAGGCTTTGGAGGGGGTGCAGAAGAGGTTTACCAGGATGCTACCTGGACTAGAGGGTATGAGCTGTAAGCAGAGGCTAGAAAAACTCGGGTTGTTTTCTCTGGAGGAGCAGAGGCTGAAGGGAGACTTGATAGAAGCCTATAAAATTATATGATGCATAGATAGGTTTATCAATCAGAATCTTTTTCCAAAGAGTTGAAATGTCTAATAGTAGGGGGTATGCATTTAAAGTGAGAAGGGGAAGTTCAAAAGAGATGCGAGGGGCAAGTTTTTACACAGAGAGTGGTAGGAGTCTGGAACGTGCTGCCAGGAGTTGGTGGTGGAGACAGTCGTGATAGGAGTGTATAAGGGGTTTTTATATAAGCTCATGAATATGCAAGGAATGGAGGGATATGGATCAGGAGCAGGCAGAAAGGATTAGTTTAATTTGGCGCCATGTTCAGCACAACATTGTGGGCCGAAGGGCCTGTTCCTGTGCTGTACTGTTCCATGTTCTAAGACTGAAGTGCCCCCCCCACAATCCCAGTACATCCCAGCAACTTGGGTCTACATCTGCTTCAAGGGTTTTGAGATGTTTGGGTGACTTATTGCAGCCAGTTACTCCCAGACTGTGAAGGTGACAACTCATCTTGAGACTTGTCTTTGATCCCTGCTAAATGAAAACCACAAGAACTGCACACCATGTAAATTAGAAACAAAAACAGAAATTGCTGGAAGATCTCTGCAATTCTGGCAGCATCTGTGGAGAGAAATCAGAGTTAAGTTTCTGATCGGGTGATCCTTCCCCGATTGAGGGTGTAAGACGATCGGAGAAGTTTAGGAACCGTGGGACACTCCGAACCCATTGTGAGTTTGATTATCTACCGTTTATGAACAGGTAACCGTGGAAGATTTTGAACTTGCCTGCAAGGGCCTGTATCGAGCTTTGACCATTCGGGAGAAATACATGCGGCTATCATTTCAACGATTCTGCAGGACTGCTGCACACTTCCTGCGGAACATGGAAAATGAGCAATGGAAAGAGGAGAATGAAGTGCACCCAAGTAAGGACAAGAACATGGTGGGAAAGATTGTCAGCACATCTCACTCACTCAGACTGGTTGTGCTATTTCAGAGTCTGATCCAACCATTTTCATTGTATCTCTCTGACAAAGTCAAATCTTGCACTGGTCTCAGATCACACAAATAGATCTATTTGCTTTCATAGAAACATAGAAAATAAGTGCAGGAGTAGGCCATTCGGCCCTTTGAGCCTGCACCACCATTCAATATGATCATGGTTGATCATGCAATCTCAGTATCCCATTCCCACTTTCTCTTCACACCCGTTCATTCACTTAGCTGCAAGGGCCATGTCCAGCTCCCTGTTGAATATATCTAATGAACTGGCCCCAACAGCTTCCTGTGGGAGAGAATTCCACCGGTTCACAGCTCTCTGAGTGAAGGAATTCTTCCTCATCTCAGTCCTGATTGGCTTACCCTGTATTCTTAGACTGTGACCTCTGGTTCTGGACTTCCCCCACATTGGGAACATTCTTCCTGCATCTAGCCTGCTCAGCCCCATCAGGATTTTATATGTTTCTATGAGACTCCCCACATCATTCTTCTAAATTCCGGTCAGTTCAAACTCAGTCGATCCAGTCTTTCTTCATACGTCAGCCCTGCCATCCCGGGAATCAGTCTGGTGAACCTTTGCTGGACTCCCTCAATAGCAAGAGTGTCCTTCCTCAGACTAGGAGACCAAAATTGCGCACAGCCTCACCAATGCCCTGTGCAACTGCAGCAAGATATCCCTACTCCTGCGCTCTAATCCTCTCACTATGAAGGCCAGCATGCCATTGACTTTCCTCAGTGCCTTCTGCACCTGCGTGCCAACCTTCAGCAACTGTTCCAGCATGACACCCAGTGATAATATCAGCAATGGTTCACTACATTCTTAAACTACAAGACCTGATTGAACAGCAGCACAAAACAGTGAGAAAGAGTATGATATTATCAAGAAACAGCGATTGGGTGTCAGCATAACCCTCCAAATTGGAAGGTAAGGATGGTTGAGGAAGATGAGGGGTTGTGTTACACACTTTTGACAATCTGGAAAGAACTGGCTTATTTAGATAGCTCTCTGCAAATAGAGAGGAATGGTTTATTGAATGTTCATTATAAATTGGTGCTATTTATGTAAGTTGTCAGTTATAGAACATTACTGCATAAGCTGGGGATATTTGGTCCACATAGTCAGCGTCAGCTCTCTGCAGATTAATTCAGCCAGTCTGACTCTTGCCCCCACATTCCCATCCCAATGTCCCGGTAAGTCTCTTCCCCATGTGTCTGTCCAATTATCTTTTGCAACAGTTGACCATCTCTGATACAACCAGCCACGTGGGCAGCAAGTTCCAATTCATTTCCACATCCTTGGAGCTATTCTGGTAAATCTCATCCTTGCCCTCTCACATCCTACCTAAAGTGTGGTGAACAGAACTGGATGCAATGCTCAGATTGAGGCCTAACCAGAGCTTTATAAAGATTGAGCAGATCTTCCCTTTATTTGCACTCATTATGTCTATTTATGAAGCACAGGATATTTTGCTAAACAAACTTTTGATATGTCCTGCCATCTTAAAAGATCTGTGGAAATGAACAGCCAAGTATCTGGAACAAAAACAAAGTTGCTGGAAAAGCTCAGCAGGTCTGGCAGCATCTGTGGAGGAGAAAATAGAGTTAATGTTTCGTTAATGAATCCGTTCTGAGGAATGGTCACCGGACCCGAAACGTTAACTCTGTTTACTCCTCCACAGATGCTGCCAGATCTGCTGAGCTTTTCCAGCAACTTTGTTTTTGAGCCAAGTATCTGGGATCATTTGCACACTTTAGAAGTGCTTCAGTAACTCTTGAGAAAATCTTTAGTTTAGATAGCCTTTCTTTAACGCTTCTGCCAAAATGTGTCACCTCACATTGCTCTGTATTAAATTCAGTCTGCTGCTTGCCTGCCTAGTCTGGTAACCTATCCGTATGTGAGGATCATTAACAGTACCAAATATAACTGGCTGGCTAGAGTAGAGCCAACAACTGGGAGCGTGGAGTTCAATTAAGAAAGGATTTACTTCAGTGAAGCCAATGAAAATGTATTATGTAGTAGCTGGAATTCTACAGGGAGCTGTATAACAAAGATTTTTTAGCGATGAGCCATGTCTTCTTGCTTTGCTATGATGGTTCTGTCCATTATACTTCCTTCCATGTATATATGCCTTCACTAAATTATAAACCTCGATTGTACACTTCATTGAACTCTCTTCCAACAATTAGACCAGCCATGAACTGATTGAAAGGCAGAGCAAGTTCAAAGGCCAAATGGCCTGTTCCTTCTTGCAAATTGTATGTTCATATGTTTGTTCATGTAGATATGTTCTTTAATCTCTCTTACTCGCATGGTGATCTAATTCACCGTCTTTCCGTTATCTCAAATCAAACTCTTGCCTTTGTTTGTAACTGTGACGGCTGCTATTAATTGACATTTATTTAATGGGATTGGAAATGCAGTGCCTGTGTATCAGGGCACTTACAGGAATGTGTGTGTCACTACTGAATTCTGTTATATCATGGTTCTTCAACTGAAATTGTTTGTAGGTAGAACATACCCATATTCCATCGATCTTTCAGAATATCCAATGTCAATGTCCTTTCATCTCTGCTTTTACTGTCATATGGCTTTCACTCAGTAAAATGGTTAACTAGGCAACAGGAACAAAGAACAAAGAACATTACAGCGTAGGAACAGGCCATTCGGCCCTCCAAACCTGTGACGCACTTTGCCCTTCACTTACAGGATTCGTATCCCTCTATTCCCTTTCTATTCATGTCCAGGTGCTTCTTGAAAGCTGGCAGCGCGTTCCAGGCACTCACCACTCTTTGTGTGAAAAACTTGCATGGCACATCTCTTTTAAACTTAGCCCCCACGCCGTGCACCTTGAACCTGTGTCCCCTAGTAATTGACCCCTCCACCCTGGGAGTAAGCCTCATACTTTCCACTCTATCCAGGCCATTCACAATCATATAAACTTCCTAATAGGTCAGTCCTCAAACTCCTGTGTTCCAGTGGAAGTAAGCCCAGTCTATCTAACTTTTTCTCATAGCTAAAATCCTCCGTAGCATCCTGGTAAACCATTTCTGTACCCTCTCCAAAGCATCCACATCCTTCTGGTAGCGTAGTGGCCAGAACTGTATGCAATAACTGATTAAATGTGAAAAGTAATAGAGGAAATTAAGCTAGATTCTTGGGCATTTTTATATTAGGATTGGAGCTTAGGGCAGGAGGTCATATCTAGGAATCTAGCAGTTGGGAAAGAATTAAACAGAAGGGCAAAGCTAAGGCTGTCTCTGTATTGACTGCTATGGAAGTACTTGTTTTGGGCATGACTTAAAACGTTACTCATCAAATCACTGGTCTTTCTTCAACCCAGCTCGCTGTCTTTCTCAATCAGTTTTTCCCATGTTACATGTAAGTCAATACTGGTTAACCATCTTCTCCATATCCATTCACATGAACCATTTTCTGTGTAGAAGCTCATTTATATCCAGGTACAAACCCTCCCCATTTATCTGGACTGGCAATGGAACCAAAACAGGCTGGTATGCCTGCCATTTTGTGATGGGTTCTTCCTCGCCCATAAAATCCCTATATTGTGGTAGCAGGCCATTCAGCCCATTGAGTCTACACCGAAGAGAATCTCACCATGACCCACCCACCTACCCAGTCCCTGTAACCCTGCATTTCCCAAGGCTAATCCACCCAGCCTGCACATCTTTGGACAGTGGGAGAATGTGCTAACTCCACACAGACAATCACCCGAGGGTAGAACCGACCTGGATCCCTGGTATTGTGAGGCAGCAGTGCTAACCACTGGGCTACCATGTCACCCTGTTGTGCCTGCCACACAGTGTGTTTTAAATCTTCAATCCAGCGAAGAAACTGCGAATCGACTCTTAATGGTAATAAGAGATGATCTTTATCTACTTCAACACAATACTATCATGACAAAATACACTGCAAACTAACAATTAACGCCATAAATCTAATTAACTATCTTATACTTTAACTTAACTTTGAATGATCATATACTACCTCACTAGATCTTGGCCTTGATTCACATGGCGATGATCATCTGATCCTTCTTCTCCCGGTGATCCCAGGGTCGTCTCCTCTTCACTGTTGTTGGTCTCGAGTTATTGTTCCCGAGGGTGGTGTTACGATTCTTATACCTGGAAGCTTTTGCGTCCTTTTGGGAGGGTTTTGGATTCCATCCAATGGATCGATCAGGGCTCGATCACCCTGACCATTCAGACCCAATCAGGCATTGATGTGTTGATGGTGGGGTGGTCCTTGGGCCTCCATTCCTGAAGGTGTTGGGGGAACGTAGGTCAGGCAGCTTTTCCCAAAAATGGGTGTGAGGTGCTACTTTGTTCTGGAAAACAACTCAATGTCTCCTATTGTCCCGGGGATGGGCTGGATCAGTTGTATATTGTGCCGTCTGCAGCTGCATCTTGCCTGGATCTGTGGCTTCAGAGATAGCTGCAACTGCTGATGTTGGAGAATCTGAGATAACAAGGTGTAGAGTTGGATGAACGCAGCAGGCCAAGCAGCATCAGAGGAGCAGGAAGGCTGATGTTTCGGGCCTAGACCCTTCTTCAGAAATCATTTCTGAAGA
>JAHRHZ010000271.1:4926372-4987157 GCA_024137785.1 Ginglymostoma cirratum
GTTCATCCAACTCTACACCTTGTTATCTCTGGATCTGTAGCTTGTTTATTTCAGTGTTTTTTTAGCATAGAAACTTTTGTCCAATGTTTGGCTCGATTTCCCAGCATGCTTTATTTATTACCTGGTTTTTCATAAGTCAAGTGGCTATATCTTTCAACCCTTTTAAACACTAGAAAAATATGATATAGCCCAAAATTTCCTGTTCGTGGATCTTCGAATATAAGCTCGCAGACGCATGTCAGCACTGAAGTCCTGTTGTAGACATTTGTGCTGCCATTGCTGTACACATTTAAACTCTGGATGAGGTGCCAGGGACCCCCTGCAAATATCTCTGACCCTAAGCTCAGGGCCAAGACTTGGGCTTGATACATGGAATGTATCAATGCCCCTGCCCTGAATGTATCGCACTGTTTAAAACCTGCTCTAACACAGTGATGGCCAAAATTGCTGAATGGAGCACCCCAGCCAACTCTCCCTGATCATCTCTCCCAACTGAGCCGACCACCATCTGAAAACACCCCAGCCTCCTGCCAACACCACCATCCCCTTGCCACGCAGCCCAAATCCAACTACTCCTCTTGATCCTCAGATACCAACCACCCCGTCTTCCCCCACTGACTCAATGACCCAGCTACCTGGGTTAGAATGCGATTCATATAAGCCATGATGCTGTAAATGATCACATGACTTTTACATATGTCAGAGAGAAGACACCAATCTAGAATGAACTTGTGAAGAGAGAGGTCTTAGACACTACACTAGAGAATTATATTTGGGAAGCTCCTACATACAGATGCATAGGAAGGAGTGTTACAGTCCATAACAAGTTGATAAAACTATCTTGGAGTTAGAGATAAGGAGCAAATAGCCACAGGGACAGCAGTAACACAGACGGGTATCTCAATGAGAGGCAGCAGCATTGGCTAAAAGCACAAGATAAATCATTACCTTCCTCACTCATTGACAACTCGTACTATTCACCCACCTACCCATTCATTAACTCACTCACTCACTCACTGAAAGACTCGGACTTTTAAAAACTTACCTGGATGTAGCAGCTACCATTTTGAAAAGAGGGTGCGCCCTCCTTTCGCCATGAGAGGGTGCAGAAAAGATTTACAAGGAGGTGAATGGGACTGGAGGGTTTGAGCTATTGGAAGAGGCTGAATAGCCCAGGGTTATTATCTCTGGAGCATCGGAGGATGAGGGGTGACCTTACAGAGATTTATAAAATCATGAGGGGCATGGGTAAGGGGACTTTTTCCCAAGGGAGTCCAAAACTAGAGGAAGGATCTGAGGTCCTTTTTCATTCATAGGGTGGTGCGTGTATGGAATGAGCTGCCCATTGGAAATAGTGGAAATGGGTACAATGAAAACATTTAAAAGACATCTGGATGGGTTTATGCTTAGAAGGGTTTAGACGGATATGGGCGAAATGCTGGCAATTGGGACTGTGTCAGACTGGGATGTCTGATCAGCGTGGATGAGTTGTTTCTGTAGTGTATGACATTTCTTTCTATTCATTTGTGGGATGTGGGTGTCGCTGGCTGGGCCCAGCATTTATTGCTCATCCCTAGTTGCCCTTGAGAAGGTGGTGGTGAGCTGCCTTCTTGAACTGCTGCAGTCCTCCTGCTGTAGGTTGACCCATAATGTTATTAGGGAGGGAATTCCAGGATTTTGACCCCGTGACAGTGAAGGAACGGTGACATTTTTCCAAGTCAGGATGGTCAGTGACTTGGAGTGGAACTTGAAGGTGGTTGTGTTCCCATGTCCTTGTTCTTCTAGATGGAAGTGGTCATAGGTTTGGAAGGTGCTGTCTGAGGATCTTTGGTGACTCTATGACTCTATCTCTTACTGTGCACAATGATCTTCACCACGGAGAGGATGTGCTGACTCTTTAGTGCTACAGGTGGGAATGGAAGTCCCTGTTATAAACTTGTAAAAGGGCTGGTTTGTAGCACGCTTCATGAGTCAATGCGTTTAACATCAATGCTGGCAGGAAGATCTGGGCCTATATTTGGGTTTAAAAATGGTTTCAATATTACCACTTAACAACATAGCATGGTCTGGCTCTGGAATTATCCTCAAATCATTGGTCATTGAGGCTGTTGTTTCTTGGAAAGACCTATCCAATGAGTTCAATTACCTGCACTTTCCCCATAGCCCTGAAAGTATCCCCTCTGATCATAGTTCTATAGGATTGAACTTGGAGTAGAATGAATGGCAATGATGTACCGACTCTTTGTTTCAAAGCAGGAACACTGCAAGGTGGTTGTGGTGGTGGATGGCAGTATAGTCATAGTAGCATCATTAAAGAAGGACAGTAGTGTAAGATTCAGAACTATCACCATAGCAACATCAATAAAATGGCAATGCAAAGAGGTTGGAAGTCAGAAACTAGTGGTGAAGGAATAATGGATCTCCTGTATCATGACCACGAGTCATTGCACTAAAGGACAGTTGACATTTTTCACTTGTAATTCCAAAATGTGTTCTCTGAAAGATGCTAATAAATATGGATGTGAATGTAAATTAAGTAGCTGCTTGGAGTGATAGAGAGAAAGAGAGAGAGAGAGAGAGAGCCACAGAGTCTCAAATCTACAGATACAAAGGAAACTTCAAACAACAGCTAACCATGCTGAGGAAAAGACAAGTCAAAACAGAATGGATTGTGCTTGCAAAGATTACAAAGATAATGAGGGTGTGATGAAACCCTGTTCAATATTAAGGCACGTGTCCACGAGGGGAGGGGTCTGTTTTGCTTCAATCTTGTTGCAACCAACCAAAGGGTGAATTAATAGATATGGAGCAGCTTGTCTGCCCTTGCTGAGGACCACAACAATTTGGGAAATCCGATCTGGAACTGTAACAAATTAGGGCACTTCAGTGGGGTCTGACAATCCTTAACTTGTGCTTTGTGTCTGGAATTTTGTTTGTATACAGACTAAAAAGTGTCATTATTTTGTTTCAGTATTTACTCCACCTCTAAAGACAGGGGAAGACCCCTTTAGTCCAAAGGACCTACCTGAAAATCTTGGCTATGTGTGTAGGATGAAAGATGGAGTGATCTACGTTTATGCAAATGAGGAATCAGTCAAGAGAAATGAGCCCAAAGACTTACCATACCTAGACCTGGCCACCTTCCTGGATGACATGAACTTTTTAATTGCCTTGATTGCTCAAGGGCCTGTGTAAGTTACGATTTCGCCGAAAACAGAAAAGATATTTTAAATTTAGCTCTGTGAATTAAAATCAGTGAGAAATTGGTTTTCCTAATGGGTTATTAAATCAAGACACCATGTACATCCAGATGCCCCCTTGGTTTAATATTGACATTACTCTCAGTCTGCACACAGAAGTAGGTTAACCATCATTGTTCATAGCTTTTGAGGTCCCGATTTTCACACAGCCAAAGGAGTCCAGAACAATAAAATAATGGCTGGATGTGGGCAGTGAGCCCATCCCCTACTCCCTTGATCTGCTAGGCCCCTTTGGTAGGCATCTCCTAACCCTCACAACATCGTACCCCTCCCCACCCCCAATCTTTTTGGAGTCCGACCAGCTTCTCCACGATTCCTGGTTCGTTGATCTCAGAAGAGATGTGAACCATAGTCTAGATTTGGGAACCTTTTGAAAGGTAAGTTCAAAAGACCTTGGTCACATCACCACTGACCCCCATACAGTCCTCAATACCATCTCCTGATACACTCATTCACCCAGGATGTACCAACTCACTCAATGCAGAACTAGCAGTATTAACTTGGACCGGGTGTAATATGGTTGCCCAATCCGATTAGGCAGCTCCCAGAGTTGAGTTTGATTTAAAGGCAGGAATGTATATTTTTTATTTATTCATTCATGGGATGTGAGCATCGCTGGCTAGACCAGTGTGTGTTGCCCATCCCAGAAGGTTAAGGGTCAACCACATTGCTGTGGGTCTGGAGTCACATGTAGGCCAGACCAGGTAAGGATGGCAGTTTCCTTCCCTAAAGGACATTAGTGAACCAGAGATAGTAGGAACTGCAGATACTGGAGAATCTGAGATAACTAGGTGTAGAGCTGGATGATCACAGCAGGGCAAGCAGCATCAGAGGAGCAGGGACGCTGACGTTTCGGGCCTAGAACGGTCTAGGCCCGAAACATCAGCCTTCCTGCTCCTCTGATGCTGCTTGGCCTGCTGCGTTCATTCAGTTCTACACCTTGTTATCTCATCAGTGAACCAGATGGGTTTTTCGAACAATGGTTACATCATTAGGCTCTTAATTCTGGATTATTATTGAATTCAAACTCCACCATCTGCCATGGTGGGAATTTAAGCCTGGGTCCCCAGAACTTTACCTGGGTCTCTGGATTAACAGCCCAACAATAATACCACTAGACCATCCTTATTGCATTGGTGCTGTGTGATCGCATGCAATGGAATCTATTTGACAATCAATTCTGTCGTATCTTGAAATGATCCTGATTGAGATGGATTTCTTCTCTTGGTTCCTTGGTATAGGAAAACATACGCCCACCGTCGCTTGAAATTTCTGAATTCTAAGTTCAATCTGCATGAGATGCTGAATGAAATGGAAGAGATGAAGGAAGTGAAGATTAATCCTCACAGAGATTTCTACAATGTCAGAAAGGTGGAGTGCTTCCTTCTTTATCTTGGTATATATTACAGAATTGGGACACATGTCTTACCCACAGTGCTGTTTCTACTTTCACTCTATCCTCCCAAACGTCAGGCTGGTCCACTCAAAAGCAAGAATAAGAGTGACTTGGAAGGGCAAAGAGAGGGCAAGAAAAGAGGAGAGAAAGATGGACGGATGTGAAAGAGATGCGCTAGACAGGGGCCAACATGAACTAAAAGAGTGGGAGAAGTGGAAGAGATTCAAAGTTGGAGAGTTGAGAGCCGGCTGATAGAAGATTTGAGGAGGAGGGTGTTTCAGTTTGCTGGGAATTTAACCTAAGTGCTGGATTTTTAAGAATTTAAATCTTACTTGTTTTTCCTCTTTTGCATGGTTAAAATTAAAAACTGTGGGTGAGGGAAGCGTAGACTTTCTAAAAAAAAGTGTTGCATTTACAGCTTCTTATCTTGGGTCTTATAATATAAAATATAGACTTTATGCTCTTACAGTATAGAGTGTCAGTGGCAATCTGTCTACAAACAATGGATTTGAGAAAAGGGTGGGAATTTTAAGGCAAAACTACATGAGCATATGTTTAAGGGGTAATGTGGCAGTCAGTGGATGTGGGAGATTAGGGAACAATTGATTGTCCCTGGAGACTATGATTGTCGGAGGTGTGTTTGGATCCATCTCAAATCAGACCATTTGGATTGGCTGGAGAGGCAGTTGGAGTCACTGAGGAGCATGCAGGAGGCACAAAGTGTGATAGCTAGTAGCTTTAGAGAGGTGGTTACACTGCAGATTCAGTCAGATAGTTGGGTGACCATTAGGAGAGGTAGGAAGGTACTGCAGGACTCCCCTGTGGCTATCCCTGTCTCAAACAGATATACCGTACTGTTGCAGGGGATAGACAGAGGAAAGCTAGGGGATAGCAGTGGCAGCTAGATCTGGGCAACAAGAATGAATCTTCTGTTGAGCAGGGTCTCTGAAGGTTCAAATAAGTAATTGTTACAGGAAATTCTCCTGTCAAGGGCACAGGCAGGAGATTCAGTAGCCATGAGTGAAAATTCAGGATGATATGTTGCCTCCCTGGTGCCAGGGTCAAAGAAGTCTCAAAGCACTTGAAGCTTATTGTCAAAAGAGAGAGTGAGAAGCCGGAGATAATAGGTACTGCAGATGCTGGAGAATCTGAGATAACAAGGTGTGGAGCTGGATGAACACAGCAGGCCAAGCAGCATCATCGGAGCAGGAAAGCTTGACGTTTTGGGCCTAGACCAGCTGGATGTTGTTGAACACATTAGTAAGAACAACATAGTTAGAGAAGGGGTTGAGGCTTTGCAGGAAGTTAGGCAGGAAGTGAAAAAGCAGGACCTCAAAGGTAGTAATCTCTGGATTGCTCCTGGTGCCACATGCTAGTGAGATTGGAACAAGAAGATAGGGCAGAAAGATCAATGGCTGAGGAGATGGTGATGTGGGCAAGGTTTCAGATTTTTGGATCATTGGGATCTCTTCTGGGACAAAAAAGATCTGTTTAAAAGGAATGGGTTTCAACTGAACTGGAGGAGAATTAATATCCTGGTAGGGAGAGCAAGGGGTCTTACAGGTAAGGCAGATGAACTCAGGGCACGTATGGGACCTTGGAATATCACAGCTATGACAGAAACATGGCTGATGGAAGCACAGGACTGGAAGCTCAATATTCCAGGGTTTAGGTGCTGTAGGAAGGATAGAAAGGAAGACAAGAGAGGAGGGGGTGTTGCATTTTTGATTAGGGAAAGCATTACTGCTGTACTTAGAGAGGATATTCCTGAGGGATCATCCAGTGAAGTTATGTGGGTGGAACTCAGAAATGAGAAGGGGATGATCACCTTGATAGGATTGGACTTTGGACCCCATAATACTCAGAGGGAAACTGAGGGACAAATACATGGAGAGATCTCAGATATATCTCTGAATAATAGGAATGTAATATTAGGGAATTTTAACATTCCAAGCATAGACAGGGGCTGCCATAGTGTTAAGGGCTTGGATGGAGAGAAATTTGTTACATGTGTTTAAGAAAATTTTCTTTTTCAATACGTGGGTGTACCTACCACAGAAGGAGAAAATCCTTACCTTTTCTTGGGAAATAAGCCAGGGCAAGTGACTGAAGTGTTAGTAGGGAAGCACTTTTGGACCAGTGATAATTCTTCTATTAGTTTTAAAATTGATATGAAAAGGGTTAGGACTTGTAAAAAGTTAAAGTCCAAAATTGGAGTAAGGCAGTTTTGATTGTATGAGACAGGAACTTTCAAAAGTTAATTGGAGTAGACTGTTTTCAGGTAAAGGGGTAACTGGTATGTGAGAGGCTTTCAAAGCTGAGATAATGTGAGTTCAGATGCTGATTCTTGTCACAGTGAAAGGTAAGGCTAGTACAATGGGAACAATGGATGATTAAAGATGTTGAAGGCTCTGGTCAAGAATAAGGAGGAGGCATATGCCAGGTATAGACAACTGGGAACAAGTGAATGTCTTGAAGAGTATCAGGATGGAGGGGCCTTCTTAAGAGGGAAATCAGGAGGGAAAAGAAGGGGTATTAGAATAGTCTTGGCAGGTAAGGTTAAGGATAATCCAAAGAGATTGTACAACTACATTAAGAGCAAAAGAGCAATTAGGGAGAGAATAGGACCCCTTAAACATCAACGAGATCATTTACGTGTGGAACCACAGGAGATGGGAGAGATTCTAAACAAACACTTTGTGTCAGTATATAGTGTGGAGAATGACATGGAGGCCAGGGAACTCGGGGAAGTGAATATTGATGTCTTGAAAGCAGTCAACAATTCAGAAAGGGTGGTGCTAGAGGTCATAAAAACCGTAAATGTCAATACATCTCTGGGACCTCATCAAGTGTATCCCAAGACATTGTGGGAAGCTAGGGAAGAAATTACAGGACACCCAGCAGAGATATATATATCATCTATAACCACTGGTGAGGTGCTGGAGGACAGCAGTGTGGCTAATATTGTGCCTTTATTTAACAAATGCCTGGGAACAATAGACCGGTGAATCTGACATCACTGGTGGGTAAGTTCTTGGAAGGGATTCTGAGAGATAGAATTTGCATGCGTTTGGAGAGGCGAGGTTTAGCAATAGTCAACATGGCTTTATGCACGGGAAATCATGTCTCACAAACTTGATTGAGTTTTTGAGGATGTGATCAAAAAGGTAGATGAGACCAGAGTGGCAGACATTGTTTACATGGACTCTAGTAAAGCCTTTGTCCAGGTTCCACAAAATAGTCTGACTAGTAATGTTAGATCACATGGGATTCAGGGAGAGTTAGCCAATTGGATGCAAAATTGGCTTGATGGAAGGAGACAGAGGGTGGTGGAGGGTTGTTTCTCAGACTGAAGGCCTGTGACAAATGGTGATCTGCAGAAATCTGTACTGGGTCCATTTTTGTTTGTCATTTATATAAATGAATTAGTAAGTTTGTGGATGACATCAAAATTGGTGGTGTAGTCGACAGTGAAGAAGGTTATCTAAGATTACAAAGGGATCTCAATTAATTGGGCCAATGGACTGAGGAGTGGCAGATGGAGTTTAATTTAGATAAATGTAAGGTATTGCATTTTGGTAAAATGAATAAGGGCAGGACTTAACCAGTAAATGGTAGGGCCCTGGAAGCGTTATCGGACAGAGAGATCTCGGGGTTCAGCTACATAGTTCTTTGAAAGTTGCATCAAGGGTATTAAGGCGGTAAAGAAGGCATTTTGCACGCCTGCCTTCATTGCTCAGACCACATCATATTAAGGTTGTACAGAACATTGGTGAGGCCATCTTTGGAGTACTGTGTACAATTCTGGTTGCCCTGCTATAGGAAGGATATTATTAAATTGGAGAGGGTTCAGAAAAACTTTACCAGGATGTTGCGGGACTGGTGAGTATGAGTCATAGGGAGAGGCTGGATAGGCTAGGACCTTTTTTCACTGGAATAAAGGTGGCTGAGGGGTGACCTTATGAAGATTTATAAAAACAAGAGAGGTATAGATAAGGTGAATAGCAAAGGTCTTTTCACTAGGGTGGGGGAGTTTAAAACTAGAGGGCATAATTTTAAGGTGAGAAGGGAAAGATTTGAAAAGGACCTGATGGGCAATTTCTTCACACAGAGGGTGGTTCAAAAGTGAAAGGAACTGCCAGAGGAAGTGGTGGATGCAGGTACAGTTACAGCATTTAAAAGACATTAGAATAGGTACACGAATAGGAAAGGTTTAAAGGGATATGGGCCTAATACAGGCAAGTGGGGCTAGTTTAGTTCAGGAAACTTGGATGAGTTGGGCTGAAGGGTCTGTTTCCATGCTGTATGACTTAATGACAAGACGAAGGGAAGGAGGGAATAAGAACAGATAAAAATACTGAATTAAGATGACAGAAGGACGAGTGTCAAGAGAGTGAAAGAAAGAAGCGACAGACAATAAATGATGGGAACAAAATAGGGAAGAAAAGAATAAACAGGTCATTTTCTGAGTGGCAGACAGTGACTGGTGAGGTACTGCAGGGACCAGCTATTCAAAATGTATATTAATGATTAGATAAGGGATTTAAATGCAATATTTCCAAGTTTACAGATGAAATAAAGCTGGTTGGGAGTGTTAACTGTGAGGAGCATGTAGAGATGCTTCAATGTGACTTGGACAAGATGAGCAAGTGGTTAAATGCATGGCAGATGAGGTATAATGCGGATAAATGTAAAATTATTCACTTTGGTATCAAAAATCGGAAGGCAGGTTATTGTCTGGATGAAGACAGATTGGTAAATCTCTTGATGCAATGAGACCTGGGTGTGCTTGTATGCTAGTTACCGAAAGTTAGCATTCTAGGTTCTGCAAGCAGTGAAGAAGGCAAATGGTATGTTGGCTTCATAGAGAGAGGATTCAAGCACAGGAGCAGGGATGTCCTGCTGCAATTGTACAGGGCCTTGGTGAGACCACACTTGGAGTACTGTGTGCAGTTTTAGTCTCCTTACCTGAGGAAGGATGTGCTGGCTGTGGAGGGAATGTAACAAAATTTTACCGAACTGATTCTGGGGATGGCTGGATTGAAGTATGATGCTTGGTTAAGGTTTTATTCACTGGAGTTTAGAAGAATAAGGGAGATATCTCATAGAAACCTATAAATTTCTAACAGAATTAGTCAGGATAAATACAAGAAGGGTATTCCCGATGGTCAGGCAGTCCAGAACCAGGGATCAAACTTTCAGGACATGGGGTAGGCCATTTGGGGCTGAGATGAAGAGAAATTACTTCACACAAACAGTGGTGAGCCTGTGGAATTCTCTGCTATTAAAAGCAAATAGAGGCCAAACATTTAATGCTTTCAAGAAGAAGATAGATAAAGTTCGTAGGGCTAAAGGGATCAAAGAATATTGGGAAAGTGGGTGATCAGCCATGATCATGTTGCATGATGGAGCAGGCTTGAAGGGCCGAATGGCCTATTCCTGCTCTTGTTTTCTATGTTTCTACTTATAAAATTGAGGTGGAGAGAGATTGATAGATGAGCCATGTTTCAGTTTCTTCTACAGATTTTCTTCTATAAAGTTCTTACAGATGTTTTGCTGGGTGGATGTGCCTTGTGAATATAAGTTTGGCATTGAGCCTGGTACTGCTTAAAGAAAAACCACATGCCGTTAAAGCTTTTCATCTTGCCTAACAGGACAAAATTGCAAGAATGCCAAATCTCAAGCGAACAACAGTTATACTGCACAAGAAGAGGGTGCTGATTGGTTAGTAAGTAGACTCAGACTGGTACAGATAGAGGTAGATATTGGTACCAACCAGGCTCCACTAGACAACCAGTCAGTGCAGTCTTCTCATGCATTATAAACTGCCCAATCTTCCAATCAGGTTTCCATTACTGTTTCAATACTACAATAGTATAAAGCAATGTCACAAACAATATCCTCTCTATCTGTGAAATTATTCCTCGTCATCATTTTCTGCATCTTTATGACCTTTGGTTGATTTCACATTCGCCTTCAATGCTTTACCTCAGTTGTAAAGCTCAATGGTTACACAGTTACAAATTCAATCATTGCCAGAGTAGATCCAGCAAGGTCTTCTTGTCTCATTCCATCATTGTTATCTAAGGAATTCTCTAGCGATTCTGTCTCCTCAGTGCTTAGCTCTGACTCTCCTTCATATACATGCCACTTGGTCATGTTCTGCATGTAGGGTTGGTATCTACATGAGCGCTGACAACCTCCAGTTTGACCTCATCACACCTCTATTCTATATTGTTATTTTTCTTCCCTCAGAGAGCAGTGTGGGTTAGATCATTGAACATACTGAAGGCTGAGTCAAACAGATTTTGATTAAGCAAACTACTGAAGGTTTATGGAGGTGCAGGCAGGAAAGTGAAATTGAAATCACAATCAAATCAGCTGTAATGTAAGCTAAGTGGCTTAATTCTCTTGGTCCCATTTCTTATGTTC
Organism: Ginglymostoma cirratum; assembly: GCA_024137785.1. Lineage (NCBI taxonomy): Eukaryota > Metazoa > Chordata > Chondrichthyes > Orectolobiformes > Ginglymostomatidae > Ginglymostoma > Ginglymostoma cirratum. The sequence continues at coordinate 4,937,461 of JAHRHZ010000271.1, forward strand.
TTATATAAACCCTCCATGTTTGTCTGGAATTCCACATTCTCAAAAGAGGCACAATTTTCTCCAGTTAAACACGAATGCTCCATTGTCATCGCCCTAGACACAAGCCCCACTTCTTTGCCCCGACTCTAATCTTTGCCTCTGCCATTCTGCAAGCCTGAACTAATTTGCCTGCAACCACAATGGTCCACTTCTACCAAATACACAAAATATACTGGATGGTATTTCACCATTACCCTCCTTGACCCAAAAACCATTGAAAGATGGATGACCCACTTGCTCTGGTGCAGAGATCAATAGCTTTGCTCCAGATATTGCTCACACGTTCTCCTGCTCAACTCATGTCTCATCAAGTCATCAACTCAAACCATAGCGTAAAGTTTTTAAAAAAAGCCTCGGTAGATACCAGCTAATTTCTAGATTGACATCCAGTCTTCTCACCCCTTTAAACCTTGCAGATATTGTGCACCATGACCTTCAGACTTTAATGCACGAGAGAAAGCCTAATAAATGCCTGTTTCTACTTTCTCTCTTTTCAGGTTGACACACACATCCACGCAGCAGCCTGCATGAATCAGAAGCATCTCCTACGCTTCATAAAGAAGTCCTCGAGGATTGATTCAGATCGCATTGTCTGGAGTTCCAAAGACAAGAAGTTAACCTTGAAAGAGCTCTTTGATAAGCTGAAGCTGAATGCCTATGATCTGACGGTTGATTCACTGGATGTGCATGCAGTAAGTGGACTCAGTTACATTTAGGGCCTTCCTGTGTGTGTTTGAAGGTGTGTGGGTTTGGAGGAATAATACAAGACTGAAGGCCTTATTTCTTGATGGAGTCTCCCTTTGCATAAGTCACTTTGATGGGCAGGAGTGCTGAGTTTACCCTGTATGAGTAACCTTTGAGGGTGAGTTGTTAAGGCAGGGGCACAGAACGTTAGCGTACACTGATGGCAACACAAGTTATTTGCCTTATTGCGCTGCTTTTGAAAGCAGATGTCTGATGGGATTTCTTACATGGAGTCTGACCTCAGTTAGAACATTATCTATCTTTCATAGACACTGCTTTTGTATTTCCTTTGGGAAAGGCATTTTACTAGGCAGCTATTTATGTATCAGTACCAGTTGATTGTTTTTTGTAATGAAATAACAGTAACAAAGCAGTTGGTATGGAGTCCATGGACTTCCAAAATCCATTTGATGAAATAGCATGGACCAGGCTTATCATTTATTTATTAAATGAGAAAGGATAGCAGCAACATGGAGATGAAATTGGCTGAGTGACAGGAAACAGAGACTTGTGTAAAGCAGTTGTTTTTCAGATTGGAGGAAGGGATACGATCGGTTAACTTAATCAGAAACAGAATATCTAGTCTTTATTGTAGCACATAGGAGTTCGCTGTTCACGAATTAGCTGCCACATTTCACTCCCTGTAAATCTCTTTGAAATGATGATCATGGCCAGCATTATATAAATGTGAGTCTTTGGCCTGCTGTGTTCCTCCAGCTCCACACTGTGATATCTTTATTCGTCACGCGTCTGTTAAAACTGGCACACCTTAAAGAGTGACAATTGGATTGTATCAAATGTATTCAGGATACCTACAGATGTCAATGCATTTCAAATTAGAGGGTACAGGTATAATTTTTAAACATTTATTGCAGTGAAGAAGGCCCAAGTAGAACCTAACTCCAGTTTTAACATTGTCTCCTATGGGAATCAATGCTTCACGTTGATACAATTGATGTTGCAATACAGCTGATCACGTTATCAGGGCCACTGATATGTCCAGCCTTGTTTTTCTGCTCTGTTTTTACTAAATATTGATTAGGATTTTGTAATAAGTGGTGAAGCATGGGTATTTGCAGCTGATCTTGACCCCAGCTACAAGCTTACCTCACGTGAAAGTGGTTCAGGATTTCAGCACCCAGCAGGGTAGATAGCCTCATGGCGTGGGTCTCACTGTAGCCATTCAGTGATCTGTGTCCATACAGCGAAAGGATGGAGCAGATGGGGTTGCGATTGGAAGCAGTAAGTATGAAATCCGTCAAACCCAAATGGTTCTAGTGTCAGAGATATTTGTCAGATAGTGAGATAGTGTCAGACATTTCTGATGAAGGGTTTAGACCCGAAACGTCAAGTTTTCCTGCTCCTATGATGCTGCTTGACCTGCTGTGTTCATCCAGCCCCATGTTTGTTATCTCTGGTTCTAGTGTCTGTCATGTTAAAAAAGTATTTGAAACCAAAAGCCTAATGGTACTTTTTTTTATTTACTCATGAGATGTGGGCATCACTGGCTGGCCAACATTTCTTGCCCGTCCCTAGTTGCCCTTGAGAAGGTGGTGGTGAGCTGCCTTCTTGAACTGCTGTAGTCTTCCTGCTGTGGGTTGACCCACAATGCTATTAGGGAGGGAATTCCAGGATTTTGACCCAGCAACAGTAAGGGAACAGAAGTTCCAAGTTAGGTTGGCGTGTGGTTTGGAGTAGGCTTGCAGATAGTGGGATTGTCCTGTATCTACTGCCATTGGGTTCTAGATGGTAAAGTCGTGGGTTTGGAAAGTGCTACGTTCAGCAAATGTCTGTAGTGTATCCAGTAGATGGTACACTCTGCTGCCAAGGTGCCGCTGGTGAAGGGAGTGACTGTTGAAGGTAGTGGATAGGGTGCCAATCAAACAAACTGTTTAGCGTTCAGCTTCTTGAATGCTGCAGGAGCTGAGCTTATCCAGGCAAGTGGAGAGTACAATATACGAAATTTATGATTATTTTTAAAGGTCACATAAATTATTTTAAAAAGCTATGTGCATTAAACATATAAAATGTACAACAAATCTTGTTTAAAAAGCTAATTGCAGTAAACATTTAAAAAGCTTGATGTCTTATTAAAGTCATTCTGAAAATTTGAAAATCTGACGAACCATGTTGAATTTATTTGAAGAATTGAAGCGATCTTTTGGAAAGTTGTAATACCTACCCTTACCTGACAGCAAAGTTCCTTCGGGTTGCAGTATCCTCAAGGATTTGGAGTCATAGAGTCATACAGCACAGAAACAGACCCTCTGGTCCAACCAGTCCATGCCGACCATGATCCCAAACTGAACTAGTCCCACCTGCCTGCTCCTGGTCCATATCTTTCCAAACCTTTCTTATTCAAGTCCTTATCCAAATGTCTTTTAAATGTTGTAACTGTACCCACATCTATCACTTCCTCTGGAAATTCATTCCGCACATGAACCACTCTCTGTGTAAAAAAAAATTGCCCCTCATGTCCTTTTTAAATCTCTTTCCTCTCACCTTAAAAATATAGCCCCTAGTCTTGAAATTCCCCACCCTAGGGAAAAGGCATCTGCTTATTTATGCCCCTCATTATTTTATAAACCTCTCAATCTCCTACGCTCCAGTGAAAAAAACTCCAGCCTATCCAGCCTCACCTTCTAACTCAAATCTTCAATCCTGGCAACATCCTGGTAAATCCCGTCTGAACCCTCTCCAGCTTAATAATATCCTTCCTATAACGGAGAGGCCAGAACTGCGACAGTACTCCAGAAGAGGCCTCACCAACATTCTGTACAACCTCAACATAACGTCCCAACTCCTATACTCAAAGGACTGAACAATGCAGGCAAGCATGATAAATGCCTTCTCAACCACCCTATCAACATGTGATCCAAACTTCAAAGAATTATGTACCTGAGCCCCTAGCTCTCTCTGATCTACAATATTACCCAAGACCCCACTTTTAATTGTGTAAGTCTTGCCTTTGTTTGTTTTACCAAAATCCAATACCTCGGATTTATCCAAATTAAACTCCATCTGCCACTCTTCAGCTTATTGACCCAATTAATCAAGATCTCTTTTTAATCTTAGATAACCTTCTTCACTATACCACCAATCTTGGTGTCATCCACACACTTACTAGCCATGCTTTCTACATTCTCATCTAAATCTCTTATACAGATAACAAACACAAGTGAGCCCGTGGAACACCGTGGTCACAGGCCTTGTGAAATGGAAGGAGACTCACAGTGCTTTGAAATATAAGTTTGAAAACGTTTCAGTTGGAACAATTCGTCACAAGTGGGCACTCAGACCAGTTTCTTACTTTCACCATTTTAATCTGTATGTTGATAGCTGATGCTCCAAAGCCCCCAGAGCAGCAATAATCTGCACGTTTGTGAGTTGCAGTGCAACCTCTGAATGTAATGGAGCTCACCATTGTACAATGGTGGTGAATGCTAAAAGCTTCACTGCGATTATGTTTGCAAACTCCACCTCATTATTCCAGGAATTGTTTAGGAAACTGAGTTCTACGACAGCTAATATTTCTGTGCAAATAGCAGACCAGTATGGGCACGGAAGCTGAAAAAGCTCAGCAGCCCAGGCAGTATATGCGAAAAAATAAATATTGCTTGATGGTTTTTAATGTGGAAGAACCTTCCAAATTATTTGAGAGGAAGTCTGGTACTTGGTTACCATACAGACATTGTGATTGATTCGTTATGAACAGGTTATATCTTTTTTTAAAATGAAGCTAATAGTTATGAATCTCTAACAAGCATTGGAAACAGGCCAAACACTATAGAAAGTGATGATGAGCATTTCAGTGGATTGAATCCAACAAATTGTGATCTCCTCTGAGAGATAGGTAGATTTTAGTTACATCTCATAATGATATGAGACTGAGGGAGCTGTGTTTATAACAACTGGTGACAGTCAGTGTTTAGATTCAGAAGATTAGATTTTAGGTTTTTTTGGGACCCCAGACTTGCTCACGCCCGGTCCACTGGTTACGGTCAAAGTGAGCACTAAAGACTGACAGACTGCCATAAAGGCTCAATTGGTTCAAGAGAGTGCTTTAGGGAAGCATACCCTCTCAACTTTGCCTCGAGTGACCTGCGTGTGACTCTAGTCTCAACATCAACCTTTAAAGTAGCTTAGTAACATATTTGGCCAGATCAACTCGCGATGGGCAATGAATGCTGAATTTGTTAGTGATGTCCTCATCCAGAGAACAAAAAATAATACAAATGTAGGATATGAAATGCAGGAACTAACAAGTGTGACATTACGTTTAATCAGGGTCGTCAGACTTTCCAACGTTTTGATAAGTTTAATGCCAAGTACAATCCAGTGGGTGCCAGTGAACTCCGTGACCTTTACCTGAAGACAGAGAATGCCATTGAAGGAGAATACTTTGCTCACATCATAAAGGTAAAGTCTTATCGATTTAATAGCTTTGTTTCCACATCAATATCTATGTCCTATGCTGCTCTAAGCCTCACTCAGGCACTGGTTGCTCGACAAGAGCTCTCTGTCCCAATATATCAAACTTTGATGCCCTCATCTCCAAGAGCCACAATGACATCTCTCCTCCTGTCTGTGAAACCTACCACAATCTTTGCTCTCTGAACTATGACCTATTTGTACATCCCTCCTCCCTTCTAGCCACACTGTCAGTAGACCCTTCAGCGGGGCTGGCAGTGGGGACCAAGGCTGAGCCCTGTAGTTATCTGTTTTTTATTTCTTTTCATGTTTACATAAAAGTGTTAAATTGACAGTTCGCTGGGACTTTTCCAGAATCTACATAAATGGAGCTAATGTAAACTTGGCCAAGTTGGTATCTATGGGGGATGACAGGTCACATGATGTGCCTAGAATCCTGATTGTCCATTTAGAACAGAACTGGATGCCTTATGGACGCTCTGATCAGTTTCAATGGCAGAGTGATTGAACGGGACCAAGCAAACAGACAAAAGTGGTAAATTATTTTGGGGGATACTGGAGGAATACTTCTGCTTCTTATAGGTTCCCAGAATTCCAAGAAGCTTCCTCCTTGTTTTCCCCCTAGAATGTATTATGGGCCATCTGAATCCAACACAGAGTGTAGACAAAGCCATTTAGTAGTGAACAGTTTACCAGTCCAATTTAAATGTAGAATAGGACTCTCTCACCTTAATATCGAATGATCAATGATCTTCCATAATCCATCTGAAAGTTGCAATCTACCCAAATGTGAAAAGGTCGTCTGAGGGTACAGCTGTGATGGCACGTAGGGTCAAATAGCTCATCACCACTCAGTGCTCAGGCTGATATAAGGAGTAGTGTCTCTTGGGCAAGTATGGGACAGCTGCTAGGCAACAGCAGCCCAGTTTGAACTGGTCGTCAAGAGAGATGGATAGAAAATTAAAGAAATACAATGCTCCTTATTCGTCTGCAGTGCCAACAACTTCCAATCGTCTAATGCTTCGACAAACCCTTAAATCTTAAGGTGCATTTACCTCAAGAAAATATGTGTGGCAAGCTTTTCTTTGTTTATTTTCAAAAAGGTAATCGATGTTGCTCAGAAGCCAAGAAGTTATAATTACTCTGGAATTGATCCTTCTTTTTGCATTTAAATTGCATTAACTAACCACTCTGTGTGAACCTAGAGTCGGCATTTGGTTTGCAATCCTTCAGTCTATAAGACTTCTCAAATTCCAACATTTGGAAAACTTTCTCTGCTCCTTGTTCTCTCTATTTAAGAAGGTAACTAGCAATGTACAGACACAGATGATTTCTGAAAGCAGGCTCTTGTAGCAGCCAGACTGGGATGATTTCGAGTCATAGAGACATACAGCATGGAACCGGGCCCTCAGGTCCAATATGTCCACGCCAACCAGTCCGTACTGGGAATAAATCCGATCTTTATCTCCCTTGGTGAGAAGCCTCAGATTTTACGTCCTACAAATATTATTCCGCACTAACTTTGATGGAAACCCAAATTAAGAAGATGTCCAAAGTTGTGCGGGTTAGGTGGATTAGCCATGTTAAAACCTGCCCTGTAGTGTCCAGGGATGTGCAGGGTAGGTGGGTTAGCCATGGTAAAGACCCCATGTAAAGTTACGGGGATAGGGTGGGGAGAGGTAAGTCGGGGTGGGATGCTCTTCAGAGGGTTAGTGCGAACTCGATGGGCTGATTAGTCTCTCTCTGCACCGTAGTGATTCCTTGATCGTATGAATCTAGGCTGGGTGAAAAACCAAAGTTGTGCTTGGTTGTGATGGCTACCTGCTGGCAGGGTTGGGTTAAAAGCACAGTCGTTAATGTCTTTCCTCCCCACTGGGAAATGACTGGCAGTGGAGGTACAGAGCGGCAGAAACATTGGTGTGAATTCAATCACCAGCTCTCGGTATGTTGTTGTATGTGCCTGTCCCAACCCATTAAGTCGCACAATGTCCTGCTCATACCGGTGTTGTCTCTGTATTGTTGCAGGAAGTGGCATCAGATTTGGAAGATGCAAAGTACCAACATGCAGAGCCACGTTTGTCCATCTATGGGCGGTCACCAGATGAGTGGTCTAAGCTGGCAACTTGGTTCATCAAGCACAGGGTCTTCTCCCCCAAGATGAGATGGATGATTCAGGTCCCCAGAATTTAGTAAGTCAAAAGCTGAACCAGAAAAGAGTCGCTTAAGAGTTCAGAGATAGTAGGAACTGCAGTTGAGTTGTTGGCCAGACTCTGATCGAGACAGGTTGCTGATGTATGGCAAACTGGAGGGAATGGGGTGTGCACAGGGCACCCCAAAGGGTTACAAAGCAGGAGAGAAGGTGAAGAAAATTAGAAAATTGAGATTTCTCAGTCAGTCTCTGAATTTTTGTTTGCTGATAGAATGGCGGTGTGCGTTTAAAAAGAAAGTTCCGGGCAATTTGCGCTCTGGGTTCCGTTCGCGTACAATTGGAGGCCAACACAAGTTTTCTTGTATCGATCCATTCTTGACAACTCCAAAACAATCTGATCCGGGAGGGATGAAAGTGGAAGTATGGTATAGTACAGGCTGTCACAAGAAGTGTCCCATCATCTGGGAATTCTGAACATGGACTGCCAGGATGATGGGAGGCTCGGATTAGTGTTTCTTAACAGTGAGGCCGCTACACCTCAGGGTAGTCACTTGGTCACACTGATACTTTTATTTTCACAAGATATGGGAAGTCCAGCCTCTGCGTCCATCCCTAATTGCCCTTGAACTGGATGGTATGCTCTGCTATTTCAGAGCCTAACCCAATTAAGATCAGCCGCATTGCTCCGTGTCTAAAGTCACATGTAAGGACAGCAGTTTTCATTAATGAAGGGGCATTAAGGAGCCAGATGGATCTTACAATAACTGGCTGATTACCCAGATAGCAGTCCCACTCACTAGTTTCCAGTTCCAGATTTATTTATGAACTGAATTTAAATTCCACCAGCTACCGGGGTGAGATGTGAACCTGAAGCAGTAGTCTGGCTCTCTGGTATACCAGCTCAGTGAGATTACCACTGTGCCACCATTTCCTCAAACTGAAGAGAAAGTCTGAGTGGCGGAAAACAGACAAAAACTGAACAGGATTCCTCATATGAAGGAGAATGTGTAACAATATCTGAAATATCTTGACAGTTCCAACTTGGTCAGAGATAGTAGGACCTGCCGATGCTGGAGTCTGAGTTAACAAGATGTGGAGCTGGATGAACAACTTGGTGATGTTGCAAAACACAATCGGGTTGAAACGCAGTGAAGGAGTTATTGATTTTCTCCATCGCTTCTTAAAGACCTTAAGTTTCTGCTTATCTGTATATATTTTGATTTTTGGTACCAAATTTGCTTGCTTTGTTTCTGATCATTTTTGTTTTAATTCTTGCTTTCAAGTGATATTTTCAGAGCCCAAAACTTTATCCCACACTTTGGAAAAATGCTTGAAAACATCTTCATGCCAATTTTTGAAGCAACGGTGAACCCTCAGGATAATATCAAGCTCAGCATCTTCCTGAAACATGTGAGTGAGGATCGCCAAACTGATCAGATCCATTGCCCTTTAATGGGCTCAGTAACTTTGTACATGATAGAGGCCTCTGATAGAGTTAGAAGCTCTTCATTGATTTCAATGGACATGAGGAAAGATGAAAAAATAGCTCCATTTGTCCATCACCCACCTGACAATATTGTGTTAAAGTGAAATTTACCTTGGAATTTTTGAGATACATTACACTGATTTCGTCACTTATAAAATTTTCTGATTGTTGTCCTCAATTTTGAGGTGTTTTCTACCTATCATCACAGAGGCTGTCATTCCGTTATAGCAGCAAACAAGTGTTGTGGGGTAGCAATGCTGTTTACCCTTCAAATTGTTTAACATGGAATGGGTCCTGAGCACCGTTCATCTCTCGAAACCAAATTGTATGTGCGTTAACAGGAGGGTTTAAACTTTGTGCATTTGTCTACATGACAACCGTAGTTGAGCTACATCTGAGTAAACAGCTGTGATTCAGTGGGTGGCTCTGAGCTCAAGTCCCTGGCCGAGATCTTAAGCACAAACTCAAAAACTAACCTGGATGAAATCAGAGGAGGGGAAGTGGTGGGGCTATGTGCCTGTCAACTTCCCGACTTTGATTCACTCGGAGCAGGCAAGATCAAGGATGATTCTCCACTCTGAGATTAACTGAGGGCCTTAAAAACTTGTCAATGTTTATTTCTGATAGTGAGGGAGGGGAGTGTACAGCCCAGGCCAGAAATAGTTGTAGCCTCCATGCAAGGTAAGAGAGTAGGTCAGGGGGTGAGCCCTCCCACTCAGGCATCTTTTGGCCCTCAGAAGGCTTCCATTGAGGCATGTGCCACCCTTCAAACCCCTTCCTTTGGCAGGTCCTGCCTAGCGGGCCCCTGCTCCATCTCTGTCTTCCTCCATTGTTGTTAATCTGATGAAGTTGCAGTACTAGCAGTGTCCACCATACCCAGTGGCAGTGCTGAGACTGAAGTGCTGCTGGACATCCAATTGGTGAGTAGCTCTGGGAGGCAAGATCTTCAATGCAAAGGAAGAGATGCCCCCAACCCCAGGCAATTAACTACCTGATGGGCTTGCTATAGCATAAGAGCACTTTATTTTCAGTCAATTTCCCATACAGTGGTCACGGTGGCCCAGTGGTTAACACTGTTGCCTCACAGTGCTGGGGACCTTAGTTTGTTTCCAGCCCAGGAAACTGTCTATATGGGGTTTGCACATTCTCCCCGCGTCTGCGCAGGTTTCCTCCGGGTGCTCCGGTTTCCTCCCGCAGTCCAAAGATGGGCAGGTTAGGTGGATTGGCCATGCTAAATTGCTCATAGTATCCAGGAATGTGTAGGTTAGGTGGGTTAACCATGGGGAAATGCAGGACTACAGGAATGAGGTGGAGTGTGTGGGTCTTGGTGGGATGCTCTTCGGAGGATTGGCATAGACTTGATGGGCCAAATGGTCTGCTTCCATAGTGTAGGGGATTCTATGAATTCAGTCCTTACAGTGCAATCCTAAGGAAATACTATTAAGAATATTGAGTTTTGGATGTGATATAAAACCGTTTCCCTCATATCCTCAGACGAAGCATAGAGGAGTGTTGTAGCCAATCACAAAAATTGGTTATTGGATTGTTATTACATTGCTGATTGTGGCAGCTTGCTATGCGTAAATTTTCTTGCCATATTCCCTACATTACAACATTGATGATACTTAAAAGTTTTTGCTTGGCTATTAACGCACTGAGGTTACACAAGGTGCTATATAAATGCTTGTTTTGCTTTCTTTACAACAGACTAATAGGTTTGATATGAAGCAGCTTGGGGTGGTTAAGATAGGTGGTGTTCAGGCAACATGTAAATGCAAGTCTTTGTAGTAGAAGCGGAGAATTCTGTACCATTCATGATTATTTAATGCTGGCTAATGAACTTCATCTTGTCCTTTCCTAATTCCCTAGATCACCGGGTTTGACAGTGTTGATGATGAGTCCAAACACAGTGGCCACATGTTCTGCACAAAGAGCCCCAAACCGGAGGAATGGAATATGCCGAAGAATCCTTCATACTCTTACTACCTCTGTTATATGTATCTTAACATCATGGTCCTCAACAACCTCCGAAGGTAAAGCCTTTCCATCAGGCATGAGCTGCGATAGGAGACTGTAAACCCTGCTGCTATATGTGTTGACTATTTACATGGACAGAGACCACTGGTTAATTCCTCACATCATTATGTTACCAGATACTTCCACCTCTGTAACACTGACCATTCCTCACCCCTGGCTTGGATGCATTCACCAGTTTGTGGTCTCTAGACATGATTGTTCCATAGCTTGCTAGACCTCCTATTTTCCACCCTCTGTAAATTTGCGCTGGTCCGAAGACGTGCTGTCCACTTCTTAGCTTTCACCTAATCCCATTACTTCTATCCTTACCGATCTGTATTGTCCCCCCTGCAATGGTCGTGCGTTGATAATGTTACTATGTGACTAGTAATCAAGAGGATGGGGATATGGCTTCGACTCCCACCACAGCAGGTAGTGAAATTTAGATTCAATGAATAAATCTGGAATTGGCAGCTAGTAGCAGTCATAACAACTGTGACAATTGTCATTGCTGTAAAAACCCATCCTGTTATACAGTACAATACTGCACAGGGACAGGCCCTTCGGCCCACCTGCACCAATTCCTAATCCTTATTTTGACCCACTACTTATTGGCCATGCGTAGTTTCGATCCCCCATTTACCTCACATTCATGTGTCTATCAAGATATGCCTTAAATGTTCCTATCCTACCTGCCTCCACCACCTCCACTGGCTGCGCATTCCAGGCACCCGCTACCCTCCGCGTGAAAAGTTTTCCACACACTTCTCCCCTAAACTTTCCCCCTCTCATCTTGAACCTGTGTCCTCTTGTAGTTGACCTTTCTTCCCTGGGAAAAAGCCTCTGACTATCCAAAAGTCTCTGGCTACCCAAAAGTCTTTTGACAAGGGAAATTTTGATGGAATTAGACAGGGGCTTGCAGGGGTTGATTGGAATAGTTTGTTTGCAGGCAAAGGGGCCTCCAGTAAGTGGGAGGCCTTTAAAAATGTGATATCTAGAGTTCAAGGTCTATATGTTCCTGTGAAGGTGAAGGGCAAGGGTGGCAGGAGTAGGGAACCCTGGATGACAAGAGATATTGAGGCTTTGACCAGAAAAAAGAAGGAGGCATGGCTCAGGAACAGGCAGCTGGGATCAAGGGAATCCCAGGGGATACATAGGAGATACAGGAGTTTATCGAAGAAGGAAATCAGGAGGGTGAAAAGGGGCCATGAGATAGCTTTGGCTGAGAAAATTAGGGTGAATCCAAAGAGATTCTTTAAGTATATTAAAGGAAAAAGAATAACTAGAGAGCGAATAGGACCTCTCAAGGACCAAAGTGGACATGTATGTGTGGAACTGCAGGAGATGGGCAAGGTTCTCAATGAATATTTCTCCTCTGTGATTACTGTGGAGAAAGGCATGAAGACTTGGGAACTTGGAGAAGTTAGTGATGATATCTTCGGGACAGTCCATATCACTGTAGAAGACTTGTTGGAAGTATTAGAATGTTTGAAGGTGGATAAATCTCCTGGTCCTGATTGTATATATCCAAGAACCCTGCAAGATGCTAGAGAAGAAATTTCAGGGGCCCTGGTTGATATATTTGCATCATCGTTAGCCACGGGTGAGGTCCTGGAAGACTGGAGGGTAGCGAATGTTGTGCCCTTATTCAGGAAGGGCTGCAAAAAACAAAACCTGGCAATTACAGACCAGTTAGGCTAACACCTGTGGTAGGTAAGTTAGTTGAGAAGATTCTGAGGGATAAGATATACATGAATTTGGAAAGACAGGGTTTGGTTAGGAGTAGTCAGCATGGCTTTATGTGTGGGAGATCATGCCTCACAAATTTGTTAGAGTTCTTTGGTGAAGTGACCAGGAAGGTTGATGAGGACAGGGCAGTAAATGTAGTCTGTATGGATTTCAGTAAGGCCTTTGATAAGGTTCCACATGGTAGGCAGCTCTGGAAGGTTAGATCGCATGGAATCCAGGGAGAGCTGGCAAATTGGATACACAATTGGCTTGATGGTAGGAAACAGGGAGTAATAGTGGAAGGATGCTTGTCGGACTGGAGGCCGGTGACTAGAGGTGTGACTCGGGGGTTGATGCTGGGCCCATGGCTGTTTCGTTATCAATACCAATGACTTGGATGAGAATGTACAAGGGATGATTAGTAAGTTTTCAGATGACACTAAAATAGGCGGTATCATGGACAGTGAGGAATGTTATCAGAAATTACAGCAGGATCTTCATCTGCTGGTAAAGTGGGAAAAGAAATGGCAAATGGAATTTAATATAGTTAAGTGTGAGGTGTTGCATTTTGGAAAGTCAAATCAAGGTAAGCGTTTCATGGTGAATGGTAGGGCCTTGAGGAGTGTAGTGGAACAGAGGGACCTTGGAGTTTAGGTGCGCAGTTCCCTGAAAATAGAGTCACAGGTAGACGGGGCAGTGAAGCAGGCTTTTGGCATACTGGCCCTCATCAGTCAGGACATTGAATACAGAAGTCGGGAAGTTATGTTGCAGTTGTACAGAATGTTGGTGAGGCTGCACTTAGAGTATTATGTCCAGTTTTGGTCACCTTCCTTTCGGAAGGTTGTTATTAAACTGGAAAGAATGCAGAAGAAATTTACACAGATGTTGCCAGGACTCAAGGGACTGAGTTATAGGGAGATGTTGGACAAGCTAGGACTTTTTTCTTTAGAGTGTAGGAGACTAAAGGGTGATCTTATAGAGGTGAATAAGATCATGAGAGGCATAGATAGAGTGAATGCACTCAGTCTTTTTCCCAGGGTTGGGAAATCAAGGACTAGAGGGCATCAGTTTAAGGAAAGAGGGGACAGAATAGATGGAAGCCTGAGGGCCAACTTTTTTACACAGAGGGTGGTATGCATATGGAATGAGCTGCCAGCAGAAGTGGTTGAGGGGGGACATTAGCAACATCTAAAAGGCATTTGGATGAATACATGGAAAGGAATGGTTTAGAAGGGTATGGACCAAGTGCAGGGAAATAGGGTTAGCATGGCTGGACATTGTGGTCAGCATGGACCAGTTTGGGCTGAAGGGCTTGTCTCTGTGTTGGAGGACCCTATGACTATCCAAAGTCCTCTGACTATTAGTTCCCCAATGTCCTGTATGGAAAGAAATCTGCTTGCTCACCTGGTCTGGCCTACAATGTGACACTAGATGCACAATAATATATTTTTTATTCCATAACCCCAGGTACTTAGTAAATGAAGGAAGCCACAGGTTTTAACGGAAAGATTTTTACTTCTCTAAAAATGGAAGCGTTAGTATCAACCACTACACTCTAAATGTTAGTACATTGCAAATATTAAAATTACAATGAACATAATTACTTATATTCTAAACCAAATTTCCTTCTACACTTATTTGATTTTTAGGCACAACACACAAGTCAAATATTCATCAAAAGATGGAAAATTAACTATTTGGTCTGATTCATATAAGGGACATGATTTCCTTCATCTTCTGTATACTTCCAGAAAGGTTTTTCCTTCAAATCTCTTCCAACTCTCTCACAGTTATATTCAACGCAAGCATCTTAATCATAGCCACACCAGCTCAGAGCATTCCTGATTATAATAGTTTTTAATCCCGGAGTCTTTGTGTCTAGAACTGTCTCTTTCTCTCTCCTTAGCTTAGATATCCCAGAAATCTAGCTTGCAGTTTAGGATTTATTCGATTAACAAGAGGTTTTAACCAGTTACTGACTTTCACGAGCCCCACTGGAGCGAAATGTTCTTTGTTCTGTAGCCAGATTGTCCTAAGCACTATGCAAACCATTCATCCCTATTCTGAAGTTCTTAGTAACATTTTTTTCTGAGGTTGGCTGGCTCACGGAGCTGGTTCGTTGTTCCGGAACAACGAACCAGCTCGGCGAGCCAACCAGCCTCAACACCCACAACCTGAGCCACAAATCTACTCCAAAACCTTAGAAGCATGTTTTTCTGTTTTGTTGTTAATCTCCCACGTAACTTGGCCAAATGATCATTTACCGGAAGCCAGGTGTTTTACCAGAAGTCAATTCCTAAGAAAACTTAATGCCTACATTCCATTACCCCAACATTAAATATAGATTTCTCCCCTAAAAGAACATGGGATTTAGGATTTCCTCATTATTTTCACTTTTACACTGTGGCTTTGTTTGATTATAACTGTTGAAGAATGCTTATGACTTTTCTTTGAAGTAGATGGGGTGGGTGTGAGAGAGTGTTTGAGAATGGAATGTGTCAGAAAATCATTACCTGGGAAATAGTTCTGGCTGATTTTCGCTCGGGGGCTCCCTCATTCCACATTGATTTCTATTAGGATTTCCAGACTGAACATTGAGCACATATCGTATGGACATGGATACTATTACAGTGCAATGATGAAGTGAAAGGGAATCCTGAATCACTGAAGACATAAGTAAAGATCCCAGTGCTCAAAGGGATTTGTACAATGTAACAATTCTCTTCAAAATTGCTGAAAAGGAAGAACTTCGACCCTCGTGTTAACCCAAATGTAAGACATGTCCTTGGAAGATGGTCACTCATGGTTTAAGTGATAAAGAGTTCCTATCGTTTACAGATATAGCTCAGTCTTTCTGTTGGTGCCAGTCAAATTGCTGAGTTTAAAACAAAGCACATTAGCAATGCTTTGAAGACATTTTGGAACAAATGCCTGTAAAATAAAACTCCCTCATTAGAGTAACGACCTTTTATAGTTTGGCAGTTATATAGGAGGATTTTACCACCCAAAAACATTTGCCACTTAAGGTAGAACCTATCAACCTGTTAATTTGTACTTCTTAGGAATGTATTCATGGGATGTTGGTAAGGCCAGCGTTTATTGCCAATTAAGAGTCAACCACATTGTTGTGGGTCTGGAGTCACATGTAGGCCAACCACTGATGGTAGGTTTCCTTTCTTAGAGGATATTGGTAAAGCAGATAGATTTTAATGACATAACACAGTGTGGGGCTGGAGGAACACAGCAGGCCAGGCAGCATCAGATGAGCAGGAAAGTTGACGTTTCGGGTCGGGACCCTTCTTCAGATTTTTATGACAATGGTTATAAAGGAGGTAGGTTTTTGTCAAATTCAATTTTTAATCTTATGCTACAATATGATTTGAGCCCATATTCCCAGAATATTTAACGTGGTGTTCTAGGTGATTAGCTCAGCAACATTGCCACTACACTGGAACCTCCACTTAATCAAAGTGTCAGTCTAAATTAGATAGAGTGATAGTTGACAAGGAAGTGGGCCAATTAAAATAAATCAAGGGATTTATCCACTTCCTTTCTCATTTCAATTTGGCTGACTAAATTTTAAATTGTCATGTCAAGGACGTTCAGTCTCCAGCTGATGGTGTCCCCTTTAGATATGCACAAAATTCACTGAGACCTGAGCTGCTATTTTAACCTGAGTCCTGAGGTTGGAAGCAATGGGGGAGCAAGAGAAGTTGGAATATATCTGAATTATCACGACTGTACTACATGGCCAAAAGGATGAAGGTGATAAATGATATCCTTATATGTTCAGACAAATGATCGAGATGGATTTTAATTCTGTGAATTAAAGGGTTTTGAAGTGAGGTTTCATCTTATCTTTTTCTTTCAGGGAGAGAGGGTTAAACACTTTCTTGTTCCGTCCACACTGTGGCGAGGCTGGAGCTGTGACACATCTACTGGCAGCCTTCATGACAGCAGATAACATCTCCCACGGACTCAATCTGAAAAAGGTTGGAATGCAGTGAGATGCAGACTTTGGGAAAGGAGTTAGATCTGGAGGGTTTGCAGGGAATCCCAACAAATAGACTTTCCTCAATTTCCTAACCAGAGTAATCCACTCACACAGGCTAGCTCACTCTCATAGAATCCCTACAGTACACAGTGGCCATTCAGCCCATCGAGTCTGCGCCCACCCTTCAAAGCGCATCCTATCCTATCCCTGTAAACCCCACATTTACCTGTACATCTGGGAGGAAACACCACACAGACACAGGGAGAACGTGTCAGCTCCACAAAGACAGTCACTCGAGGCTGGATTGGACCTGTGAGGCAGCAGTGCTAACTACTGAGCCACAGTGTCACTCCACCAAACTGGAGAACATGGCCAGTGATCCCACTACCTCTCACATGCTAAGTGAGTGCCCTACCATTTGAGCTAATGCCTCCACAATCTATCCCTATCCATTTGAAAAAGTAAAAACAAACGTAACGGAGCAGTAGCTGTTCGTGCTGAAGTAGGGTGAGCCTGATTGGGAACCTGGTCTGAGTTGGAAAGCATGGCTCAGTCAAACAGGGCCAGCCTGTCAATGTGACAGAGCTGGGACTGGGAAATCTCCAAGCTGGGAACGCCAGCCTCCCCAGCCCAGGATAGGATTGATGGAGGATAGCACACTGAGTCACATAAGCTGCCGGACTGTTCAGGAAGGCTTGGACCAGTTCACTAAGCTCTGTCCACAGGCCTTTCCAACAAGTGGTTCCTGTCAGTGGGATAGGGATGGACAGTGAGGCACTGGGAGCTATTTCCAACAGAAAGCGTTTCCAGTAGGAAGGTTTCCAGCTGGAGTGTTTTCACTTGAAAGACCCAGTGGTGGGTTTTCCATGTGTAGCCAGGAGATCTACATGGGGAAGCAGATTGGAGTACTCTCCAAACCCCATCCAAAAACATGGTTGTTGGTGCCCATGAGAACAATGGGGAGGTGACCTAACGCCTTACCATACATTTGGGAAATGGGTTCTGTACAATACTGCGCATCATTTGAAGCTGTTAGTAGCAACCACTGAATGATCGATGTCCATGGGTTCTTTGGTGAACAAGCATCTGCTTTATCAGATACAATCAGTGGGCAATTCAAAGGTTGGGTTGAGAAAGGCTCCTGGACAATTTAATCCCTTATTAGTGCAATTATTACCCGCTTCGTCCCAGACCCGTAACTGGGGTTTGTTCTTATTGCTCTGTGAGAAGACCAGACATGTTCAGACATATGGAGGCACACATTGAATGCAGAAATGAAGATTGTAATACTGATGTTTAGAAGTCCCATTGTTCTTTCAGAGCCCAGTGCTGCAGTACCTGTACTTTCTGACTCAGATCCCCATCGCCTTGTCCCCTCTCAGCAATAACAGCCTGTTCCTGGAGTATGCCAAGAATCCACTTCCTGAGTTTCTGAGGAAAGGGCTGATGGTCTCACTCTCCACTGATGATCCCATGCAATTCCATTACACCAAGGTAAGTGCAACTGTTGTGGACCCAGACCAGAACCCCTCAAAATATTTTAAGAAGGTCACCCAGACCCTAATTCTTTTTTTATTTTGAAGGTGGATGTGAAGTGCTGTGTTCCAGATGCAATATGACTGGTCAAACTACTCAACATTAAGCAAAAACACAATTTATTTAGATACTGTAGTTAAATTGCAAACAAAAGAAAGAAGAACTTAGATTGGCTTAACTCTGTTGGAAAACTTAACTGAATAGTGGGTACAGTACCCTGTAACTATTGCGAATTAACTGTTCCAATATAGTAACATCCTGTCGTTACAACCCAGATCATTTCTAAAGCAGACTTTCACTTTGCCAGTGTTACTGTAAAGATATCTAGGGTTTTTTTTCTGCAGTACAAACACTTTTAAAGCAACCCTGGTGGCTCAGAAGGTAAATTCTGCATACGGAAGGATGTTAGATTATAGAACATAGGCAGTTCTCTACTCTGTCGAAAGGCAGCTGCTCGACACCAGGCACCATCAGAGGTTCCACAGTCAATGAAACTTAGAGAGCACAAGTATCAGCAAGATTCCCATTCTCCCACAATCTCCATTTGGAAGAAAGTAAAGAATTTGCATTTGCGTAGCATCTTTCACAACCTCTATGTCCTCAAAACAGCCAAGAAGTAATAACCATTTTTTCAACTGACATTGATTGAGCGATGAATATTGGCTACTAGAGATAACATCTTTGCTGTTCTTCATGTAGTGTCTGCATCATTCTGAGGACAGATGGAGTGTCAGTTTAATGTTTGATTCAAATATGGCACTGTCAACACTGCATTGGAGTAGCAGCCTAAATCAACTGCTCAAATCATTGGTGTGGGGCTTGAAGCTTCGGACTCGGAGGCAGAAGGCTATCACTGCAATGAAGGAGTACTTGGTTGAGTGGTAACAGGCCCAAGAGGGTGACACATCCCTTAGGATTACAAAGCCACCAAGTTTAAAGCCATTTGAGCAAGGGCCTGGAGGCAGCCTGTGCCCAACACTGCCCTCAGGAGAGGACTCAGACGCCGAATGACCTATTCTTGTGAGCTCTCAATTCACGGCACTGGCCATCTTCAATTATCTCAGATGTTCTTCAAAACTGAGCAGGTTAGGGGTCACCTGCTTTTTTCACTAATATTTGGAGCAGGGTTTACTGGGTGTGACAAAAGTGACTTTTCTTTCCCCGTTCTCCATCTCCTCCCTATTATCCAGCTGGCTTGAGGTCATGAGTAATATCTTCCCCAGAACCCAAATCACAAACTGGGGTGTGATACTTCAACAGAGAAGGTAAAATGTGCCAGGGAACCTCCTACTCGGTATGACTCCATTGAAAAATAGGCAGCAATTTATCGAAAAAATCAACAGAGTGTCTCACATTTCCAGAACCATGAATTCCTCAGCCTTAGCTGGGGTTGATAGATTTTTGAACAGGTTATTATGTGGAGCTTCATAGAGTGATACAGCACAGAAATCTCCTGATCCATTACCATCTGTCAGCTATTGACAACAGAACTGTCTTGGCCATTATCTCGATGTTTTGTGGTGGGAGACTGGGCAGGTTTGGGCTCTTGTGGTGCAGTGTTTACCTTGGAGTATTGTGTTCAGTTCTGGTCGCCTCACTAGAGGAAGGTTTAGAGAGGGTGCGGAGGAGATTTACCAGGATGCTGCCTGGGCTGGAGGGCAGGTCTTATGAGTAAAGGTTGAGGGAGCTAGAGCTTTTTTCATTGGAGTGAAGATGGATGAGAGGTGACTTGATAGAGGTGTACAAGATGACGAGACGCATAGATAGAGTGAATAGCCAGAGACTTTTTCCCAGGGCAGAAATGACTATTATGAGGGGGCATAATTTTAAGGTGATTGGAGGAAGGTACAGGGGAGATGTCAGAAGTAGGTTCTTCACACAGAGAGTGGTGGGTGTGTGGAATGTGCTGCCAGCCGTGGTAGTGGAGTCAGATACTTCAGAGGTATTTAAGCAACTCTTGGATAGGCACGTGGATGCTAGAGTAATGCAGGGTAGACTGATCTTAGTAGGATAATAGGTCGGCACAACGTCGTGGGCCAAAGGGCCTGTACTGCGCTGTACTGTTCTATGTTCTATGTTCAGTACCAGGAGGCCCAGGTTCCTGACATTCACCCTTTTATGTCAGCCACGGCACCATGAATGGACCAGATTAACAGCCCCAATTAGGGACACCCAGCACCTGTTTTACTATAGACTTCAGCCATCACCCTCTCTATTTAAATTATATTCTGCTTTTCTATTCTTCCTGTCAAAGTTGACAACCTCACATTTGCCAGATTTTCACTTAGCCGGATAACTAGCTTATTGTTCCACATGTCTTTCATTGAATTTTAAATTCACAAATTGGCACGGTGACATTTGAACTTATATTTACCAATTCATTAGCCTAGACCTCTAGACTGTTTGGTTAGTAACTTAACCACTATGCTACTAGATTCCTGTATTCCCACTGTTAATTTAAACAGACTATTGCCATATCTTTAAACTCTATAACTTGTTGACAGGAACCATTGATGGAGGAATATGCCATTGCTGCTCAGGTCTTCAAGCTTAATACCTGTGACATCTGTGAGATAGCACGCAACAGTGTCCTGCAGAGTGGCTTCTCTAAACAGGTAACTGGATATGATTTGGGGATATTTAGGTTGTACTGGTGAGCCTTCCTAAGCCATTTTTGAAAAGTTAACTCTTTTACACATTCACACAGGGATGCAATGGCCTCCTGGTATTATTGCTGGATTGTTAATCCAGAGACCCAGCTAATGTTCTGGGGATATGGGTTTGAATCCTGCCATGGCAGAAGTTGGAATTTGAATTCAATCAAAATCTGGAATTAAAAGTCTAATGATGACCATAAATTCATTGTCAATTGTTGGAAAAAAACACCTCGTTCACTAAAGTCCTTACCTGCTCTGGCCTACATGAGGCTCCAGATCCACTGCAATGTGTTTGACTCTTAACCGCCCTCTGGGCAATTAGGGATGGGGAATAAATGCTGGCCCAGCCAATGATGCTCTCATCTTGTGAACGAACGAAAAAAAAACTTCTAGGCTTATCACGCCTTAGCTTTTTTTGATTAAGTACCTTTCTCCCCTTCAAGGTGAAAGTTTAGCCTGTGTATGAAATATAGTCATGTGGCACCATTCAACTCATATCAATGATATATTAATAAGGAAAGGTATATGTTGAAAACAACGGCCATAAAAATCAACAGTAACAACGTTATGCTAAACGTTTGTAAATCACTAGTTGGTACTGGACTGGAATATTGAAACCATTTCTGAACACTGCACTTTAGGTACGTGCCTTAGGTCCGGAAGAGGTGGCAGGAGTGATTGGAGAAGTGGTGGAAATGTTTAATCCTGTCCTGTCCTCTTTATAGCTCCCCCTGCCAAAAGATCGACAGTCATGGTATCCCATACTTGCTTATCTTGTACCAACCTCACACATCCACTGTAACTCAACTTCAATCACTGTGACATCCATTATCCAATTATTGCTGGGTTGATCCGTCATTCCACTGCCCTCCCCTTTGCCCCTCTGTTGCTTTTCCACTCTTAACAAATAGCCATTACTCACATTTCCGTTTCCATTCATCATGTTTTAAGAGTCCTTTTCATTTTGCAGTTTCCCAGCTTATTTGTCTTAGGGTGTGTTTATGGAATTTAGTAATGATTTAACAGAGTTGTTCAAACTTACGAGGGGTTTTGGTAGGGTGAATGAAGAGGGACTGTTTCTATCCATGACCGCATTGGTAACCAGAGCACATAGGTTTGACAGAAGCAGTAAAACAACTATTTGGAGATACTTTTATGTTTAACCTATATTTCCTAATCAAGCTATTCTTAACACACCTTGCAGTAGATGGGATTTGAACCGGGGCCTCCCAGCCCAGGGTGGGGACACTATCAGAGTGCCAAAACGACTTGTTATGATTTGCAATATATTGTCTGAAAGGAGGCTGGAAGCAAATTCAACAGAAACTTTCAAAAGTTTGATGGACTACATGGCCTCCTTCAAATGCGTAGGATTCTCTGATTTTAGCCACATCATGAGGCTCACACAGAAAAAAAAAATCTAAGGTGTACATCAATAACTACCCTTTTTTTTCTCTTAAAGACTACGCTTCCTGATGTTAACTTGGGGCAAAAATTAAGCAGGGGTGAAGGCCAAAACAGATGGTGATCCACCCATTCCGTCAGAGGGTGAATTAATTGGCAAAAACTATAAAACTGACTGCAGTTTGGAGCCAGCGGGAATAATGCTGACGTTTGTAGTGGTTGGAGTGGACTGTCGGAACTGGTACATAAACAGAAATTACTGGAAAAGCTCAGCCAGTCTGGCGACATCTGTGGAGAGAAATCAGTGTTGGTGTTTCGGGTCCAACGATCCTTCTTCAGATCTTCAGACTCTCCTTCAGTGACCCTTCTAGTTTCAGTTTTTGTTTTAGATTTCCAACATCCGCAGTTCTTTTAGTTTTTTTTTCCCCCACAGAACTGGTGTTTGACAAAGTAAAGGAGTATCTGTGTGTATTAGCAAATCCACCTGGTTCCCAATTCCATTTCCCCACCCCCCAGGTGAAGAATGCCTAGGGAAAGAAAGATTCCTAATGGAACCGAAAGATTTGACTTTCACCCCCTTGGCCATAAGATGGCAAGGTCTTTACTAGTCTCCAACATTTGCTGACAGATTCGGGACTAGTGTGTCTTGAGTGGACTTGTGGTTAGCATGACCTGTAAGTTATCAAGACATCATCCAGCCACAAATTTGCAAATGAAAGTAGGACCCTGGCCATGATGGAACTGGTTTGATCTTCCCGTTCCTAAATCCAAGCAAGCTACAATGATGAAAACCTGAACCATGTTGTGTTGAAGCACCGACTTCAGAAAGGAGTTAAATCTTTAAAGAACCTAGATCATCAGAGGTCTCTAGCTTACTCTGTCTGCAGTTCATCAATTAGCCTGGCTGTGTTACCTAGTCATTCTATACGGCCAATCAGTCAATCAATCAACTATGTGTAGGTACAGGTAAAGTCATCATAGTCCCACTGGACCATAAGGCTGCTCGCTCACTGAGACAGTCAGTTGGCAGTGGTTAAACCTGGGTGTCACAATGCCTGAAATGAAAGGAGAATCCTTCATTGCAAACCAGCCATCCGGCCAACTGAGCTAACCAACCCCTCATATGTATATATTTATGCAAGTAAGCATAGATCCAGGTTTTGTATATGTCTGAGGAGCAATACTTTTTGTTTCTTTATTCACTTACGCGATGAGGGAATCACTAGCGAGGCAGCATTAATTGCCCATCCCTAATTGCCCAGAGTCAACCGCTTTGCTGTGGGTCTGGAGTCACAGATAGGCAAGACTAGGTAACAATGACAGTTTCCTTCCTTAAAGGACATTAATGAACCAGACGAACTGGTTTTATATTTTTAAAAAGATGAGTCTTTTTTTGTTCACTGTCTCCCTTCTGTCACTTTGCTTACCAGAAGGATTTTGTGCTTTCGTTGGGAAAGAAGCACTGATTTGAATGTTTACTTCATCTTACTTTTCAGGAGAAGGCTCACTTTCTGGGATCTAACTACCTTCGGGAAGGCCCGGCAGGAAACTGCATTCAGAAGACAAACGTACCTCAGATACGAATGGCCTACCGCTTCGAAACACTCTGCTATGAACTGAACCTGATTAAGGAAGGATTGAAAGATCTGGAGTAAAAACACCACTGCTACATTGGTGGGAGTTTGGCAATGTGGGCTATTCTGCCCTTAAGCACAAAAGCTGCTCCTGTAGCTCTGGAGCTGTTTGGACCTTGAGAGAGACTCGTAGCATCTTCATACGCCAATGGCAACATTTTGGGAAAATTATTAGTGATAACTCAGACAAAAATAGATGACTTCCTGGCCTTTCAATGAATTTAGTTTTTATCTTCTGCTGTGACCTTATCTTCAAGTCTGAAGAAGACCTCACGTTTTCCAGTCACTTGCATACTTATACCTTTCTCCATTGCACAATCATTTGATCTAAAGTAGTGTAATGGTATTAAGCTCCATTTATTTTCAGTCCAGTTTCATTAAGGTATAAATACAGACTGTGATTTGGGACTGTGTGTTGCCTCTATGGCAGCTGGAATTCTGAACATTCTTACTTTGCAGTAGAATATTTTCTGAAATTTCTGCCCTGTTCTTCCCTTATCCGAACTCAACCTCTCTTTCTAGTTCCAAATGTGATAGAGTTAGACAATTTCAGAATGTAAGCCCTTGTTCGCACCATTTCAGTGTGTTGCTTTGCTGTAACTAACTCTGACTGTCGTCGGTCTTTTATTCAGCTTTTGGTTTGACTGTTCCAGAGCAGGTCACCCAGCAATTTCTATCAACAAGATTTAATGGCTCACTCTATGCTTCTCTACTGATGGAAGCATATTGCCCCCTGTCAGCCTGCCTGGGATGGTACTGAAATCTTCATCACAATATCCATCCCTCAGTCTGGGAGACAATCAGGAAATTACAATTGGCCTCAGGTTTTTTGAAGCAGTGAGGGAGATTTCCAGCAACTATCTGATGCTCATGCCTGCCACAGTATGGCCTGGTTGTCAAAACTCCATTGGCTGAAGATGTTAACCAGTGCTGATCATAGAATCCCTACAGTTGGGGGGAAGGCCATTCGGCCCATCAAATCCTTGTCAACGTTCCAAAGAGCATCCCACCCAGACCCACTCCACATCTGCATTTCCCCTGGCCGATCAACCTAGCCTGGACACTATGGACAATTTAATACAGCCAATCCACCCTAACCTGCACATCTTTGGACTGAGGGGGGAAGCCAGAGTACCCAGAGGAAACCCACGCAGACACGGAGAGAATCATAGAATCATTACAGTGTGGTAACAGACCCTTCAGCCCAACAAGTCCACACCGACTCTCAGAGCATCCCACCCAGACCCTTCACCCTATAACCCACCTAATCTACACCTCCCTGAACACTATGGGCAATTTAGCATGGCCAATCCACCTAACCTGCACATCTTTGGATTGTGGGAGGAAACCCACACAGACACGGGGAGAATGTGCAAACTCTACATAGACAGTCGGCCAAGGGTGGAATCGAACCGAGATCCCTGGTGCTGTAAGGCAGCAGTGCTAACCACTGAGGCACCATGCCAGATTGACAGTGTTTGAGAGGTCGTTTTGCTCTTTGGATCATAAACAGAATAAGGTTTGCTGCTTTCAGAATGGGGTAGGGCATGAGTGAAGCACCAATGGAAAACATGTGTGATGAAATATGACAGATAAAACTAGGAGGTGGCAGTTCTTCATATTGAGACTGGGATATATCTGGGCTCATGTGTCAATCATAGCTCTGGCATTAATATTTAGCTCTACATCAGTACGCAAATAAAGATTAGTGCACCTAAGTTGGTAAACCTGCTGTTGGCTGAAGTAGCTAGCTGCTGAATATAGCTGACAGTCAATATGGAATATTGATAACAGGCACCTGGCTACGGTTTAAGTGATGGAATTAGGTCAGCCAGGTAGAATATGAGTTCCCTGATTGGGGCTGTTAACCTCGTCCAATCAGGGAGCCCTAGCTGACAGATGAAAACAGGAGTGTCAGGGACTCTGTTCACTCTGAGACCTGGCTCTGCGTCAGCTGGTTCAGTGTTGTGTACTATGCACATGTAAATAAAGGGTGACTTTGTGATGGGATAACGACCTTTGTGGAGTTATTTCAGTGGTGATGAGAGAAAAACATGCCCCTGAAGAGATTTGCTCACAATAGTCACCTTTGAGTTGAGATAAGCATTTCCGGCATCATGCTGCTATTTGGGAAGCTTAACTCATTCGATTCTGCCATCAAAGACTAGACCCAGTATGTGGAAAGAGTCTGTTAATTTTTCCAGGCAAATGACATTGGGGCAGATGAAAAGCAATGAATAATTCTCCTGACAGCTTTTGGACCTGCAGAGTTTTCAATTATTAGGGGACTAACTTTGCTTGAGGCACCAGATACTAAAACCCTTCAGGAGTTGATGGATTTAGTTAGGAATATTATGACCCGAAACCCCGTCTAATACTGATACATTATTGGTTTTACTCAGCATTCCAGAACCAAGGGAATCTGTATCGGGATATTTGACTGGGTTAAGATGACTGGTAGAGGCATGTGACTTAACGAGATGCTGACAGCCTGTTGGTATGGGGGATTAATGATGTAACCATGCAAAAGCACCAACTAGTTGAAACCCAACTGGCTTTGCCATTGGAAAATGCAGCAAGTGGAGCATGTGAGTCCCAATGTATTCTGATGAAAGTGGGCACTCTCGCTAGTCCGACTGAGCATGGGGAACACCACTTGAGTGAAGGCATAGCCTCACTCAGGACATCTCCTGAACAGAGGGACTCTAGGTCAGCCCACAAGAAAACCCCAAAACAAAGCCAAACCTTGACCAAACGATTAAAGTTTTTTTCAGGATTAGGGCTAGCAAGCCATTGCAGCTGCTGCTGGTATGTGGACTCAAGACCACTTGGCCTGAATTGAGCAAGAGAACCTATAGGCCGTTATCCAGGATAGCGCACAACCTGGAAAGCCCACCTACGTCTGGCTTGGAGCAGTTACATTGCTTAGCAGCATCCAAATCAGAACCAATCAAAATAAACGCCTAGTCAAAAGGTCACCTAGTCCTAATGGAGGTCAATATGGGTGCAGTTACATCAGTGACTGGGGAACCAGCCTCTACCAAAATTCATTCTAGACTCCAGCCTTTAAGTTTGTGTAAGACTTCAACGAGACTGAGAATATATACTGGGAAATCCCTACAAAATAAGGGTACAACTTTGGTTCCTAGGAAAAGCAGCTGGTTTAGTTACCACTGAATGTAGTAAAAGGCTCAGGCCCAAGCTTGATGGGGTGAAATTGGTTGAGAAGGATTCAACTTGATTGGCTGAACATTTCTTGATTGGAAAATGGCTGCCCGAGTGAAGTCCCAGTTAAGAACATAAGAACTAGGAGCAGGAGTAGGCCATCTGGCCCCTCAAGCCTGCCCTGCCATATAACAAGATCGTGGCTGATCTTTTTGAGACTCAGCTCCACTTACCTGCCCACTCATCATAACACTTAATTCCTTTACTTTTCAAAAATTTATCTAGCCTTGCCTTAAAAACATTCAGTGATGTAGCTTCAACCACTTCACTGGGCAGGGAATTCCACAGATTCACAACCCTTTGGGTGAAGAAGTTCCTCCTGATCTCAGTCCTACATCTACTTCCCTTTATTTTGAGGGGATGGCCTCTAGTCCTAGTTTCACCTGCTAGCGGAAACAACCTCCCTGTCTTCACTTTATCTATTCCCTTCATAATCTTATATGTTTCTATAAGATCTCCCCTCATTCTTCTGAATTCCAATGAGTATAATCCCAGTCTACTCAGTCTCTCCTCATAATTCAACCCTCTCAACTCTGGAATCGACCGAGTGAATCTCCTCTGCACCCCCTCCAGTGCTAGTATATCTCTTCTCAAGTAAGGAGACCAAAACTGCACACAGTACCCCAGGTGTGGCCTCACCAGGACCCTATACAGCTGCAGCATCGCCTCCCTGTTTTTAAACTCCATCCCTCTAGCAATGGCAGACAAAATTCCATTTGCCTTTTTAATTACCTGCTGCACCTGCAATCCCACCTTCAGCGATTCATGCACAAGGACACCCAAGTCCCTCTGCACAGCAGCGTGCTGCAATTTTTTACCATTTAAAACATAATCCATTTTGCTGTTATTCCTACCAAAATGGATGACCTCACCCTTATAAATACCTGGAAATTTTTCAGGAAGGTCGAGGGACTAACAAAGGAGACCAGGCCAGCTTACCTGATGACCAGGAAGCGATTTGATGATTCCACAAGGCCTGCCCAGTGCCATTTGCCTTGTGTGTGAAAGTAGAGGTGGAAATCAGGAGGTAGGAGAGGGAAGGAATGATCGAACCAGTTTGTGGAATTGGCAGCACTGGTCGTACCGATTGTGAAGCCTGACAGGTCAAGTTGCCTTTGTGGTGATTTCAAACAAACGGTAAAACACTTTTTGCAGTTGGATAAATTCTTAATCCCTCAAAACTGGAGGGGTTGGGGGTGGTGTTGTCCTTGACGAAGCTAGTCAAGCGCCATGCGTACCTGCAATTGTGATTAGCTGAGGATTCCCAGAAGCGTACTACAATTAGTACTGATAAGGGTTTATACTAATAAACAAGACTGCCTTTTGGTGTATCATCAGCCCGTGCCATTCCCCAGACGATGGAAAACATTCTACGAGGTTTATCTCAGATGACATTTATTTGGATGACACACTAATAACTGGGAAGACTAATAAAGAGCACTTGGAGAACTTGGATGTAGTATTTAAACAGCTCTCCCAGGTGACTGTATGCTTTAGAAGGCAGAAATGTGTATTCCAGGCATCCCAAGTGACCTACTTGTGGTACAGAGTTGACAAGACCAGATGACATCCATTGAAAGATGAAATGCGGGCGATCCAAGGTGCCCCAGCTCTCATGTCTGAACCAGAGCTTAGGTCTTTCCTCGGATTGGCAAATTACTAAGGAACGTTCATATGTAACCTGGCCTCCATCCTGGCACCCTACTACTGAAAAGAGGTCAGCTTGGGAATTGGTCTCATAGTCAAGATGTAGCCTTTAGGGAAGTGAAGAAGCGGTAATTGTCATCTAAGCTGTTGGTAAAATATGATCCCAAGCGAGAGGTAGTGCTGACATGCAATGCCTCCCCGTACACTATCAGGGTATTGCTGGCTCACCGATGATCCAGTGGAGAGAAGTGCCTGATTACATATGCTTCCCGGACTTTGGCTGATGGTGAATGAAGATGCGCACAGATAGAGAAGGAAGATTTGGGGGTCATCTTTGGTGTGAGGAAATTCCACCAATGCCTTTACAGATGTAGATTTGTCATCGTAATGGACCACAAACATCTGTTTAGGCTACTTAAAGAGGACAGGTTCGTGCCACCCATAGCTTCAGGTTGAGTTTAGTGGTGGGCTTTTATTCTGAGTGCATACAATTACAAAGTTGGAACATCATCTGGGAGGCCAAATGGCAAGTGCAGATGCCTTGAACCACCTTCAGTGGATACACCTCTGGTGGTATTGCCACTGGAAGAGTCCATTCTGGCTTTAAACTTTCTGGACATCCTTCTGCTCACTGCTAACAATATCAGACTGTGGACACAAAAAGATCCCAACCTGGAAAAACTAAAACAGCTGGTGGTGATGGCGAGAGCATATCACCGTAGAGGACAGGATATTATTATAGGGACCAAGAGTCATTGTCCCGCGTAAAGGTCATTGCCAGATACTGGCTGAACTCCACCAGGGTCATTCAGGGGTTTCCAAAATGATGATGTTGGTCAAAGGTTATGTCTGGTGGCCAGGATTGGATGCAGGCACAACTCTGGTGGGGCAGTGCCCAGAGTGCCAACAAGGATAAAAATTACCGCCAGCATCTCCCCCACATTCGTGGGAATGGCCGGGTAAACCCTGGACTTGGTCATACGTCAAATATGCAGGTCCTTTCATGGTCTCTATGTTTTCAGTTATTGTGGATGCCCACTCAAAGTGGCTGGATGTACATAGAGTTCATTCATCAAACAAGTGGACGATGATAAAAAACTGTGCGCATCTTTTGCAGCACACAGACTGCCAGAGGTGTTGGTCACAGATAACAGGCCAACATTTACCAGCAGGGAATTTGAGTATTTCTTAAATACAAATGACATTCGGCGTGTAAGATCAGCTCCATAACATCCATTGTCCAATGCTCTGGCAGAAAGAATAGTCCAAACTTTGAAGGCAGCTTAAAGAAGCAGACTACAGCTTCACTAGATACTAAACTGCCCCAGTTTCTGTTTGCTTCTTGGACCACCGCTCACGCAACTATAGTGAGAGCTCCAGCAGAGTTGCTGATGGGGAGAAGACACTGCGCCAGATTAAACCTGATCTTCCCGGACCTGGGGGGTAGATGGAGGGTGAAACAGCAACAGGAATGCCAATGCCGGAGATGTGGCTCCTCTAAACGAGATAGACAGTTCATTTCAGGAGATGAAGTTTGGGGTTGAAACCATAGAATGGCCCTGCATGGGTAAGAGGCATGGTCGACGTGAAGTCAGGTCCCCATGACACAAAATTCAGGTCGATGTGGTGATCCTGAACAAGCACTTGTGGACCGCACGAAAGCTGCAAGGTTAGATCACATGGAATACAGGGAGAACTAACTATTTGGATACAGAACTAGCACGAAGGGAGAAGACAGAGGGTGTTGGTGGATGGTTGCTTTTTAGACTGGAGACCTGTGACCAATGGTGTGCCACAAAGATCAGTGCTGGGTCCACTGCTTTTCATCATTTATATAAATGATTTGGATGTGAACATAGGAGGTATGGTTAGTAAGTTTGCAGATGACTCAAAAATTGGACATGTAGTGGAGAGTGAAGAAGGTTACCTTAGAATACAACGGGATCTAGGTCAGATGGGTCAATGAGCTGAGGAGAGGTAGGTGGAGTTTAATTTAGATAAATGTGAAGTGCTGCAGTTTGGAAAGGCAAATCAGGTCAGGACTTAATGGTAAGGTCCTGGGGGGTGTTGCTGAACAAACAGACTGTGTACTGCAGGTTCACAGTTCCTTGAAAAAGGAGTGGCAGCTGGATAGGATAGCGAAGAAGGCGTTTGGTATGTTGCCTCTATTGGTCGGTGGATTGAGTAGAGGAGTTGGAAGGTCATGTTGCAGCTGTACAGGACATTGTTCAGGCCACTATTGGAATACTGCATGTAATTCTGGTCTCCCTGCTATAGGAAGGATGTTGTGAAACTTGAAAGGGTTCAGAAAAGATTTACAAGGACGTTGCCAGGGTTTGCAGGGTTTGAGCTATAGGGAGAGGCTGAATAGACTGGGACTATTTTCCCTAGAGAATTGGAGGCTGAGGGGTGACCTTATGGAGGTTTATGAAATCATGAGGGGCGTGGATAAGGTAGACTAACAAGGTCTTTTCCCCAGGGTGGGGGAGTCCACAACTGGAGGGCACAGGTTTGAGGTGAGAGGGGAAGGACTTAAAAGGTACCTAAGGGGCAACTTTTTCATGCAGAGGCTGGTGCGTGTATGGAACGAGCTGCCAGAGAAAGTGGTGGAGGCTGGTACAATTACAACATTTAAAAGGCATCTGATATATGAATAGGAAGGGTTTAGATGGAACGAGGTGAAATGCTGGCAAATGGGCTAGATTAATTTAGGATATCTGTTCGGCATGAACGAGTTGGACCAAAGGGACTGATTCTGCGCTGTATATCTCTATGACTCTATGTTTGTAAGAAACACTGCATCCTCGCCAAAGCAAAATTATCTCCTCAATGCATGCTTGATTTTCCTTCCTGCTGCTGGACATGCTATTTTGAAGATCTGATCTGAAATAATCTACCTTCAGGACTGGATGGGAAAGCATAACGAAGCAACTTTTTACTAAAGAATATTGGGGCCAACATTCATCATTTGGGATTTTTCAGATTGATTAGTTGCTCATAGCCTTTGTTTGTATTATTATGGACGGATTGAATTAAATTGTGCAGTGGGATGACGGGGAAGGATGTGCGATTTGGAATGGTCAACAAACTCTCTTCAGCAACTGGAGAAGGCCCATTCAGCTGAACAGGTCTTCATAAGGTTAATGGAAGCCATGTAAGGAGGTTTCCCCTGCTCCTGGCACACATGGTTATTCCAGAAGTGTCAGGGCAGACTGCCACCTGTGGGCATGCATCTCTGTGCGTGGGCCAAGGGAGTAGTGCTAAGAAGCCTGGTGAAGAAGGCAGCAATGATATCCTTTCATCTCATGATTTTAAGGATCTAATCCAAGTGTGAGAAGTGAAGAAGACTAGATAAAATCTAAATATTTAAAGTGTTTCAGAAATTGAAAGCCAGGTTCCACCTGGTGAGTTTCTCCAGCACTTTCTGCTTTTATTTCGGATTTCTCTGGCTCGGAGCCATGTTCCTATCTAAAATAGTTAAAGATTCATTTCTGATCTTCATGCTCCATTTGCCTGGTTTAACACGGTAGTAGTCTGTGTGTACTGGTTTATCACATACTGTGATTATCCAAGAATTTTAAAGCTTTGTGATGTGGTTAAATAGGTTTTTGTTTTATTCTTTCCATGAGGTATGGGGACCACTGGCAAGGCCAGAATTTATTGCGCATCCATATTTGCATTTGAACTTACTGGCTTACCCTATTTCAGGAGGAATGTAAGAATTAGCCTCTTTGCTGCAGGGTTAGACTCAAGTGAAGGTCAGACCAGGTAAGGACGGCAGATTTTTTTTTCCCTAAAGAAAGAAATGTTAACTTTAAGTGTTAACTTTAAAACAGTGTCTCCTTTTTCTAGACTCACCACAAGAGAAAACATCTTTTCCATAGCCACCTTGTCAAGACTATTCAGGGTCTTATAAACTTCAGTCAAATCATCCATTGCTCTTGTAATCGCTAGTGAAAACAAGATCAGGCCTGTCCAATCTTTCCTCATCAGACAACATATTAATTCCTAATAGCAATCTCATAAATCTCCTCTGAATGTATTCATGTGCTTCCCTAAACAAAGGGACCAAAGCTCTCCACAGTATTCAAGATGTGGTCTCACCAATGCCCTGTATAACTGAAGCACTCCATCCTCATTGTTGCATTCATTCCCACTTGTAATATTAATCACTTGCTAATGTTTTATGAATCATGAACTAGAACATCCACACCCCTCTTCACCTCTAAATTTGGCATAATTCACCTTGTAAATAATACTCCGAGCACAATGTTGCTTGTTTTTGGCCAAGTCTGAGCTGTGTTTAGTTTTTTTGGGGAGTTTGTCACCATGTGGCCTAGCAATTTCTCTCAGCCTGTCTTACCACTATCACTTCATTAATTGCCTACCACATCCTGTGGCACCTTTCATGCCCGATTTCAGCCCCATCTTACCACCTGTTCCCACCACAACTCATCATGGTGACTATCCAACATTTTGTCTGCATTATCTTTGAAAGCCTTTGGAGCACCTAGACAAACCAGACCTGTACTACACTGTTACCTGCAATGTCTGCCCTCATTCACTTTCACCCATCCAAATCCCCATCACCACCAACCTTGCATGCCCTCCGCCAACTCACTTCATTCAGGACACCTCCCTACAGGTACCAATAGTAACAGCGGTGTCACCCACTTTCATCTCCCATAATACCTGCCTCTCTCTCATTCCAGGAGGAAAGCAGGTCCATAGAAGGGCAGAAAGGATCAAGGCCAGCAATGGGCTGCTCAACATTCAGCTCCTCACCTCGTTTAGATGCACGCAGGGCTTGGACTGGTATTGGATACTGCCTTTGACTCACTGTGCCAGGATCGCTGACCAAAATCTAGTTCTGTTTACTTGACTGAGGGCTGCCAATAACCATGAGAGGCGTCTTGACTTTGTGTCTATCCTAGACTGCATGGCAAGGCAGCAGTGCAGTCTGACCAGGTACCTCTCTCTGAGGAGGCAATGTGCAAAAGGGCAAGGCAAGACAATGCCAGGCAGGGAAGCTTTGAGGATCTTGGTAGACTTACAGTGAGTGAGCACAATGTGAGTGAGCAAAGACCCAAGCGATACAGCCTGGTCTGGTCAATGAGCTGGTTGCATGTCCCTGACAATCCAATGTTCATCCTACAGTGTTACATTGCCAGTTGCCAGTGTAGCCCAAGATGTAACACTGAAATGCAGAAACATCCTTCATGTGGATTGGAGATATGCTATGAGATATGTTGGAGGCTGGCACATACCAGGTGCCAGTTTCCCTGGGGAATAGTATTGCCAATGCCCTGAGACGTTGGCACCCATTTCCAACATTGAGCTCAGTTCGAACATGTGACAAGCTGAATCTGGTTTCCTTTTGCAGGTGCTGAGCTTGTTTTGGTGAGTTTGGTAAAAAGGGTAGCTGAATGCTGATGAGGCAAGTTGGGCCATTAGCATTAAATAGGATTAATTGGCAACTCCTCCTCGCTGAGTGAGAATATCACCATGCAGCTTGTGAAAAAGGTGGAGTGAGATTATCTCAATGTCACCCGGTTATACCACATATTTCACCAAAACCCTCATTACTCAGGCTCTTAGGAGGTTCCACTCTCTGATTTGTCATTCCTCCTGCTAAACTTTATATTTACCCACATTACACTTCACCTGCTAGATTTTTGCCTGCTGACTCAACCTATCTATATCAGTATGTATCCTCGTCATAGAGTCATACAGCACATGAAACAGACCCTTCGGTCCAACTCACCTGCACCACCTAGACATCCCAATCTGATCTGGTCCCATTTGCCAGTATTTGGTCCATATCTCTCCAAACCCTTCCTATTCATATAACCATCCAGATGCCTTTTAAATGTAGGGGGCCAAGCAAAAAGAAATAATGGAGTTGTGCATTTGAAAAAAAAATCATGTGCATTCCAAAAATGTATTGAAAAGAATGTTGATCTTCACTATTTTCACTGCATTTGATTCTTCACACTTTCCCCTCAGTAGGGCAGAGCATGTGGAGTCTGATATGAAGTTATCATCTGCCAAGTGTCAGATCACTTCTGCCCTCTCTGTCCCTAATTCTGGTGGTGAGCACTTGGCAAAGGGCTGGCAGAATGCTGCTGTGGAATTCCTCTTCCGCACTGCACTCAGGGAGTACTGCATAGATATGGCATGGACTCACTAAGTACGCAGTCACCAACATTTGGAAAGGTCTCAACACTGAGATGGAGCAGTGTGCAGAGGTGCCAAGGGACACTACCAAGAATTTCAAGATTAATTTTGTTTATTTTAGTTTGAAGTTTCTGCTCTCTTGGAGAAGGCATGTCAGGAGGGTGCAGACCCTCAGCTCGTGGGCTCTGGTGCCACACTTATGACCATTCTTAATGTGTACATCCGTGCAGGGGATATCAGTCAGTTAATGGGCTGCCATTTTCAGCAAACCTAATCTCATCCTTGCCCACAGAGTGATACTGTTCTCAGACGTGTCGGTGTCATTTTATCACTTGTGTGCTGAAGTATTTGTTAACGATTTTTGTACTGCTTCATGGAATGTTAGCATTTCTGGGTGGGTCAGCATTTATTGCCCTGGAGATGGTGGTGATTAGAATTAGAATTAGGTTTCATTGTCACGTTTACTCAAGCATGAAAGTACAGGAGTACATGAAAAGTGTAAAAGATAAATCTTGCAGTCCTTCTACGGCCTGCACTCGCTCCACACTGGGGGCTTTCTACACATGGTCTCACTATCCACCCCCCCGCTTGGCCAATCCCAACCAGGTTCGCAAGTTGCTGACCATCACCCGTGACAGGCTGACTGCACCGGACCCCCATCTGCTGACTGCACCGGACCCCCATCTGCTGACTGCTCCAGGCTCCCTTCCTGCTTGCCACCCCACTCCACACCCTCGCCTGCTTCAACACTCCGTTGCCATCAATGCCACTCTCCCTGCAATGTAAGTTTAAAAAACAAGCTAAGATATCTTTTAAAAAAAGGAAGAACGAGAGAAGTGAAAAAAGAGAAGAGTACGGAAAGGGCGAAACCCGGGCTGAGCCTGGACGTTGCTTTCTCCACCAACATCATCTTGTAATGATGGTGAGCTGGCTTCATGCACCATTGTAGTCCAGGGATATAGGGACTCTGACTGCAATGTTGTGGAGATTCAGGATTCTGACCCAACGCCAGTGAAGGAATGGCGATTTATTTCCAAGTCAGGGTGGTGAGTGGCTTGGAGGGGGGATCTTGCTGGTGGTGGTGTCCCCATGTATCTGCTGCCTTTGTCCTCCTGAGTGGTCGAGATTGTGTGTTTGGCATGTGTTGCCAAAGGAACCTTGGTGAGTTTCTAAAGTGAATCTTGTAGAAGGTACACATTACTGCTGCTGCACACCAGCAGTAGGGGAAGTGAAAGTGGAAGATGAAGGTGCAAATGGGCTGCTTTTTCAAGATGATGTCAAGCTTCTTGAACATACACTTAAAACACATTTTATTCATACACTCTAGTTAAAATACAACAGTAGAAAGAATACAGAGAAGTATTGGCTTAGCTGTAACCCTATTGAAATACTTAACAAATTAATGGATACTGTAACTATTATTAATTAACTGTCCCAATACAGTAACAGCCCAGAAAAACACCCTCGGCAAAAGACAAATTCAGAAAAAAACATTGTCTCACATACAACACCAGTAGCAGGAAGAGAACCCCCAGATTTTGGCTGTAGCTGAGAGAGGAAAAAGAAGTAGCTTTCACTTCTTCAAGATCCCAGCAGCAACTGCTGAAAACGAAAACCAAAAAGGCCTGGTTCTGTGGGAGCTTGACAACACCCACTCAGGCTGCTTTTATTGTTCCAACTTTTACAAAACTCCCCAAGGCCTCACAAGCTGTTTGGGTATTCAATAGATAGCTTAGCGCCTCTGCCTTAAAACTTCTCTTCAAAACAAACCAGGACAAAATACACCTCTTAAAGCCATCGTAGTATCCTACTTTATGCCCCCAGTAGTTATGAAGAAGAGCCATATCAGACTCATTATTTTACTTCTGTTTCTTTTCCCACAGATGTTGCCAGACATAATGAGTTTCTCCAGCATTTTCTGTGTTTGCTATGTCCCAGAATGGTCTCATACACTCAACCTCCTGTCTATCATTCCACACCCATTAGCTTCTCTCTTTAGGAATGTTGCTTAGTGAGAAATGAAGTACATTAGCAGAGAGACTAAGTGTCCTCTGGTGACTGTCATGCATATTTTCATGGCTACTCTCAGGATAGAGGCTGGAAAATGCATCACTCAACTGTCTTCTGCTTTGGGCACTGCTGCAGAGTGTAATGAGATTATTTAGTAAGAGGAGGAAGAGGTAAGGGTTTAATTGAAGCTCTGAAATAGTCTGCAGCCTATTATATTGGTGTTAAAGCAAGGCTGAAGTTCTTAAAGCAAAATGATGTGTTAAATCTCTACATACATAACGCAGATAACTCCAGAACGGTCCTCCTTTTGTAATCTCCCTTCGTATTGTATACTCTGTTCAGAATTGAGAGTTATTTCTGTTTTATATGTACTTTGCCTTTAAGAGACTTCACCTTACAGACTTCAAGTGCTGTGAGTCCATGTTTTGACTGTTCCTGCCAGTTTGGCTGCTATGGGTTCGCGTACACAGAAATGAGCTGGTTGCACTAATATCTGTTTCACAACTTAAAGTGTGTTTTAATGTTTTAAATAAGCTAACCTGCGGAGTTAATCAATTCCTGATGAGCAATTAAAAATTTGACTATTATCTTTAACACGTCATGGTGAACAGCAGTGAAAAACATCATGTGGATAAGGCCTGTTGTGGTTGGTCTGTCAGTAAACATGTTAGTCTACAAATAGAATACATAGTTGGCAGCTTAAAATCAGGCTGAGACTCCCTCAATTTCTTTGTCAGAGAGCATTGAAAACACAGTTCTTCTAGACTGAAGAATTGCATTGATAATTTGGATATTATTTATGCCTCGACCAGCATCATTATATGCTTATCCTTTCTGTTTGTGGGATCTTGCTGTGCGCAGATTGACAGCCATGTTTGTTAGAACAGTGAAGTTATTGATTATACAGGGCCTTGGGACACAGTGAAGCCACTTAAGTTCTTGCCTGTTTTTGAAGACTAGTTTTCCCACTGCTGTTCAATTTCCTTCATTTGAAACTGAAATATTTTCTAAGACAATGGAAAATAAAAATTGGCACAGTGTAAGATTGGCTGCCAGGTGTGTCTGACCCCAATGGCTTGGGAACCAATTTCACCCTCCAGTACAATCCTGATGAAGGGTCCTGACCTGAAATGTCGACTTTCCTGCTCCTCTGATGCTGCCTGACCTGCTGTGTTCCTCCAGCCCCACACTGTGTTGAATCTTACATCACAGGAGGTTTGTTTACCTTTCTGTATCATTTAGATGCTGCAGCTTGCTGTCTGGCCCTCTCTGGTCTCAGTATTAGGTGACAGCTCAGAAATATTCAGCCTGTCTGAAGCTAACAGGCCTGAATGACAGCCTAGTCACCCTGAGAGTTGAACTTTTACCAGGATGAAGCCGGCAAGAGTGATTGATAGTTAAACCCCAGGGGCTTGCCCTGACCCAGCAGAAGTGAGTGAGTGTGAGTGACAGGCAGATCTAGCTGGGATGCCTCCTAACCCTGGTGGAGGCCAGTGAGCTGCCTGACAAGTAGTCTTGTGCCTTGCACTGTGCTGACCTGCTCATTAGCAGGTTTAGAAGCTCCTACTAACTCTGCCCATCCTGCTCAACTTTCAAAACTCGTGTTTCTTTTATGAACTCGCAATGATGGGAGCGGCTACAAGGTCAAAGCTTTCATTTTAATGTCCTTTGATGCTCCTGTGAGTTGCAGCTGGAGAACACCATCCCCCCACACACCTGTGTCTCCTGAACAGGGTCCATGAAATGTCAGGCACTGCCCACCAAACATTGTCTACCGTGTTCATTTATTTTCCCTGTTTTATGGCACAGCAACTGTCATTAACTTGCAGTGAGGCAATAGCATTCACAGTAAGATAGCAGCCTCACAGTCCGACTGAAATTTGGTGGTTTTAATGTTTAACCTGATTCTGCTGCCAAGATGATATTAGCTATGTCGACAAGGTCCTGAGAAGTATCAGGGTGTAGGAATTGGGACAGATTTTCTGATGGCCATAGCGTGGTTATTCCTGTATAGATAGGAGTTGCTAATGGGTACAGTGTTGTCGCAGACTCTGAATGAATTGTCCTGGAAATTGAATTCTCCTCTGGGCAGTTCCTCTATGCTGGCAAGCCTCTAACAGTTTCCATTTAAACCAGTGAACTTGGAGGGCTCTGGTGATATTAAGTGAAATAACTGCATTAAGTATAGAAGTTGGGAGGCCGTGCTGAGGCTGTACAGAACATTGGTTAGGCCACTTTTGGAATACTGCATGCAATTCGCTTCTGCCTGCTATAGGAAGGATGTTGTGAAACTTGAAAGGTTTAGAAAAGATTTACAAAGATGTTGCTAGGGTTGGAGAGTTTAAGCTCTAGGGAGAGGCTGAATAGGCTGGAGCTATTTTCATTGGAATGTTAGAGGCTGAGGGGTGACCTTAATAGAGGTTTATAAAATCATGAGGGGGGCATGGATGGGCTGAACAGCCGAGGTCTTTTGCCCCAGGGTTAGGGAGTTCCAAACTAGAGGGCATAGGTTTAAGCTGAGAGGGGAAAGATTTGAAAGAGACCTAATGGGCACCTTTTTCACACAGAGGGTGGTACATGTATGGAATGAGCTGCCAGAGGAAGTGGTGAAAACTGGTATAATTACAACATTTAAAAGGTATCTGGATGGCTATGTGAATAGGAAATGTTTAGAGGGATATGGGCCAAATACTGGGACTTGATTAATTTAGCATATCTGGTCGGCATGGGCAAGTTGGACCGAAGGTCTGTTTCCAGGCTGTACAGCTCTATGACTATTACTTAGGAAAAAAAAGTTAGACTATTAAATACATAGAAACTATTAAGCTATTCCTCCTCTAGACCCTTTACGAACCTGGATCTGACTCCCAGTGTAAGATTACCGGAAAATCCAGGCCATAGTCACACCAGTGTGGAATTTTGTCCCTGAGTACAATGCAGAAATTTCCCTAAAATATCACCCAGCGTGGCATTCAACTGGCCATTGTCAAGTTAGCCAGACATCCTCATAGTCTCACTGGTTTAATATGGGGACAAATTCATGCTAACAGTCTGGGTTCAGGCAAACATTTGAGCACATTTCTGCATGGAGTCTTTCCATCATCATTCACCTTCACAATTCACAGTGTATTTAAGAAAACTGAATTGACAGTTTTTCATGTGGATTTATACTTTGTCAAATACACTGAAATCAAATAATAAATGCAGCCCAGCTCTCAAGCAAAATTGGACTTCCTTTTTATTACTCTTTAATGGGATGAAGGCATCACTGGCAAGGCCAACATTTATTGTCCATTCCCCAAAGGGCATTTGAGAGTCAACCACAACTACTTTGCTGTGGGTCTGGAGTCACATGTAGACCAGATCAGGTAAAGATGGCAGTTTCCTTCTTTAAAGGACATTAGTGAACCATATGGATTTTTCCCCTGGCAATCATTGTATGGTCATCATTAGACTTTTAATTCTAATATTTTTTTCTTTTATTGAACTCAAATTCCACCATCTGCCATGGTGGAACCCTAGTCCCCAGAACATTATTTGGGTCTCTGGATTAACAGTCTGGTGATAATGCCACCAGGCCATTGTCTCCCTGCAGCTCAACATATTAAAAGATGAAGAGATAGTGATTTTCCTTCCTGCTGCGTGAG
This sequence comes from Ginglymostoma cirratum, assembly GCA_024137785.1. NCBI lineage: Eukaryota > Metazoa > Chordata > Chondrichthyes > Orectolobiformes > Ginglymostomatidae > Ginglymostoma > Ginglymostoma cirratum. The sequence goes on from JAHRHZ010000271.1 coordinate 4,977,985, forward strand.
TATTTACTCAAAATTTTGAAGCACGTCCCCAGGCACAATTGGGAAAAAACACAACAGGGTGGGGCCAGCTTGAGGGCAGAAACTCATCAGACGGACAGTTCAGTGGATGGGCATAAATGAAGGAGGAATTTGAATTTTGAATTAGCCTCAGTGTCGCATGTACTCACATGAGTACAGCGAAAAGTTTACAAGTCGCCACTTTACGGCACCATCTTAGATAAAAAGGTATCTAGGTCCGGGTTCTCGATATAAAACAGAAAAATAAGGAAAACAAAGTTAGGAAGTTAAACATTACTAGAACGAGGGAATACAGTGCAGAAATAAGACCATGATTCATTCAATTTTGACATCAACTCCACTTTATAACCTTTAACTCCCTTCTCAATCAAGAATCTATGTAACATAGACTTAAAAATGTTCAAAGACCCTGCCTCCACCACTTTTTGAGGAAGAGAATTCCAGAGACTGAAGACTCTGTGGGTGAGAAAACGCTCCTAAACTCTGTCCTAAATGGGAGGACTTTTATTTCTGAACTGTATCCTCTTATCCTAGTCTATCCTACAGCACGGAACAGCAACCAGATTGTTATATCCTTTCAGGGAACCCGAGTTCGATTCCAGCCCCAGGCGACTGTCCGTGTGGAGTTTGCACATTCTCCCCGTGTCTACATGGGTTTCCTCCAGATGCTCTGGTTTCCTCCCGCAGTCGAAAGATGTGCAGGTTAATGGATGGTCCATGCTGATCTTCACATAGTATTCAGGGATGTGTAGGCTATGTGTAGCCATGGGAGATGCAGGGTTATAGGGATGTAGTGGGTCTGTGAGGGATGATCTTTCAGATGGTCGGTATCATCTCGATGGGCTGAATGGCCTGCTTCCACACTGTAGGTATTCTATGCTATGATTTAAGTTAGAAGACCAAAGTTGCACAAAATACTCCAGATACTTTCCCATCAATGCCCCATATGGTTGCAATAAAACATCTCTACTTTTACATTCCATTCCCCTAGCAATAAATACGGCAACTGTTAATTTGCCTTCTAATCACTTGCATATCAACATTTTGTGATTCCAAGATACTCATATCCCATTGTATAACTGTGTTCTGCAACCTCTTGCTAGTTAAATAAAATAGTGCCTAAATTATTCTTTCTGCCAAAAGAAGGGTTCCTGTATGACGTATCATGTGGCAGTCTTTCGCCCAGTCACTCACATATGGATATACAAACTAGATGCAGGAATTGGCCAACGAGTTTTTCAAGACTGGTCCACCATTCAATGGGCTGAAACTGACTGTTTTTGGCTAAGTCCGAGTGGTGCTGAGGCTTCTGGAGGCTTAGCACGATTTCCCACTCTATCTTAGAAAACCCGTCTCATTAACTACCCAGTGTGGAGCTGGAGAAACACAGCAGGCCAGGCAGCATCAGAGGAGTAGGAAAGTTGATGTTTCGGGTCGGGAAGGGTCCCGAGGGAAGGGCACTCACAGGCCTGTCTCCCTTACAGTACCTGGCTCCGTGTGCGATGCTCTTTTCCATTAAAAGCCCTAACATCATTGGACGCAGTCCCCCTCCCTCACAGGCCCGGTCACATTACCTCGACCCAGTCCGAGTGTGCTTGTAGCCATTTCCTTCCCCATTGAGCACTTTCACTGTCCAACCCGATGGAAGGTGATGATGAGTAGGCTTCAGTCAGTGAGACCTCAACCATCCAGATCCCCCTCCTGGCAGCACTTTCCATCAATCCCAGGTCCCCAACCACTCCATCAACACGAGGCTGCATGTGGCCCACCTTTCGGCACCCCCAGCCCCTGATGTACGAGGTAGACATGCCAGCTGTGGCCATACATTGATTCTCCCTTCCTGACCATGGATAAAGCCCCTCCTCCATGACTACTTCCCCATCCATGCTTGCATGGATATCCATGCCCACCCACAGATACTGTTCCCCCACCCCCAACCCCTGCAACCCCCACTGCGTCATTGTCATATCCCCTTCCCCAAGTCCTGAAGAATAACTTGCCAAGTCTACTTCCCACTTGGCCCCCCGCCGCCCCCGAATCCCTTTTCCCTTACTTTCTCTAGACGGACCACGGGTCAACCCGTTCACCCCGAGCAAGCTAACCAGACAGCCCTGGGTGAGATGTGCCCAGTTTCCTGACTGGTTGCGGTTCACCTCCCTGACTACATTAGCTCTATGATGAGGTGAGTTGAGTCATTATTAAGGCATTTAACAAGCAATAATCTCCCTTAATTAACAACCTGCCACTGCTTAGTGAAAACCACCTCAGCACATGTGAAAAGCATAAAAAATGGGAAGCAATGGCTCCAATGTTGAGATCAGCATCGTCAGACTTTGCATATGATTCGATCGCAAATTTCACCATAGACCATTTTGCTCAGATCCCAATGAAGATTCTGAGGAATAAGATCACAATTGATCTAAATGTGGCTTTAATTCCATTTTCATACCGAGCCTCAACCTTTGAATCTCCTTTTAGTCCAGAATCTATCTGTCTGCATGGTTTAAAATACATGGTCTGTCCCCATCCCTTCTGCTCCGCGGAGTGGCTGGGGATAAAGCTCTTGCTGTTGTTGCTCTGTTTTTTTCCCCTTCTTTTCTTCGTTCACTCATGGACATGGGTGTCACTAGCTAGCCAGCATTTATTACCCATCCCTAGTTGCCCCTTGAGAAGGTGGTGGCGAGCTGCCTTCTTGAACCGCTGCAGTCCACATTTTGTAGGTTGACCAACAATGCCCTTAGAGAGGGAATTCCAGGATTTTGACCCAGCAACAATGAAGGAACAGCGATATATTTCCAGATGAGGATAGTGAGTGGTTTGGAGGGGAAGTAGCCGGTGACAGTGTTATGATAAGGACATATAGAATCTGCAAGGGGATATACGTATTTTGAGTGATTCTGAAACTCTCAATCAGGTCTCCTCTCAGCCTTCTTCTTTCGAAGGAGAACAGGCCCACCTTCTTCAATCATTCCTCAACACTGAAGTTTCTCATATCGGGAACCGCCTCTGTAAATCTGTAAATCTGTATCTGTAAATTGCCTCTGCACTCTCTCCAATGCATTCACATCTTTCCTATAAATGGTGCCCAGGATTGTACACCATACTCATTCTTAGGTCTAATAAGTGTCTTGTACAAGTTCAGCATCACCTCCTTGCTCTTGTACTCTATGCCCCTGTTAATAATGCAGAGAATACTGAATGCTCTATTAACTGCTCTCCTCACCTGCCCTGTCACCTTTAACAATCTATGCAGAACAGTCTGTGCTCATATACACCCAGATTGAGCAGGCATACAGGTGCAAAGAAACCTGAAGTTACTTAATGTTCTGCAGAGATAAAAGGTACTGCAGATGCTGGAGAATCCGAGATAACAAGCATGGGGCTGGATGAACACAGCAGGTCAAGCAGCATCATAGGAGCAGGAAAACTTGACGTTTCGGGCCTAAACCCTTCATCAGAAAATGAAGGTTCTGCAGGTTCTGTTGTGCCAGCAATCAGTCCACAGAGCTCATTGGATTAGGCTAGGCCCCAGATGTTAAACAAAAATTGCCATATTTAAATGAGCCTCATAGTAAATGATTGTGATAGTCAAACCTGAGTCACTATTTTAAACCAGTCATTGCTGCCTCAGAGCTCACAAGGCCAATTGTTTGTCTCATGACCACACCAGAGACTGCGGCCCACGGTTTGAGAATCCCCATCCTCAAGGTTTCGTCACAGGAGTTGACAAATCCAATTGTCCCCAGCACACCCCCCCCAACCAACCTGGTCAAACGAGTCAACGCCCCCATTACAGAATGGGAAGGGAGTGTTTACAAGAAGAAAGAAAGCGTATTGGTGAGAACATGAAAAACTATTCATGAAAGGTCTTCCTCCTGGATCGTTTGCAGACACACCCGGATTAATCCTTAACTTCTGGAGACCCTAGGATAATTGGGGAGGGTCAGCATCAGCAAGTAAAAGCAGGAGAATACGGAGTAAGAGCAAAGGTTGAGTTTGGATGTGATGGCCATCACAATCAATCAGCTGACCAATTCTCTGTCACTATTTTCACACATCCACACCTCACTCACTAACTTCACACATCCACACCTCACAAGGGCCCAACTCTCACTCACTAACCTCACACATCCACAACTCATGAGGGGCCAGCTAACCGTAACAGTAGGAGACATATGGAACAATAACACAATGACAGTAACATCAGAGAATGAAGGAGGATACCCTAAGAAAGCGCTAGGACAATAAAAAGAAGCAGATAGACTAACAGGGGAGACTGAGTAACTGGTCCAAGACACACGCAACAGGAACGGTCTCCTGTCTAATGAAAACTTTATTTTTCTTAGCATGAAGGGATTTTATGACATGTTGCAATGTTAATCCCTGTAATGTGCCAGTATTCCAATGAATTTGAAACATGCAAGGAATAATCATATTAGGTTTAAAAGACATTGCTTATTTTACTTAGATGCCGAGAGCCAGTTAAACAAAGTTACACAATTGGGTTTCCACAGGGTCAGTTTGGGGTCTTCTGCTATTCATACTTTTTAATGACCTCAGTAGACAGACTCGATTATATGATGTGAAATGTTTATATGTGAGGGAGAGTGGAAGGGACTAGGTGCTGAGTAACATTGATCAGCACTTACGGACAGATGGCAATGAGAAATGGCATCTTGTCTCAGCAAAGAACAGGCAATCTGTATTAGTTCGAACTCAGCGGGTAGGATCATGCTGTCAAGGGATTTCTAATCTTGCAGAATTTAGAGTCAATTTACTTCAGAAAAAAATGTTGTCATTACCTTCTGGCGTGTGGCCAAGGTGAGAAGATTACTGTGCAAGTTAGTCTGTGAGGAGATTGCTGGAAGTGAGGCATATTTAGTTCATGTCATGTTAATTCTTTCTGAGTTCTGGCAATAATGCTGAGTATTAGAGACATGATAATCAGGTATTGAGCCCAGTTCTGTACCCAGACTGTCTCAGCCTGTGCTGCAAATCATACACATGTGACTGTGTCTGGATGTGTACTTACCCATATAGGTACATAGTGTATTCACATTTGTGCGTGTTTGCTTGTTAATGTGCATGCGGGTGTACATGTGTATTTCATTTGTATATTGATGTATATTGACACGTGAATATGTGTGTTTTAGTGTAACTAACTCTATGCATGTATCTGTATCTACATGAGTATGAAAGTTAATGTATGTATCTTTATTTGTACACTCTGTATAAATATATTTCTGTGCATATGTGTGTGTTTATATGACTGTATAGGTGATTTATGGACCGCTTGTGTTTCGAAAGCATGCTTGTGCATATGTTTTATCCTAGTATATAAAAACTGATTGTATATCGGTGTGTCTTTGTATGTTTGTTTCCATGTTTGTGTGTGTGTGTGTGTGTGTGTGTGTGAGAGATCATGTGTGTCTATCAATATATATACATAGGTATATGGGTGTGCATTTGTATTATCGCAAACAAAACTTGTGCTCCTTTTTACTGCCATGATCAATATGTTTGTTTATAAACTATCTGTGAATTTGATTGTCCCAAATTAAGTGACTCCAGCAGCAAGGAATTTTTAGTGACTTTTAAAAATAAAGAAGATTATTTATTATCACACACTTACCCTGGATATTTAAAATGTGATGAACCATTCACCTGTCTTTCACATATAAATGCAAAGATTAGATACAGAAGAAGGTACAACAGTACAGTTACAATTTAGGATTATTCCAGTCTCTTTCACAGCAGGTCTGTAGCTTTTCACGGATGAGTTGAAGCTTTATTTAAAGTAAAAGTCTTGTAACTCAGAAGATAATGAGTAGCTGTGTGACTTCTGACAGTCAGCTTTCTTGGAAGTTGATTATCAAAATCTAAACATATAGGGGTGGGGCAGTGGGGATTCCTCCCACTGTTCATTGCCGTAGCTGTTTAGAGAACTGCAGCTTTCTGATGGAACTCTGTCTCTGCTGAACAGTTTCCTTCTGTTATTTTTAAAGCAGGTTAAAAATTGGCATCCTTATCCTGCGACTTGGGCAGGCTCAAATTCCCAAAATGGATGGTGCATTGATTAAACATCCTGTGTTGTCATTTGACACCTTGAGATGCAATGAAAGGTCAATGGGATCCATTTACACTGTTCTAACACACATGGAGTTTTAATGTTTCTTTAGATGCTTCCATGGTGAAACAGAAATAGAAGCCTCTGGAATATTGTAATACTTGTGATGGTGGCCACAAGGTGATGGTGTGAATTTGCAACCTCCTGTGAATATCCCGATTTAATTTGGTATTTACTTGAGAGTCAAGACGGAAGCAGCTTAAAATGCCAATGTCACCACTGCCATTTTAACAGTTTGTTTGCGTTCAAAATGTGAAGGTATTGGCTCAAAGTTTATAATAGACTGAAAATGACAGTGTATGTTAGTACACATATGATTGATTATATGTGCTCTTATGCTCAGTAGCAGCAGTGTGTACTACCTACAAGAAGCGCTGCAGAAATTCATCAAAGATCCTTACACAGCATCTTCCAAACCCATGACCACTTCCATCGAGAAGGACAAGGGCAGCAGATATAGGGGAACACCACCCCCCTACAAGTTCCCCTCCAAACCACTCACCATCCTGACTTGGCAATGTATCAACATCCCTTCACCGTCACTGGGTCAAAATCCTGGAATTCCCTCCCTAATAACATTGTGGGTCAACCCACAGCAGGCGAAAGGCAACTCACCACCACCTTCTCAAGGGCAACTAGGGACGGTCCCACTGGGCCCAGTCAGCAATGCCCACATCACATGACTGAATAAAACGGAAATATACTGTGTCTGTATTTCATTTATTTGTGCGTACATTTTTTATGTCTGTTTCCCTGCTTATGCTTGTGTTTCTGTGTGTGTGTGTGTGTGTGTGTGTGTGTGTGTGTGTGTATGCGCATGTGTGTGCACATGTGTGTGTATTGTGAGTGTGAGTGTGTGTGTGTGTTTGTGTGTTTATGTGCGTGAATTTGTCTGAGTGTGTGTATGTGACGGTGTGTATGTGTTTGTATGTATATGTGTGAGTACGTGTGTGTATATTTGTGTGTGTGTGTGACTCTGTGTGTGTGTGTCCATATTTCCCTGTCAGAAAGTTTTGATTATAGTGCCCAGCAAAAACTATTAATGCGAATAAAGGTCACAGGAGCAAGGAGCCAGAGATCACCAGCCAAAAGCCAAAGCCTCCAAGAAATTAGGGGAGAATATAAATGTGGGTGGGAAAAATAAAGTTTCCTTGTTACGTTGCAGCCTTGGTAGCTATTAACATAGGTACCTGAAGTAGGTTGGATATTCTCAACCTCAATGCTGTGCTGCCCAACAGCACCAACTCTGTTGGAATTCATCTCCTCTCCTTCCTGGTCCTCTAAGCAGCAGTTCCCTCAGCATCTCAAGTGAGGAGTTTAATCAGGTTTTCCCTAAGGACCTCCTGTTTAAGGTTTATTTCCACTGTCTCATACACGGAGTATTTTTGACAAAAGACATCGATATGTTTCAGTCAGATCTGTTCCCATCCTTTCAAACAGTACTTATTACTGGCCCATATTAGCATCAGGGTCATAGATGTTCAGCCACAAAAAGGCAGCTGACCAAGGTCATTTGATTGATCATGTCAAAGGTTGCAATGAGATGATTACAGACAAGCAGGTACCACATTCTCAGTTACTGTCATGTAAGAGATGTTAACTCTGGACTGATTCAGTCAGTCATACCCTTGTATCTGAATGACAAGGCTCAGGCTGAAAATGCCATTCCTGGATTTGAGAACGAAAATCAAGGTGGACACTTGTAGTGCAGTACTGAGGGAGTATGGCACTTTTGGACATACTGTCTTTCAGATCAGATATTAAACCGAGACCTCTATCCATCTGCTCAGTCAGATGTAGATGATCCTATGGGTGAAGTTCTGCTTGGTGTTCTGGCCAGGGTTTCTCCCTTATCAGTCACAAGAGCAGAAATAATATCAGAGATAATAGGTACTGAAGATGCTGGAGAATCCGAGATAACAAGGTGTGGAGCTGGATGAACAGATGAAGGGTCTAGACCTGAAATGTCAAGCTTTCCTGCTCCTCTGATGCTGCTTGGCCTGCTGTGTTCATCCAGCTCCACACCTTGTTATCTTGTATATTACATTGGTTCTGTCCATAGTGGGTAAGGGGTCTGTGTTTGAGTTAGCAGTTGGCATAGGGTTGACATAGGTTTGTGTGCCAAGAAGTAGACCACAAGATTCCTACGATCATTGGGCATCAAAGAAGTTTCAGATCGAGTGGTTCTGAGTAAGGGTCACCGGGCATGAAATGTTAACTCTGATTTCTCTCCATAGCTGCTGCCAGATCTGCTGAACTTTTCCAGCAATTTCTCTTTTTGTTTCTAATTTACAGCTTCTTCAGTTCTTTCGGTTTTTAAGGAATAGAAGGCATTACTATTTAATGAAAGGAAATCATTTCATTGGAGGCAGATCAGAGAAAGTTCACCAGGATGATCGCTGGTAGGGGTGGATTGTTTTTTGAGCAAAGCTTAAACAGGTTGGGAATCTATTGACTGGAATTTAGAAGAATGAGAGGTGATCTCATCGAAACATACCGGATTCTTCAGGAGCTTGACAGGCTAAATGCTGAGAGGATGTTCCCCCTCGCGGGAGAGTCAAGGACCAGAGGGCATAATCTCAGAAGAAAGGGGCACCAATTTAAGACTGAGATATGGAGAAATTTCTTCTCACAGAGGGTTGTGAGTTTTTGGAACTCCTTGCCAAAGACAGCAGCGGGGGAAGGGATAACAAGGTGTGGGGCTGGATGAACACAGCAGGCCAAGCAGCATCAGAGGAGCAGGAAGGCTGACATTTCGGGCCTAGACCCTTCCTTGTGTATATTTAAGGCTGAAATATAGTCAACGTATCAAGGTTACAGGAAAGGGGATATGTGGAGTGTTGGATCAGTCATGATCCCATTGAATGGTGGAGCATGTTCTTTGGGCCAAATGGCCTATTCCTATTCCTATATTGTATGATCTTAAAATGATGCAATGGTAGAGAGCAAGTAAGAATGACTGATTCCAGGAGGAAGGATATGATTGTAAGATAACAAGCATGGGGCTGGATGAACACAGCAGGTAAGC
>JAHRHZ010000271.1:4997157-5054652 GCA_024137785.1 Ginglymostoma cirratum
TGTTTTTCTGAAGAAGGGTCTAGGCCCGAAACGTCAGCCTTCCTGCTCCTCTGATGCTGCTTGGCCTGCTGTGTTCATCCATCTCTACACCTTGTTATCTCAGATTCTCTAGCATCTGCACTTCCTATTATCTCTAAAATAGTCTCTGACCCAGATTGCTGTATTTTCCAGTTTAAAGTCACAGTCTAAGATGACCCAGAGGAGTCTGCAATGTATTAAAGCTTCTTTAACACTTTCAGGTCAGTCATTCCGGAATTCAGAGGGTCAGTGAGACCTGATGGGCTGAATGGCCTGCTCCCACACTGTAGGGATGCTATGATTTTGTGTCTTCTGCATTAAGCAAATGGATTTACCTCTGTAGTCATCCTTTGAATATCTGAGAACTGGTTTTAACAAAAATACATGGTACAATTAATAGTTCAACGTGTTGATGAGTACTTCAGGCTCTGATGCATCACCAAGACAATTTACAAAATAGCTGAATTTACCAACATATGATAAGAGACCAAGCTTTGGAATAATTAACTGAACGTGGAGAGCTTTGGGTATGTCTGGCTGACATGAAAATCTACTACAGTTTCTTTCAGACAAGCGGTTGGTGTCAAAACCATAAACACTGGAAATGCTCATCAGGTTTGGCAGCAACTGTGGAGAGAGAGAGAGTCAGAGAGTTATACAGCATGGAAACAGGCTGTTCAGTCCAACTCATCCTTATTGAACAGATATCCCAATCTGACCTAATCCCATTTGTCAGCATTTGGTCCATATCCTCTAAACTCTTCCTACTCATATACCCACCCAGATGCCTTTTCAACTGTTACAATTGTACCCACGTCCCTACTTCCTCTGGCAGCTAATTCCATACATCCTCTGTGTGAAAAAGTTGCCCCTTAGGTTCCTTTTAAATCCTTCCCCTCTCACCTTAAACCTATGCCTCTCTAGTTTTGGACTACCCTGGGTGAAAGACCTTGGCTATTCACCCTATCCATGCCCTTCTTGATTCTCCAGATCTCTATAAGGTCACCCCTCAGCCTCCGATACTCCAGGGCAAAACGTCGCAGTCTGTTTAGCATCTCCCTATAGCTCAAACTCTCTAAACCTAGCAACATCCTTGTAAATCTTTTCTGAACCCCTCTGAGTTTAACAACATCCCTCTTTTGCAGGGAGACCAGAACTGAATGCAGTACTATAAAAGTGGCCTCAGTAATGTCCTGTACAGCTGCAACATGACATTCCAACTCCCTACACTCAATGCACTGACCAATGAAGGCAAGCATATCACACAACGTCTTCATCACCATGCACCCCTAGGTTTCTTTGTTCAGCTAAACTCCCCAGGGCCTTACCATTAATCGTATAAGTCATACCCTGGTTCGCCTTAGCAAAATGCAACACCTCACATTTAAATAAATTAAACACCATCTCCCATGCCTCGGCCCATCTGATTAAGGTCCCGTTGAACTCTGAGATAACCTTCTTCACTGCCCACTACATCACCTATTTTGGTGTCACCTGCAAACTTACTAACCATACCACCTATATTCACATACAAACTATTTATATAAATGACAAAAAACAGTGGACCCAGGACTGATCCTTGCAACACACCACTGGTTACAGGCCTCCAGTCCAAAAAGCAACCCCCTACCATCACCCTCTGTCTCCTAACTTCAAGCCAATTTTGTATCCAGTTGGCTAGCTCCTCCTGGATTTCTTGTGATCTAACCTTGCTAACCAGTTTACCATGCAGAACCTGTCAAGTGTCTTTCTGAAGTCCATTTGGACAATGTCTACCACTCTGCCTTCATCAATCATCCTGGCCACCTCTTCCAAAGTCCTAATCAAGTTAGTGAATTATGATTTCACATGCACAAAGCCATGTTGACTATCCCTAACCAGTCCTTGCCTTTCCAAATACATGTAAATCCAATGTTTCAGAATCCCCTCCAACAACTTACTCATCGCTGACGTCAGGCTCACCGGTCTATAGGTCCCTGGCTTTTCCTTACTGCCTTTCTTAAGTAATGGCACCACATTAACCACCCTTCAGTCTTCAGGCACCTTCTACATGGCTGTCAACGATACAAATATCTCAGCAATGGGCCGAGCAATCTCTTCCTTAGCTTCCCACAACTTTCTAGAGTACATCTGATCAGTTCCTGGGATTTATCCACCTTTATACATTTTAAGACCTCCAGCACCTCCTCTTCTGTAATATGGACACTTTTCAAGACATCATTATTTATTTCCCCAAGTTTCCTAGCCTCCACGTCCACAGTAAATACTGGTGTGAAATTTTTTTTAATATCTCACTCATTTCCTGTGGTTCCACACACAGATGAGAAAGAGACAGAGACAACACTTTAAGTCATTGGCCTATCTTGAACTGATTTTAAGCAAGTGCAGGGCTAGGGAGACAAGAAGTGGGGAAGTGGAGGGAAAAAATGAGTGAGTTAAGGTTGAAATCAAGAGGGATTAAATGAGGTGTCAGAGTTTTGCTGTTCGGCCTCCATAATTTAGCTGTTGCCTTTCCACACAACGGCAGTATAGCCCTCTACAGCAGTGACAATGTTAGTATTGAACAAAATGCTGCAAGATCAGAGGCAGACTGAGTGAGCAAAGTAGAAACAGTGGATCAATGGTGTGTTTATTTCAGAGCAGTCACAACATCTTGGCTAAGTGCTTGGGGTCTGCTGCTTTATCCTGTATTTGTGACACAGTTGAACTGGGTTCCCCGATGGACCAATGTATAAATGTGCTTTACAGAGCATTAGATTCAATTGCTAAGTATGTTGAGTTGCTGATCTTAGCTGGGGAATAGAAGGGAGATACTGGCAGTGTTCCTTAATTAAGAGATGGAAAAGAACAAAATACAAAGAAGGTATTAACCCTTTATGAGTCATTGGCTGAGCCTCAGCTATTTACCATTCTGGTGACCACAATGTTAAGACCTGGAGAAGGTGCAGAGGAGATTTACCAGAATTATGGGATAAGGGATGTCAGTCATATAGTAGGTTTAGAGAAACTAGGATTGTTATCCTTAGCAGAGAAGCTTTAGGGAGATTTAATAGATGTATTCAAACTGGTGAAGATGGTTTGCTAAAGGAAACAAGGAAAATCTATTTCCATTTCCAAGGAAGTCAGTAAGGAGAAGAAACAGACTTGGAATATTGACAAAAGCACTTGTGGGGAAATGGTTTTAGTGAAGCTAGTTTATTGCGACCTGAAATGATAGTGGAGCCAGATTCAAAAGCAACATGCAAAAGGGAATTGTATAAATATTTAAAAAGGATAAAAAGGTGTGTGAGTGTGGGGAAAGAATTGGGCCATTTTCCAGCCACTCATGTGTTGGGTGAAAGTTGGGTGGCCTGCAGCCACCTCTGGAGACAAGGTGAAGTCTTGGTGAGGAGTCTCCTCCATGACCCAAGAGTGGTTTTGCCCTTCCTGATGCTGTCATGTGCCACATCTCTGTAGCTTTGATCTTTACAATGCTTCCCATGTGATTGTGGCCATTGGGTCAATCTTTTTCATGGTGGCTTTCACTAACCTCTCAGCACAGCCCTATTGACTTTGAATGGACTGACTGCATAACTATCCTTAACCTTCTTATGGAGGAGACTGTGAAAACTCCTGCTCAGCTCGGTGTGGAATAATACCATCCAGCCACCCAACCCGCAACCACAATCATCATTGCTGGTGATTCTTAGCTGCCCTTCCTCTCAAAGGTTAATGAATGACGCCACATGGTTAGGATGTTGTTTGGAGCTGAAAGAGATTAATCACTTTTATATAGCAGTAAGTCCTCAGTCCTTAACAGAATGCTTGCACAATAGTGTTGTTCTGTTTCTGCTCTGATTGCCTCTATTGGGTGTGTTTGCACGGCGTAGGAACAGTTGAAAATTGAACTCAAGCCCCCTCCCCATTTCTACTGTGTATTCTCTGAGAGATCGTCTTTTGAAAAGGATGCTGGTTCTGCATTTTCCCTTCAATCCTTTCAGCCTCTATCCTGCCAGTCGATGGTACTGTTTTCCCCCCATCACTGTGGAGGGCTTTTTCTTTTCCCTCTGCCTCTCTTCTATCTCCCTCTGCGATCATCGACTCCTTCGTTATCTCCTGCAATATTCCTGCTCTTCCTCTTAATCCCAGTCATCCAATTCCCCATCCAATGCCCGTACCCAGTTCCTTTCCCACGATTCCAAATTAGCCCAGTTTAACTATGCAGCTCCCAATTTTCTTTGTTCCCATCATCCATGACACATCCCTCGGCAACCCAATCTGCTCCCTCCATTCCGCAGTCTCTAAGTTCAATTCCCGACTGTTCTCTTCCAATGAGCCTACCTTCTTGTTAATCATTTTTATGTAGAACACCCTTTCCATGTTATTTGTTCATAGGGTGCGGGCGTCACTGGCTAGGTCAGCCCCTTGAAATGAGTAGCTTGCTCAGGCAGTTAAGAATCATGTAGACTCGATCAGATATGGGTGGCAGATTTCCTTCTGTAAAGGATGTCAGTAAGTGAGATGGGTCTTACAGAAATTGACAATGGTTCCATAGCTGCCAGTCTAGATTTTTATTGAGTTTAAATTTTAACCATACTTTGTGGTAGAATTTGAGCCCATGTCCCCACAGGGATTAGCCTGGATTGCTGGTGTCACCACTATACCACAACCTTCCCCCTTTGTTTCAGACCCTTTTTCAAGCTGATCTCCACGTGTCTGCCTCAATCAGGTTAGTAGGTATCAGCCAGTTTGACTGCCTCTATTGAGCAGGCTAGTAGGCCTGATCAGCTTTTACCACACACACTATCACCGTTTACTTACACCAAGCAAGACCACGAATGACTGAGAGTTTTCATGAGCCAATCGACGCACTGAAGGTTCATTCCTTGTACTACAAGTGTTTTCACAAAGAAGCAGCCTAGTTATGAAGGAGCCAAGTCACAGAAGTAGATTGAACTCACTGGAGCTTAGAGGAAAAAGAGCGCCTGGCCAGATACACACCTCATGTTTAAACGGGTTTGTGAACCCACGCATGTCCTCTTTCTCACCTACAACATTGTGCCTGTGAATGGAATTCCAGCCGGCAGGGGCACTAGTGAGTATTCGTGGCATGCTAAGGAATGCAGAAGTGGTTCCTAACCATGCAGGTCAAGAAAATTACCTGTCGCCTGGAAAATTCTGAGAATTTAATGGCATAACTTGATCTATCGGGAAACTGAATTTTTGCTTCTGCCCAATTTTGTTCTCTGATCTGTGCTTTTGAAGGCACCGACCGGATCCAGAAAATTTCACTGAATATTACCTAGTGGTGTACAGGCAGAGAGAGTACAACATAGCACAGAGAAGGTAAATCCAGCAATCCCACTACACTATAGGTAGGACAACTGCCAGACTAATAGTAACAGATTAGTCACATCAGGAGTGGTTAATCCCTGAAATAGACGTTGAGGACAATAGTGGAGGGGCGTCAGGGTTAGTTTGTCCTGGGGTGAGCTGATTTCCCTTTCTTACCGATAACTAGCATTACTTGAGCACTAATGATGGAGAGTGGGGTGCAAGGGGTGCTTGGCTGAAACAGGAGCACCTACTTTAGGCTGCGGTTAAAACTGTCTCAAGCTATCCATCAACATCGACTGGGTGCCATGGTGTACTGTTCCACTGCCCACGGGCTGCATTACTGCAGTCCTCTCTTGGTCAGAAAGGTCAGTCAGTCACTTCAAGCTCATGCACGTTTCCTTTGGGATTTCAGAAACTCACATCGTTTGTCCTGGAGCCGGGAAATGAATCAGAAATAATTGACTTTATCTTCATGTTGCAAGTTTGTTTTTGATTCTCCCTCAACCCACTAAAGCCACTGGTTTGCATTTGCTGAGTGGTAGCACATGGTAGGTTATCATTTCGAACTGATTTCAGCCTTTGCTGACCTCTCCGCTACAGTGTTTCACAACACAAAGATCGACAGTATCTCTGGCTAACAGCGAATCTCAGAGTAATTAGCACTAATGTTGGACTTCCTTGCTTCTGGGCAATATTACATCCTGTTTGTGTTCCACCCTGATTGATTAGATGAGTAATACTTCACATGTTTATGCCACTTATCCTGTTTAATTTGAAGATACTTTGCAAAGGCTAATGTCTCTCCCCATTGGCTCAGGGGCCACATTCACTGTCTTGGCCATATCGAGAGACAGATACATCTTCCCAGAAGGAGCGATGGGAGCTCTAGTACTGAATTCAGCGCCTCTGGGCTTATGGGATTTTTAGAGAGGGACAAAGATGTTGAGTTCAGCATGCTGAGGGGATAAGAATTAGTGGAAACCTAACAGAAAGAGATGAGAAAGGAGGTTTCAGCTTTCAACAACTTACAGTTTTTGTAGCTGACTGTTGGAGGATCCAATGAGATAGGCATTGGAGAAGCCAATCCTTTCAGGTGATGCAAAAGTGGATAAGTGTTTCTGGGGCATAGGGAGTGAGCTAACCCATAGCATTGATGTGCAAGGCTCTGCAGGTAGTTTCATTCAATAACCTGCAGTGCAGTTTTGGGAAAGTTTCTAAAGAGTGGTTGCCCTGTGCTGGGCTTCTCCAGGAACTTACTCACATGGCATTGCACTGGGAGCAATCATTGTGGGAACAGGACTTGATCAAAATACTTCCTGACAAAAGTTGGATTTATGTCATGGTTTAAAGTAACAGAAGGAGGTGGACACATGTCAGGGTCTAGGGAAGAAATTGGGGCCTAGACTATTGAAGGGCAATGGAAGCCGTGATGCATGGGAGTGCAGAATGGGAGGAACCCAGGATTCTGAGCAGGTTCTAGGCTTGGGTAGGGAAACAGAGCTAGAGAACTAATGTGCCCAAGGAGAGACTTGAACACCACATGAGAATCTTAAATTTCAACGGTTTGTGATCCAGGAATCAGTGTAGGTGTACTCACAGGGAGATTCCTGATGACTCAATGTCAAACTGGACCACCTTGTAATAGGGGGCAAAGCTGAATGACCCTTCTTCAACCTCAATCTGCTATTAGCCTAACTGTGAACGTAAGAATTTAAGGGTTGGGGGCTAGAGAAGGCTGCGCTGAGAAATGCAGTTATATTTTGTGTACTGGCAAGTTTACTGTAGCCTCATGACATATTCCACTGCTCCCAGCCTTTGAGTGCAGTGTGTGGCAGCCAGTATATGCACACATCAATGGGAGCATGTTGTCAAAGTGGTCGTGTGGATTTTCAGAGCTGTAGAAAGCCAGTCATTGAAAGAAACAGGATGGAAGAAGTTTAAAAAAAAACAACAGTCTGTATTTCTGAATTACAGAATGGGTCAGAATAGCTGTAAAATTTTCACTCAGCTGCCATGTAAAGTAAAGGACACATGAGATAGAATTAGATTGCTTCCACACACAGTGGCAAAACCATGAAATAGAAACAGAATTGCTTTAAAACCTGAGCACAATAGATTTGTTACCCTTCTCTCAGTACAGGGAAAAGTGTGTTATGCAACTGAGTTTTCATGAAGGAGCAGAAAAGCAAGATGAAAGATTTTGTGAGCTTTGGGTTAATGTTACTTATGAACAGAATGTATTCAACATCGGAGCCAAGGGGATAGGAGACTATTGATCAGTATGTGACCACACAGTTATATCTAGCTAAATCCTGAGAACTTGGACGAAAATTAGATGATCTCATCAGCGATGGAACTGTCTCCAACACAGGACATCCTGCAGTGACAGAACATCTGCTGAGAGTGGAGAAATATACTCTTGAGAAAGCTATCAATATGTGCAGAAGCTCTCAGCCTGCAAATTATCAGCTGGAGCACCTTAACAGGAGGACAGATGAGGCTTTGCTTGAAACTGAAAGACATTTCAGGCTGAATGAGAAGAATGGAAAAATGAAGGAATATTTATAGAAGATCCAGTAGAGAGATCAATACCAGAGGGTAGAATGGAAATTCACAGAGAACACCAAATAAAGAAAAGGAGGACTGAGTGGTGAAGGGAAAGTAATGCTCTAACTGCAAGAAGCTTAATTCCATTTCATGCAAATACTTAGCTGGCTAGAAGCAGAATAAGGTTGCTGGAGAGGGGTCACCTGATAAATTCTGACAAATTACTGTATACTTGTGGCTTCCAACACCTAGATTATGATTAACTGGTCAACTACTGAGTCTCTGACCGTGGATCTCACCACCTGCCTGTGCTGCCTCACTGCGTACATGTCGATTGTCACACTATTGACAGTCTTTGCCAGATATTTTGACTATCATTGTAGATTAAAGTACGTTTTGTGGTGGCAACGCAAACAAATTAACAAGAAATATATTAGGAACTAATGTGTGAACCTGGTATATTACAACGCCAGAGAAATAAAAGGCTGTTCAGCCGATAATGCCCACAAGATCAGCTCAGCTAGTCCTGCTCCTCTGCCCTTCTTCTGTAGGCAACGTATCCTGTGTCTTTCTTCAGCTGCTTACCTGATAGATCGTTCATGATGTTTCAGAGAAAGGAATCCACAGGCCAACCTGCAGCCTAGTGACATCGTGAACAATAAGTGAAGCAATAATGATGATGATGAACCTGGAACAATCGGATAGAATCCAAAAATGTACGACTTCCAAACCGAATGGGAAAATCCATTTCTCTTCACAACTGTAAAAGGTAAGAGCATTTGCCTTATGTGCACCCGAAGTGTGTCAATAATTGAAAAGTGGGTGTTGGAATGACACCACATGACGGTAAATTCATGTGTATTTTTTTCTTGGACAGCATTCTTCGGATGAAGAAACTTTGTGGGTTGACTGCCATTTTGAAAGCTCAACAGTCATTTTATTCTTAACCAACAGCAAATACCTGCACTGAAGCGTTGTTTTCCAGTTTCCATCTTTTGGCAAACACAAGAAACTTTCATTCATGCAAGACAAAGTCATTAAAACAGCAATGACTGTTACAGCTGACTCTTTATCCAAAGACGAGAAGAACTAAGAAGAAATAATAACAGCAATTTGGGGCATGTCACTTGATTCTTCCAACGAGACACCAACGAGACATAAGACGAATCACTGTTCAAAGATTCTTTTAGCAACTAGAGCAGGACCTGAAGGACTGTGAATACTTCTCACTGCAGTTTGATAAATCCATCAACATAATGGACACAGCCCACCTGACAGCTTTTGTGTGTGTGTTGTTTTCAAGGACATAACAACTAAGGAGGATTTTCTCACCATTTTGCCCCTTAAAAGGAAGAACAAGGGGTGTGAATACCTACAACAAATTCTCAAGATATATGATTGAGTAAAACATTCCAATCAAGAAACTGGTTTCTACCAAAACTCATGGTGCACTAGCAATGCTTAGTGCAAATGCATGATGTGGAGGTGCCAGTATCGGACTGGGGTGGACAAGATCTGAAGTCACATGACACCAGGATGTAGTCCAACAAGTTTGTTTGAAACCAGAAGCTTTCGGAGCGCTTTACCTGACGAAGTAGCAGGGCTCCAAAAGCTTGTGATTTCAAATAAACCTGTTGGATTATAACCTGGTGTCGTGTGATTTCTGACCTAATGCAAATTCAGGCTTTGTTGAACTTGTAGAAATGATCTTGATTTCCCCTCTTTTGTAATTGCCACCATATAATCTACCAGCGAGCAATATTGAGTAAATTTATGGACTTTTCTTATGTAATGAGAATTGTTAAGATTGTAAACTCGATTCAAGCATGAGTCCTTCAGCCTGAACTCAATGCTGTCTACAGTAGACTATTCCCCATGCTGAGGTGAGGTGGTTAAGTCGAGGGAAGGATTTGAAAAACTTTTAGATCTGATTCCTGAAATGGTCACATTTCCTAATGCAAGAATTATGCGGTGAGCTGTCAGACAATGTGTGGCTGCTCAACTTTAGGTTCCTGTCAGACATAATTCTGAAACTGAAGGAGCTGAACTGTGTTTTTCAGCAAAAGGACAGAGACTTATCAGATGTGATCAGGGCCTTGATTGCATTCAAACTAAAACCAGGTCTGTGATCATCCCAATTCAAAAAACAGCAGAAGCTGTGATGGAACAAATTGTCATGTTTGTCTCAAATCTATTCCTTCAAGTAGACATAGGTGGGTGGGCTCCCAAATTCCATCAGGCATTTGATTTACAAGGCAGCTGAGTTGACATGCAGATAGTTTCTATACAAAACGACATTGAGCTCAAAGTTAGATCAAGGGTGATTCTTAGGCACTCATAAATGGAAGGAAACACCCGCTACTGTAATCTTGTGCTTTTAAAGTAAAAGCCTACTTTGACTTCTCATACCTCTCTGAGACAGCATTCTTCCAAGTGACTGTAATGAAGTCCAGCTATTGCACCGACCTCCCAGACATATTTGACGGACTGTCTATGACTGACAGTGTAAAACTAAAACCCAGACTTCAAAGCACTGGCAAATAATGTGTAGTCATGGGTGTCGCGCAGAGACCTGGTGAGTAAAGGTAGATTTTGAGGTTTCACTTGAATTCAAAAAGTGATTAAAAAGGTTGGAGACCACTGATCTACACCATACAACAGGTTGGCAAAATCAGCTTGAAGGTGATCTGTGGCTTGTGACTGTTTTAATGATGGTTGTTTCCAGGCAGTATCAAGTGATCGTGAAATGTTAAATATACACTGCTGCTTTCTACAGCGTCATGAACTCCCGGGCCTTTGTGAAATGGTTCAAAATGGTGACCTAGAAATTAAGCACTCAAGCGTAAGTTTGAGGGTTATGGATGATACTCAAGTCAAGAGGACATATGAAGTTGAGAATCCAATGCAATGGAAAGGAAAAAGATCTTGATCCAACCCAAATAAAGCCCTGATTACGCCTGTCATCCATTGAAGAAATGTTGCCATAACGTGTCAGCATGATCCTCTTCATTACACTTGATGAAAAGGGTGGTACCACACAAGTAAAACTGAATGAAAACCATAGTTTCTAATAACAATGTGGATACCATTCAGGAGGTATAGATGGATGCACATGCTGTTTGGTATTTTCTGCTCTCCGGAAGAGTATCAATAAAGACAGGAAGAGATTGTCAGTGAGTTTCTGAGAGTGGAAGCTATTGTGAATGATCTGCTTATCTAATGATGTGGAAACACAATGGAAAAAGCCATCACAGACTGCAACATCACAGACCCACTGAAGGGATGGAAAGTGGTCCAGTCCAAAGACAATGTCACACAACACCCAACCCGCTCTTCCAATTGTGAACTTTGAAACCAGAAATAGTTACAGACATGAGTGATAAAATCAAGATGAAACAATAGAAAGCCAAATTTAACTACCAAGTCATTGCTAAAGTCGTGCATTGGACAGCCAGTCAGAGTGAAAACCTTCAACACTCTCAACAAGTGTTAACCCATGTGAAAATTTGGAACTTATGCTGATAAGAACAAATACTACATACTAATCTTAGCTGATAGGCCGAGAAGCGAAGGGTCTAGGCCCGAAACATCAAGCTTTCCTGCTCCTATGATGCTGCTTGGCCTGCTGTGTTCATCCAGCTCCACACCTTGTTATCTCGGATTCTCCAGCATCTGCAGTACCTTTTATCTCTGAAAATTTGGAGCCTGTGTTAAGCAATTTTCGTGTCATTCATGTGTAATGAATATGAATGACCAGATATATCTTTGCAGCTGTGTATCTATATACAAGTAGAAGACTGTATCTTCAGCGTAGGCAGCTGATCAAGAAGATATGATCTCACCACCTGCACAGAGAACAACCAACAGTCCCAGAGCTACACTGTTCTCCGGCAAAAGGAACAGATCAGCATTAGTAGCTAACATAGCAGCAGCATTCACCGCAGGAACAGCACTCCTCAGAGAATGATCATCATCCCAGGAATGAACGCACACCAGATGAACAGCCAACGACCATGTGCATGCACATCATTAGAAGGCTTGTAGAATTTAAAGACTACCTATGTTACACATGTGGTGGAAGTGAAAGTAACTCGGTTTAACGCACAGAATTGTTAATAAATTTATAATTGTTGCTGTTGACTACATATGTTGCATCATTTAAGTAATCTGTAACTGCAAATGTTAGTGCGTGCACCTTTTTAATGAAAATGGAAGAATGCAATTATACTTAATGTACTGGCTGGCTTGCCATATCATGTGACCACTCTCTCCACTGTAAATGCCTTTGTGTTCAGTCTGTGGCAGCCATTACATATATTACTAGGAACAAATGCCATTTGGCCCCTTGAGCTTGTCCTGCCATTATATAAAACCACGGGTAATTGGATTGTAGCTCCAACACCACCATCCTCCCTCCTCCCCACAATATCCTTTGACTCCCTTGTAGGCCAAGAATTTATCTACCTTTCCCTTTAAAATATTCGATGACTCTGCCTCCACTGTTCCCTGGGGAAGTGAATTCCACACTTAACACCTCCCAGAGAATAATTCCTGCTCATCTCCATGTTACATGGGCGAAACCTTAGTTTTAAACTGCGCCCCTGGCTCCAGTTAAACATTCATTCAGCAACCGCCCTATCAAGTTCTCTCAAGACCCTACATATTTCAATAGGTTCACCTCTTGTTCTTTTAAATTCCAATGGGTACGGGCTCAACCTGTATAATAATACCTTATGAGATAATGCCTTTAACCCAGAAATCAGTTTTGAGAACCTTCTCTGAATTCCATCCAATGTAAATTATGCCCTGTACAGGATCAAAATTGCGGTTAAGGCTCAGGACATGGTCTCACCAATGACCTGTACAACTGTAGCAAACCGTTTCTACTTGACCCAGCTACAGTGGACCAGTCATAGCTAATTTTACAGATTTTCCAAGACAGCCAGGAATAGAATTTGAAGAAATTGTCTTTATTGATGCTACTGGCGTCTTTTCCTCCTTTCACAACCAGAGGACCCATCCTTGAAGTGTGTCTCTCAATGAGACACTTTGGAGTTCACAGGATTGTCCTCTGTTCAGGGTTAGGTTAGCATAGCTGGTTAACTGCTGGGGTCGAACAATAGCCTTGTGGAGGGACAGGGCCCTCAGTAACTATCCAAGTGCAGCTAAGGACTGGACCAGGCTCCCAGAAAAATGGGTGGCAAAGTAAGACTGAGCTGAGAAGGGATTTCTCCTCTCTGAGAGTAGTAAATCTATGGAATTCTTTACCACAGAGCACTGATGAGGCTGGATTGTTAAGTATATTCAAGGCTGAGATAGATTTTTACTCAGTAAGGGAATAAAGGGCTACGGGGAAGGGTTGGAAAGTGGAGTTGAGAGTTATCAGATCAGCCATGATCTCATTGAATGGTAGAGCTAACTCGATGGGCTGAATGGCCTACTTCTGCTCCTATATCTCTTGGCTTTATGACCTAATTAGCAACAGTAGCTAGCAAAGTCTTCAGCACTCTTCTGTGACACATCAACAGCTTCTGTATGCTAACTCCATCTACCCCCATCTTGACTCCAAACCTCTTAATACACTTATAGCAAATAAGGGATCAATATTAGATTTATGTTACACATGGACTAATGCACTTGTAAACAAGGCCCACTATTCCCAGAGTCATCACACAAATTAAAGAGATTATAAAAATACTCAGAACACCCTAACTTACTGTTTTTCAGACCCAGGTTGATGAAGAACAGTCTTGGTTTCAACTCTAGACAAGACCTACTATTTATTACAACTATTAAATTCAAGCTGCAGATAAGCCATCATATATATGTCTACCAGATAAAACAACACGCCTTTTATAAAACTCCCCTATACCCACATACAGACACATGGGCAAAGGGATAGGCTGAGGGAGCATGGTTCAACTGTTCTTGTCCGTACTGTTTGCTGTGATGAACCTTTTGGTTTGTAAGGACTCGTTGCTCTTTGATCATCCCAGGTTACTTTCACTTGCTTGTGATTGGTTTGCACTTACAAAGTTTCTGAGATGCAGCTTACAGCAACTGATGAGGTGAAATAAACTGGGTTAATTTTACAGTCCCGCAGTGTTATTTACTGTAGAGAGAAGGACATCTCCTTACTTTCTGAAGATCTAACAGCTTCTGACCAAACATTCGCATCCACAAGTTGTTCCATTACCTGGGAGAAGAAGGGTCCCGACCCGAAACGTCAGCTTTCCTGCTCCCCTGATGCTGCCTGGCCTGCTGTGTTCCTCCAGCTCCATACTGTTTACATATGCTGGTGTCAGCAAATGCAGCCCTTTAAATACATGCAGTAATCGTCTCCGCAATTGTTAGTTTTGAAACCAGACCTCTTCCCATTTCAGTCCACAATTAAGAACACTGAAAATTTTTAAAAAGTCATGGTCTTAACATTTAAAATTATCAAATGAATTTACATCCTGGTTTTGGTGAGAGGGAAGTCCTCATAACTACACAGAAAATGTTTCCTCACTCCACTGCTGATTGATCTGGCTTAGATTTTAAAGAGTAAATCTTGTTAACCTGGACTCCCCATTGCAGCAGAAAGCTTCTCTCTGTTTACCCTTTAAAATCCCGTATCAATTCCTCTCAACTTCAATCAAATCTGACCCTAAATTTCCATATTCCAAGAACTAAAAGTCAATTTACATAATCACACTTGTAATTTGAGCTCTGGTGAATCTGCATGAACCTCCCTCTAAGGCCAATGTATCCTTCCTGTACCAAAAAAAACCAGAAAGTGCTGGAGAAACTCAGCAAGTCCAGCAGCATTGGTGGAGAGAAAGCAGAGTTCATGTTTCAGAATAACACACTGGACTCGAAACATGAACTCTGTTTTCTCTCCAAAGTTGCTGCCAGACCTGCTGAATTTCTCCAGCAATTTCTGTTTCCGTTTGAGATCTTCCGCATCACTGGTTCTATTTTTTATTATACTTTCTGTCGCCCACTACCTAGATGCTAGCAGCTGAAGACTGGTCACTCATACTGAGATGTGGGACTTTAACATTCATGGATCTCTTAAAATCTGTAACTCTTTGTGGAGGTGGTTTGAATGGGAGAGATGGGAATGAGAGAAAGCAGCAAAAAGAAAGTCCTACCATTTGCGCAAATACCCTGATTAACTGGCATATCTTATTTCACCACAAGAGTTTTAAATTGGTTGATAATAGCATCTTGATATAAACAGCTTGACAGTGCTCAGCTTGGGAGTGCTTCAATTCACAATGATGTAAAATTACGGTCATTAATTTTCGTTCATTACCTCAAGAAAGACATTAATTGCTCAAATAGCTCCTTAATGACTAATTACAAGGTAAGTGCCTTTTCTGTTCAGTATGAGTAATGATTCACTAATGAACACAACAACATTCTGCTGGAAAACTTTCTCACCTTAATCACCGAGATGTCATAGTGTTTTCTTAAATTAGAAATCTGTCTGTCGACATATGCAATACTGCTTTCTAGCTGTTCCAGCTGTTACCATATTTTCAGATTGCAGCTGATGGGAGGCTAAATATGACATCTTTTTTTCATTTCCTGAAGAAAAACCACAGATCTCCAGACATTTACTGCCACAATTTAAAGGGATATTACACTTTGAAGTACAGAGGTTATGTAAGTTCTCTGAATCAAGCAGAACAGGGAGACTCTAAATTGTCTACACCATTAAGACTCTAAATTGTCTACACCGTTAACGGTCCTCTGTACTTAACTAAGTGTGATGTGGAGATGTCAGTGTTGGACTGGCATGGAAAAAGTCAAAAGTCACACGACACCAACAGATTTATTTAAAGACACGAGCTTTCAGAGCAATGCTCCGTTGTCAGGATCATATCATAGAATCCTCACTGTGTGGGGGCATGTCCATACTGACCCTCTAAAGAGCGTCCCACCCTACATTTCACATGGCTAAAACACCTAACCTGCACATTTTTGGACTGCAGGAGGAAACAAGGAGAACCCAGAGGAAGCCCACACAGACTCAGAGAGAACGTAGAAACTCCACACAGACAGTCATCCAAGGGTGGATTTGAACCTGCATCCCTGATGCTGTGATGCAGCAGTGCTAACCACTGAGCCGCTATGCCATCCCCAGGTGAAGTGGATTAACTATATAGCCATTCTTTGTCAGCTTGGACAGTCAGTGTCACTTTGAAAATGATGCTTTGTTTCAACTCATATAAATTTCCCTTCTAGTTTTTAAGTTTCCACTGACCATTAAGTTTAGTTTTTGCGAAAGTACCCCAACAGTCTAACCTGAATATTGTTTTGTTGAAAAAAGTGGATGCTCTGGGTTGATAATTATTTGACGGCAACAGTTATCACAACCAAACTCAAGCAACTCATCAGCCAATTTCTACATCTGCATGAATGAACATGAGCATCTAGCTAGCTTTCGTTTCCTCTCTCAGAGTTGTTGTGATCTGTTTAGCTCACCAAAGGTTTAGCTGGGCAGAATAGGTCTCAAGCAAGCTTCTAGTTTCAGAATTAAAAGGGACCTTACATCATAGCTACATTTCAAACGCAAGATATTTTACTGGCTGTGAACTGCTTTAAGATGTTCTGATGCAGTGAGAAGTCGCCTATAAATGAAACTTCCTTTCTCCCTACCATTTATTCCAGAAAATTCCTTGATGAGATCGATCAAGTATTAAATTTCCTTCTTTTGTAGCTTTTTTCCTGAGGTAGTTTGTGCTTTCTTCACACTCTGAGGTATTCAGCACTTCACATGCTGAATGGATCACCGCGTAGGTAAAAGATGGACAGCCTCTAACTGGAAGTTGCAGACTGTGAATTCCGCCTGCAGGAGACAGCAGGAGGTATCAAAGGCCAACAAAGGGCTGAAACGGGCACCAACTACCCGTTTCATAAACAGCAGGTTTGGGCCCGTTGCGGAACACTGGTATTGTCCCTACCTCGCGGTTTGTCATAACACAAACAAGTCAATGAAAAGTACGAATGAGCTGCATGGTGAGGTGGTGGGCAGAGTCAGTAGCAGCTGTCTACATTACCACATGCAGCACTCTTGTCTGTCAACAAGATGAGATAAACCATTGCTTGAGGAAACTCTCATTGTTCTGAGTGATGTTACACACATGAGGCTCGGGAAAAGACTAGCTGATCCCTGACGCTGCTTGGCCTGCTGTGTTCATCCAGCTCTACACCTTGTTGTCTCAGATTCCTCAAACATGTCCTTTCCAATTTTTGGGTCATTCAGGTACTTCTTACCCCTTTTCTCTTCTGTTTTTATATTTGGGATATAGGTTTCACTGATAATGCCAACGCACCGGACATTGGTAAGGCCACTTTTGGAATACTGCATTCAGTTCTGGTCTCCTTGCAATAGGAAAGATGTTAAACTCAAAAGGGGTCAGAAAAGATTTACAGTGATGTTGCGGGAGTGGAGGGTTTGCACCATAGAGAGAGGCTGAATAGGCTGGGGCTATTTTCCCTGGAGCTTCGGAGGCTGAGGGGTGACCTTATAGGGGTTTATAAAATCATGAGGAGCATGGCTAGTGTAAATAGACAAGGTCTTTTCCCAGGGTAGGGGAGTCCAAAACTAGAGGCTATAGGTTTAAGGTGAGAGGGGAAAGATTTAAAAGGGACCTAAGGGGCATCATTTTCACTCAGAGGGTGGTGTGTGTACAGAACTATCTGCCAGAGGAATTGGTAGAAGCTGGTACTTTTGCAACATTTAAAAGACATTGGGATGGGTATATGAATGAGAAGGGTTTAGAGGGATATGGGCCAAATGCTGGAAAATAGGACTAGATTAATTTAGGATTTCTGGTTGGCATGAATGATTTGGACCGAAAGGTCTGTTTCTGTGCTGTACATCTCTGTGACCCTTTGAGTATTTTTATTGCCAGTCCTCAATGGCACTTGAGAAGGCGGTGGTGAATTGCGTTCCTCAACCACAGCAGTAAGTGTGTGGGTAGTGGCAGGAAGGGGGGATGGGTGGTGGTGGCATTGCCACACATACCTACAATGCTGTTCAGAATGGAGTTCAGGAAGGAACAGTGACAGAGTTCCAAGTCAGAATGGTGCGTGACTTGGAGGAGGGTTTGCAGGTGGTGGTGACGGTTCCACGGATAAAGGAACCCAGGTGTCTTGTAGCCAAGTTTGCTGACTCTGCAAAGACAGCTAGGATGAAGCAAGTTGTACAGGTTGTAAAGGACTTTGAGACATCCGATGGGGTCACGAAAAGTGTTACAGAAATGCAAAGGGGTTGGATATTCCAGGAACAGGAAGAACTATGACCTAAAAGGTGATTAATTAAGAACTGAAAGGTAAGTTATGATTGTCAGCTGGCAAGGACACGATGAGCTGAATGGTGTCTTTTTAAAAATTCATTCATGGGATCAGGGCCTTGCTGGTGAGGCAATTTTTGCCTGTCCTTATTTGCCCAGAGGGCAGTTAAGAGACAACTATGTTGCTGTGGGTCTGGGATCACCTGTAGGCCAGACCAGTTAAGGAAGGTAGCTTCCTTCCCTAAAGGGCATTAGTGACCCAGATGCATGTTTCCAACAATTGACAATGGATTCATGGTCATCATTAGATTCTTGATTCTAGATTTTGACTGAATTCAAATTCTACCATCTGCCACAGGAGGATTTGAACCGGAACATTGCCTATGTCTCTAGATTAACAATCCAGCAATAACACTACTTGGCCATCTTAGGTCTTACCTCTTCTTTGATTTTAGTGTCTGCCATTTGGCATTGATGGCCTAAGTTTGATCTTAAAAACATACCATGGACAGTGAGCTTGATATCAGAAATAACCTCCCACTCTGGTAAGCAGGGGTAACAGAAAGGACCACCATTCCCTCTCTGTAAGAAAAGGGCAGAAGGGACTCCAGAAATACTGCAAAAACAAAAAAAAAAGACTTGAATTTATTCTGTGCCTCTTACAACCCTATAACATTCCAAAGTGCGTTACACACTTTACAACCAGAATGATTACCCATAGTACCAAAACGGCTCCTGTTCATGTGCAGAAATGGCCCATCATGGGTGCAAGGTCTGGGATTAAATTTTGAGGTTTAGTTTGCAATTGGTAGAAATGTATTGAAAACCATCAAAACCTGAACAGCTAATAACTCAGATGACAAGGTAACGTAAGAAGTGTAGGCAAGCCATTCAGCCCTTTGACTCCACTTCTCTATTCAGTTATGAAACGCACCTCAAACCTACCTCTACTCCCCATTGCAGAAACAAACCGCTGAAGAGGCTGGATTAAAACAGGAAGTGTTGGAAATACTCAGCATCCATTGCATCCATGGAGAGAGAAAATTTACAGTTCAGGTCCGCGACCTATCTTCAGGGGTGGCCAATGTTTTGTTTCTCTCTCCACAGGTGCTACCTTATTTGCTGTTCATTTCCAACATTTTCAGTTTCCTTTTCTGCTCCATTTGAATATCTCACCCCTTAGGATCGAGATCAGTCTTGAAAATTCCTTTCCACCCCCAACCTTCCAGTGGAGAGGATTCCAAGATTCTCCCGCCTCTTATGTGGAAAAAGTACTTCCTGATGTGCATCCTAAATGATCTATTTCTATTGTTGGGATTATATTGTCCTCGTTCTCTCACCAGATGAAACTATTTACTCATATTTTCCTTGTCGCTGCATCATTTTAAACACCACAATCAGATCAGCCCCCAAACATCTAAACACAAGGGAATACAAGTCCTGTTTTTGTGAGCTGTTCTCAGAACATAATCCTTTTAGTACCAATATCGTTGTGGTGAATCTCCAACACAGTCCTCAAGATTGATGTGTTCTTTTTGGCAAGTGGTGCCAGGATTAAACACAGTTCCAGATGAGGTCTGACTAACCCTCTGTACAAGTGAATCATCATTTACTCCCCCTTTTATTCCACTGATGGCTTGGTGTTTTATTTTTTAATGCTGTCATGGGATACGGGCAATGCTGGCTAGGCTCATTTATTGTGCATCCCTAATTGTTAAGCTTCAACCACATTGCAGTGGGTCTGGAGTCACATGTAGGTCAGATCACATGAGGCAGATTTCATTCCTTAAATTGGTGAAGCAAAAGAGTTTTTACCCTATTAGGCTAGCTTTTTACTTCCAGATACTTACTAAATTCAAATTTCACCGTTTGCCTTGGTGGGATTCAAAGATAGTTCCAGGAACATTAGACAATTAAAAAAACAGTTCTGCAGAGGGCTCAGTGGACCCAAAATGTTAACTCTCCTTTCTCTCTTCAGATGCTGCCAGACCTGCTGAGTTTTTCCAGTAATTTCTTTTTTCGTCCCAGAACATTAGCTTGGGGTTCTAGATAACTAATC
Source organism: Ginglymostoma cirratum (assembly GCA_024137785.1). NCBI lineage: Eukaryota > Metazoa > Chordata > Chondrichthyes > Orectolobiformes > Ginglymostomatidae > Ginglymostoma > Ginglymostoma cirratum. The sequence goes on from JAHRHZ010000271.1 coordinate 5,017,387, forward strand.
CATTCAACATCACCACAAGATAGCAAGAACTGTAGGCGTTGGAGTCAGAGTCGATATAGTGTGGAGCTGGAGGAAGCACAGCAGGTCAGGCAGCATCAGAGGAGCAGGAAAGTCAATATTTCGGGTCAGGACTGATGAGGGGTCCCGACTGGAAACGTCAACTTTCCTGTTCCTCTGATACTGCCTGACCTGCTGTTTTCCTCCAGCTCCGCGCTGTGTTGACAGCAGACTGACCTAGCTGTGTCTGTTTTTAAGGTCTCTGAGAATAATTCAGAAGGGCTATTTGTGTCCAGGATATTTGCAGTCCCCTCACTTGTGCAATGCTCCGTGCAAGAAGAAGGTTAATCAGCCCAATTGCACCTTTTCAAATGCAAATTTCTAAATGGTGTATAGAAAGGTCATTCGAGTATCTTGCTTTTCAATAGCCATAGGTTGAATCCCACAGCCTAGGCAGTGGAAATTTGAGCCTGTTTTCACCAGCACTGGTACTAATGTTTGCTAAATGTTTTCCTTCCCTTACTGCACTGACAATCTTCCTTTGATAGCAGTGACAAGTCAAAGAACAACTGAAATGTCCTTTTACAGATCTTTGTTTAGGCCACATTGAATCAAAAGAACTTGGAAATTCATTTGACTAATTGAGCCTTTATGTCAGCTCTTTGAAAGTCTGAGCTAATTAGTTCAACTCCCCCACAGAGCTGAGATGTTTTTCTCCTTTTTTCCAACGTGCATCAGCTAGTTATATTCATGGGTATATTTCATAGAACCCTTGCAGTGCATCTAGAGGCCATTAGGCCCATCAAGTCTGTAACAACCCTCTCGTGCATCCCACCAAGACCCTATCCCCATAACCCTGCATTTCCCATGGCTAATCCACCTAGCCTGCACATGTGTGAACACTATGGGCAATTTAGAATGGCCAATCTGCCTGACTTTGAACTGCAGGAAGAAACCCATGCAGGCTTGGGGAGAACATGCAAACTCCACATAGACAGTCACCCAAGGGTGGGATCAAATCTGGGTCCTTGCCACTGTGTGGCAGCATTGCTAACCACTGAGTCACAGTGCTACCCCAATGTATTTGTTGCCTTTAAAAGTTAGGAGCAGAGTCATTTGGACTTGCAATGTTAACTCTGTCTCCTACATACTGCCAGAATTGCTGATATTTTCCAACATCTTCTGTTTTATTTCAGACTTCCAGATTCTGCAGTATTTTGCTTTCATTTCAGGTAAGTATCGGACTTGTTTTTGAGGAGAAAAGGAGACCTATCGTATTGATATTGTTCATCTTGCGCTCATCAGGCAAGATAACCCAATGTAAAGGGAAAACAATGTTCATACTGCATGAGAGGACAGTGCTGATTGGTTGGAAAATTTTTAAATTGAAAAATGTGCATTTTGCACCAGTTCTAAAATTGCAACATTTCAGGTTCAGGATTCGCTCCTTTCACAGTGAAACAGGGTCTTTAACTCCTGATGAGAAGCAGCAGGGATAGTAGGTTGATTATCAAGTCCTGGATTACGCATGACATCCAGCTGAAACAGTTTCCTCAGAACTGTCTTTAACACTGGCTGCTGCTTTCAGCCGATTAAGAATGATGTAAAGTGTCTCTCTGTCCGTATGTGCTCTTGTGTTGCCTCAATGTAGTATTTGCAGTTTACACAGTAATCTTTGAGGTGCCAATTTGCCCACACCAAGCTCCCACCAACAGCAAGAAAATAATGCTCAGATAATCTGTTTTAATTACCTTAGGTAAGGGGTACATTTAGAGTCATTTGAGTCATACAACACTGAAACAGACCCTTTGGTCCAACAGCCCATGCTGATCATGTTGTCAAACTGTCTCACCTGCCTGCATTTGGCCCGTATCCCTCCAAACCTTTCCTATTCAAGTCCTTATCCAAACGTCTTTTAAACGTTGTAACTATACCTGCATCCTACACTTTCTCTGGCAGTTCATTCCACACACAAACCACTCTCTGTGTAAAAATGTTGCCCCTCATGTCATTTTTAAAATTTTCCCCTCTCACCTTAAATATGTGCCCCTTAGTTTTGACCTCCCCCACTCTAGGGAAAAGGACTTTGCCATTCACCTTACCGGGGCTCCTCGTGATTTTATAAACCTCAATGAGGTCACCCCTCAATCTCCTACACTCCAGTGAGAAGAAGTCCCAATCTTTCCAGCCTATTTCTATATCTCTCCATTTCCAGTAACATCCTAATAAATATTTTCTGAACCCTCTCCAGCTTGATGGTGTCCTTCCTATAACTTCTGCAAACATGCAATAAGGTCTTTTATGTCCAATGCAAAAGAGAGATCGTACCTCTGTTTTAATATCTCATTTAAAAGAAGTTTACCCCACACTGCAGCATTCCCTCAGAACTGCAAAGTGACTTAAATTTAATGTTTTATTGTCTAGCCTGGGACATGAACCTAAAATGTTCTGACTCAAAGGCTGGTGTTTTACCCAGTAGGTCACGGCTGACAAAGCAAACCCAGACCCCTACAATGAACTAAGTGGATAATGTGTTCCTACTATTACTTAAAAGGTGTTTTTCTGATGCTTAATATCCCTGCCATTGCTGTGTGCCAGAAGGGAGTGGAGCAGAAAGAGTTAATGGCTGTATACAATACAGCCTCCTCATTTTACTGATGGAGCGCTGTCAGATTATTTAATGGGTTAAGGCCACTTATTTCTGTTTAGGCTGCAGTAGGGAGCTCTCTCAATCAGTAATTCCTGTTAATTACACTTGTGGGCCAACCCACTACTGTCACTGGATTGAGTGCGTGCATCTGGCTCAAAGCCAGCAAACCTCCCCTGCCCCAGCCCCAGGCACAACAGTCAATCAGTTCAAATAGTTTCTCTTTCCACTGACTATCAGCTCCTGAGGAGCTACCTTGCTCCACAGCACAGGCAAAGCTGAGCCGAGAGCACAGGTTCTTAGTGATTAAGGAGGTTGATGCCTGTCATCGGTCATGGCTTTATCCTGGGATTCTCACTGCTGCATTGAGGATTCCTGGCAGTAAGCAGTGTGGAACAATCAGAAACACCTGCAGTGAGACGGAGACAGAGAGAGAGAGGGAGAGAGAATCCCAGCCAAAGGCCAGCCCTTTTCACTCTGTGCACTGGCTGGACTGCGTGACATTGTGGAAGAAATCTCTTTTGGGACCCACAGCACTCTGGTAAGTACAGAGGAAATACCTTCATAAAGTCCACTCTTAGTAATCTGCACCACACTAAGTGATATATAGGTATGCCGATTGAACACGATTTCACAGTTAATACGCCTATCGTTATTAAAAATCTCATCAACATATCAATGGCTTAATCATGTTTAATGTCCAGTTTTCTAATTTTTAGCAAGGTTGAGAAAGCACAGCTAGGGTAACACCAATCAAGGTTATAACATCCTCAGTGGTGTTCTACTGTGAGATAGTCTGAAGCACATGCTATGTTTTTGGGAAATGGTGCAGTCTGAATCCTATGTGGACTGATTGGAAAATAATGGGATACGGCGTGATCCCATCTGAACAGTGGGACACAGTCTTTCTCCCATGTTATGTCTTAGGAAAGCGAAGGTCAGTGGAGGTCAATGATATACTCAAAGGGAAAAGAATTGGCCTGCATTATTTGGGCTAGTGAAGCCTTAGTGGGGAAGTTAGACATATGGCGTTTGGTGTAAATGGGAGAGAGATCCTTATTTTTGTTCCCACCCAAAAGACAATTGGATCAGAAGATGCAAATGTACTTCTACCAGAGTGGGTGTAGATGTGGACAACTTCCTGGGTGTCTGGGCTGGAGGTGAACAATCCCTCTTACCTTGGTCTTGCAGGAGTGGGCATTTGTTTCAGGAGGCATTGCAAATGCCTAATAGATTGACCAGGGCTGCTGTTTGGAGCCAGTGTAAACCATGAGTGAGTTTGACCGTGATGGTGTTTAGGTGTGAGATTTTACACACCCTTGCCAAGTATTGAAAGGCAGGGGGTTATAGCTTGGCCTGCCAGCCCCTGCGCTATCTTACATTCTATGGGGTTTTTGGGGTCTTTGGGAGGCTCATCCACTCTGAGACCTATTGAGGCCCTTAAGTAACCAATTAATAGCCACTCTAGTTCCTCATCTCACCTCTCTAGTAAGTGATCAGTGGCAAGGAGAGGCCATTGTCAAAACAGAACCACGGCAGGATATGCTGATGTTGAACAACGGGTGGCGTATTTACTTTGGAGGTCCCCAGTGCCCATCGGAAGCAACATCTACCACCAAGATCATGCCCGTCATCACCTGGCGTCTATGTCCTGGCCCTCCAGTGCTTTACCCTGGAGCTTGCCTGCCAAGTCCTGTGAATATCTCAGACTTTGCTTCAGCCTATGGCCTCCATAACCTCCACTTGTTTGCTTGTAGTCCCAGCGGTGTCCACTGCTCAAACCTGACACTGTTGAGACAACAGAGAGATTGACCAGCAAATCTGTAGGGTGGGATTTCCACCCCATTTGAGGGCAGCTAGCTCATCGCAAGACAGTTAACACCCCAGCGGATAGTAGGGTAAATAGTATTAGCGTGGTTACATTCCCTGTCAACTCTTTGATTGGTGGAGCTGGAAACCCCTCCATCTGAAAAATCCCATCCATACGTCTGCTACCAAAATAGGAAGGAAGGGTCTGCTCATTGACACTTCAGCTAATGTTAATGTGGGGAAGGTCCATCATTTTTTTTCAACTCTCGTATACCCCAGAGAAATTGCATTAATGTTCAAAATTGGCCAGGGTTTCCATCAAAGTTGTTTTTTAAGCTTTTTTTTACACAGGATGTGGGTTATTTGGATGGAAATTGTACTAATGTGTTTCCTGGCCTGACATTATTCATGTGACCTGTGCCATGATGCAGGCAGTCACTTTGCAATGCGTTCATTAAGGGCAGAGCACAAGCAATGCTATTGTGCTGTCAGCTTTAATGTGGGCATTGTTGCCCACGGCAACATCTATTGTGCATCTCTCATTGCAGTCCATGCAGTGTAGGTAGAACCACAACGCTGTTAGAAAGGGGTTTCCACCAACGTTAGGATAAGAGTTGCTGCAGTCGGCTTTTGATATTCTTCCAAGTAAAATTCTGTCATTTGAGCAAATATCTGTTCGGGCACTGAGCTATGGCTGAGCATGACCAAAGTGGAACTTATTCCTCTTGTGCATACCATGTTGAGTGGTCCCTTCACATACTAAGGCAGCTGGCAATGCTGGGTTGACTTTCTGACTACACAGTGCTAGTGGGCATCCTCACCCCATTGTTTATACATGAGGCTACTCTGCCAACTGTTCTGTATCTACTGTGGATGAAAAGCTGTCAGCTGCATGCCTGCTACTTCCTGACCCGTACTGTGGAAGCTCCAAGGTCAGCACTGGCACTGAGTGCCTGAGAAATCAGCCTTTGCATGTATTATACCCAACAATGTAGGTCACGGGGCATCTGGAACGATGGCTGGACTTACTGCCCATTCACATGCCAACTCTCTCCAGTTCCTGCTGCTCTCTCCATCCACAGCTTTGCAAATTGACATCAAATTGGCAAAAATCAGGTTTATTATGTGACACAGCAGAGAAGGTTCTCACAGATGTTACACTTGACAGATCACAGGCTTTATTTGCAGGAAATAACAGGCCTTGTATAAATAAAGATGACAGACTTACACTGAGTGACAGGACCTGCACATATTGTAGTGAATGCTAGACTTTGTATATACTGTAGTGAGTAACAAACCCAATAGATATTGCAGTGAATAATCAGTCTTATGTACATTGTAGGAAAACATGCCCTGTACATATTATAGTGAGTGACACATTCTGTATATATTATAGTGAAGGACAGATCCTCCACCATATTCTACTGAATAATAGCACCTCTGTTTATTACAGAAAAAGATAACGCTTGCAGGTATTATAGTAAATGATAGACTCCATTTATTATCATCAGTGACAGGACCTGCATAAATAATAGACAGTCTGGGCCCTATTTATATTATAGTGAAGCTCTTTCATTGGGAGCAGCACGGTGGCTCAGTGGTTAGCACTGCTGTCTCCCAGCACCAGCGACCTTGGTTCACTTCCACCCCTCAGGTGACTGTCTGTGTGGAGTTTGCACATTCTCCCTGTGGATGCATGGCTTTGCTCCAGTTTCCCACTGCAGTCCAAAGATGTGCAAGTTAAGGTGGATTGGCCATGTTAACATGTGTCCAGGGATGTGTAGGCTAGATGGGTTAGCCAAAATGCAGGGTTACAGAGATTGGGTGGGGTGCTCTTCAAAGGATCAGTATGGGCTGACTGGCTTGTTTCCACATTGTAGAGATTCTATGATTCTGTATATTGTACTAATGCAGACCCTTGCATATAATATAGTATGTGCCATAAGCTGTAGATATTATCATACGCATGAAATATGATCTGCATTGTCATGAATAACAGGCATTATGTAATTTGTCAAATATACACCATTTTTTTCATATCAAATGATCTACAACTGTTCTTTGTGTGAAATTTCCTTGATGTTAGTCATTAGATCTCACAGCCCAGTGTGCTACAACATTCTGGTAGACACTTAGAAGGTATCAACAATTGTCAAACTGACAGACGGTGGTTCCACATCAACTTTATTCAATGTGCCACAGGGAGTAGTGGATGCAGGTATAGTTACATTTAAAAGACATTTGGACAAGTACATGGATAGGAAACGTTTAGAGGGATATGGGCCAAACCCAGGAAAATGGGATCAGAGATAAAAGGTACTGCAGATGCTGGAGAATCCGAGATAACAAGGCGTGGGGCTGGATGAACACGGCAGGCCAAGCAGCATCATAGGAGCAGGATTTTCTGATGAAGGGTCTAGGCCCGAAACGTCAAGTTTTCCTGCTCCTATGATGCTGCTTGGCCTGCTGTGTTCATCCAGCCCCACGCCTTGTTATCCAGGAAAATGGGACTAGTTTTAGTTTGGAAAACTTGGTCAGCATGGAATAGTTGGACTGAAGCGTCTGTTTCCATGCTTTATGACTCTGTGACTCCACAAGTCTCTTCAGCCAGTAGCTGAGCTTTGGAACCTTGATAAGTGCTCAGATCTGATCCCTGGTCAATGTTGATCTCATAAACAATTTTACAGAGAATATCTTACAACTGTCTTGATCACCCTTGGGATTTAAATTGCTAACTCAGGGCAGCGATCTAACGGAATAACAGGCAACAAGTGCATTATAATTGCACTTTGAATGTCTGTACTAAAGGCCTGAAAATTAATAAAAACCGAAAGAACTGCAGATGCTGTAAATCAGGAACAAAAACAGAAGTTGCTGGAAAAGCTCAGCAGGTCTGGCAGCATGGGTAAAAAGAAACAATCAGAGTTAACGTTCTGTGCAGTCGGTCAGTTCTGAGGAAGAGTCACTGTACCCAAAACGTTAACTCTAATTTTTTTCTTTACAGATGCTGCCAGACCTGCTGAGCCTGAAAATTATTGCTTTACAATAGGCTGTAACTTGGGCAATTGAGTTCTTTAGCCTTGTTAACTCCTGTGCTTATTCTCCCTGTAAACAGGGGTTAATTATCTCACAGGTTTCCTTTTAATAACCAATGCAAATCTGTTGTTTGTGGTAATTGATGCTATCTAACTCCTTTTTAGCTGAATGAAAACCAAAAGAGCTGTGGATGCTGGAAAACATTTTTAGTCTTGTTAATTAACCGGTTCTGGTTAGCAAGACTAAGTGACTTTGTTTCAGAGGTAGTAGGAACTGCAGATGCTGGAGAATCTGAGATAACAAGGTGTAGAGCTGGATGAACATAGAAGGCCAAGCAGCATTAGAGGTGCAGGAAAGCTGACGTTTCAGGCCTAGACCCTTAATGTGGACTTCACAAGCTTCAAAATCTCCCCTCCCCCTAACCGCATCCCAAAACCAGCCCAGCTCATCTCCGCCTCCCTAACCTGTCCTTCCTCTCACCTATCCTCTCCTCCCACCTCAAGCCCCACCCCCATCTCCTATCTACTAACTTCATCCCGCCCTCTTGACCTGTCCGTCCTCCCTGGTCTGACCTATCTCCTCCCTAACTCCCCACCCACACTCACCTTTACTGGCTCCATCCCCGGCTCTTTGACCTGTCTGCCTCCTCTCCACCTATCTTCTCCTCTATCCATCTTCTATCCGCCTCCCCCTCTCTCCCTATTTATTTCAGAACCCCCTTCCCCTCCCCCATTTCTGAAGAAGGGTTTAGGCCCGAAAAGTCAGCCTTCTTGCTACTCTGATGTTGCTTGGCCTGCTGTGTTCATCCAGCTCTACGCCTTGTTATCTAAGTGACATTGTGTTGGTGCTGTAGGACCGCATTTCTGAGCTGTTCATTAGTCCTGGATCCCATTGAAGAAATGTGAGAAACAACAGACACTGTTAAATGTCTTAGTGAAGGAATGTGAATATAATAAAATAATGTGGGACGAGATAATTAAGAATACTAATGTAGTTTAATGTGGAACTGGGATACAAACAAATTCATATTAAATGATAATTTTACATCTGATATCAGGAAGTTCTTCAGCCTGAGGGTGATCAATGCATGGAGACACTTAAGATAGTGTAAACAGAGTCAAAATATCCGGAATCATTTGAAAGACAATTACTGGATTAATGGCCGGGCATTAGGGTCTTTCTGAATAGTTCTATTGAGACGAGACAAATGACTTTCCCCATTCCATTAGTATCCTGCAATCTGCATTGTGAGTTTTACATTACAACAGCCACTAAAATGCATTTGTATTTCATTGGCTGTAAAGTGCTGTAGGGCAATTTTTTTTTATTCTTCATTTTTGGGAAGACCAAGGTCACCAACACCTAGGTACTAAAATTAAGGAGCCCTTTGGCATTAGGGTGGGTTAGGGGAGGGATGCTGCTGGGATGGACAGAAGGGGAATGATTGATGAGGTGGGGGAAGTGAAGGGTGCAGGAACTGTCTGTGCGCGAGGTGGAGGTGTGTTGCTGCTGGAGCTGTCAGTGTGAGCCAGCAGGAAGTGTGGCTGTTTACGGAATTGTACAGTAGATGAGCAAAACAGCAAAAATAAACTGACAAGGCAAACAGTGTGCAAGCAGGAATTGACCCCCGACACAAACCTCAAATATGTGGGGGGAGGGGGAATAGCAGTGGAAAATCCAGGGGGAGTGGAAATTCTTAAGTTGACCATCCTAAGGACGGGTACTGAAGCATCAGTACCGAAGTATCTTGTGCCTAAGATGGCACTGTAGGTGTAAACTTTTCACTGTTGAGTAGATGTGACAATAAAGCTAATTCAGTTCAAAACTAATTCATACTTATGAGGATGTGGCCCTTTAATGTCATTCTGTTCATTTGTTCAGCTTTTTATATGGTCATTACAAGCAGCAGGTTCTGGTCTATCTACAGACAATACCATCTGCACCTCTCAGTTGCTCGCTGTTTTCTACACTATCTGCAAGGCAGCTGCATCTCTTCAATAGCCCAGTTACATTACAGAACCACTTCTGTTGCATGAGGCTTTGTTAAGCAATTGGAGATAGATTCTGAGTAGTGGTGCTATCCCAGATTGAAAATGGTGAGAATTCAGGTGACTAGCAGCACACTGTCAGCTGGTCTGTGACTTACAGCCCCTCAAGTGACCATTAGGCTCTTACCAAAGATCTGTCAAAATCATCAGTGCTACTTGAAAGTTCTGAATCAAGGCAGAAGGCCGGGGCAGCGGCCAATGTTAAAATAAACAACCATTAGCTCTGTGGACGGCTGTATAATCTCCGTCTCAGGCACTTCCTCAGACAACACAGTCAGACAGAACAATCTCATTCTCATTGGAATGGGTCTGCCCATCACACAGAGAGCTGAGGGGAGAAGGAACAATAGCATCAATGCACAGATAAGCTTTTAGTTGATATGTTTAGCAGATAGTTTCAAAGGACCTGTGGCTGTTTTAGAGGCTATTCAGAGAGCGCTGAACTGTTGGCTCAGGGTGTTTAGCAAAATGCTGTTTGCACTGATTTTTGGCTAGCAGTAATTGTGCTTCACGCTCCAAAAAATATTACATTCCATACAATGGTGTGATGTGTTAAATACCTGCCTACTTATGTACATCCACTGTGCTTTGTGCCTGCGGTGCCATTTCGGTGCGGACACTCCTGAACACACTGACTCAAACCATGACTCCGGTCAGCCTTTCATATGCTGAATCATACCAGGTGCTGATCCTCTCCTGAAAACACCAACTCAAGGAGGGGTATGGTTGGGTCATCTCTGCTGCTCCGTTATTATTTTCCCTTCACACCTCACATTGTGTTGTGACCCCATTGGTCCAGTACCATGGATTATGTACAGGTCAGGGTGGAGCAGAGCTCCCCAGCCCATGCTGACATTCTGGATTCCCCCTGGGTCCACTCAGGGTGGTTCTGCTTACCCTTTCTGTCCCTGTTCACATCAGTTTCCTTTACCAACATTGTCCAATTCGACAGCAAAGTAAATGCATTTAAAAGGCACCTGTAACAGCAGAGAACATCACTACTGGAGCAGGCATGGTTAGTAAGACCAACACACACACTTGGTTAGTAAGACCAAAATTGGTGGCACAGTAGACAGTGAAGCAGGTTTTCTAAGATTACCGAGGGATCTTGATCAAATGGGCCATTGGGTTTAAAAATGGCAGAGGGACGTCAATCTGGATAAATGCGAGGTATTGCTTTGTGGTACCACAAATGAGGATAGAGCTTATGTAATTAATGGTGGGGCCTTGGGTAGTGCTGTAGAACAGAGGTACCTAGGGACGCAGGTATATAATTCTTTGAAGGTTGCATCACATACAGACAGGGTGGTTAAAATGGCGTTTGGCATACTTGCCTTCATTGCTCAGACTCTTGGGTATAGGAGTCGGGAAGTCATGTTGATGTTGTACAGGATGTTGGTGAGGTCTCTTCTGGAATATTGTTTCCAGTTCTGATTGCCCTGTTATAGAAAAGATATTATTAAACTGCAGAGGGTTTTTAAAAGATTTACCAGGATATTGCTGGGAATGGATGGTTTGAGACTGGAAAGACTGGAATTTTTTCACTGGAGCATAGGAGGTTGAGGGGTGACCTTATTGAGGTTTATAAAAGCATAAGGGGCATAGACAGGGTGAAAGGCAAGGGTCTTTTTCTTAAGGTGGGGAAGTTCAAAACTATGGGGCATATTTTTAAGGCGAGAAGAGAAGGATTTAAAATGACATAAGGGGCAATTTTTTTACACAGAGGGTGGTTTGCATATAGAATAAACTTCCTGAGGAAGTGGTAGATGTCGGTACAATTACAACGTTTAAAAGACATTTAGATAAGGACATGAATAGGAAAGGTTTGGAGGGATATGGGCCAGGAGCAGGCAGGTGGGACTATTTTAGCTTGGGATCATGTTCAGCATGGACTGGCTGGACCAAAGGGTCTGTTTCTGTGCTGTATGACTGCATGAGTCTATGAGCAATACCAAACAAACTTTGACACTGAACCATATAAAGAAATATCAGAACAGAATAGAACAGAAATTTATCGTCACATGTACTTTAACATGAAAAATGCAGTGAAAGGTTTATAGGTCGTCCTACTATGGCACCCACATCAATGACAGAAGTCATACATAATAATGAAAGAAAACTTAAATTAAGACAAAGTTCATCACAGTTCAGTTAACTGTTCATGGGCTCAGGGAAGGCCGATTTAGGAATGGTGGAATACAATGAAGGTACGGCTGAGATAAGCGCGCTACGCCAGGCTTCTGGATAATAGGCTGGAAGCCTCTGCCAAAGAAGAGCGTCGTGCCTGGCCGAGGCCACCACTCCTGGGCCGCTGGAATACCTGGAAGCCGATGATGAAGATGACATCCACCAGGGGATGAGACCATCACACCAGGACACGCCACACTGGGAGACTGCCACGCTATGCCATGACCCTCTTTTTCCTCGTCCAGTTGCCCGGGCCTTGCTGCAGATCTGGAGCCTTGGCCTAGCCTGTGAATCCAGGCCAGGGGATTCAGCCCTGGGCCTATTCCTTGCTCACCGGGAGACCCCAGGCTGGAGTGGAGCCATGTCTGGTTCATTTTGGAAGCTTCTCCACTCACCCTTTGCTGAAAGCAGGAGCAACATAAGCTTCTCATGCAGCCTTTGCATCATTCAGCTCCAGAAGAATCAAAGTGCTTTGTTAATGAGGTAGGATTTAAGGGCCTTGTTCCAGAAGCAAAAAAGACATTTCCAGGGCAATTAGGGATATGCAGTAAATGCTGAACAACGCCTGCAACCCATGAAAATTTAAGACAAAACAAACATTAAGAAAGGAGGCTATTTTTAGGTAGAGAATTCCACAGCTCAGAGTCTCGGCAGCTGAAAGGTCGGCTGCGGAAGGTGACATAAGAACAATCAGGGACATTCTGGGAGTTTAGAATTGAAGGAATTGGAGGGTCTTAGGGCTGGAGGTTGCAGAGATGAGCAGATATGAGGCCTACACAGGGTTTTAAAATTGAGACCTTGCTGAACCAGATGCCCAATATAGGTCAGTGAGTACGGGGAGTCTGTGAAACTTAGAATACAGGCAGTTGAGTTTTAGCAAAACTCATGTGTATAGAGATAACAAGGTGTAGAGCTGGAGGAACACAGCAGGCCAAGCAGCATCAGAGGAGCAGGAAAGCTGGTGTTTTGGGTCTGGACCCTTCTTCAGAAAAGGGTGAGGGGAAGGCAACTCAAATAAATAGAGAGTTGGGGGAGGCGATCATGGAAGGTGGATAAAGGAGCAGATAGTTGGAGAGGAGATGGACAGGTCAAGGAGGTGGTGTTGGAGCCAGTAAAGGTGAGTATAGGTGGGGAGTTAGGATGGGAGTTGGTCAGTCAAGGGAAGATGGACAGGTCAAGGAGACGGGGATGAGGCTGGTAGGTAGGAGGTGCGGATTGGTCAGTGAGGTGGGAGGAGCGGATAGGTAGGAGAAAAGACGGACAGGTGAAGGAGGCGGGGATGACCTGGACCGGTTTTGAGATGAGGTTGGGGGTGGGGATATTTTGAAGCTTGTGAAGTCCACATTGAGACCATTGGGCTGCAGTTTTCCCGAGCGAAATATGAGATGCTGTTCCTGCAATCTTCGGGTGGCACTGGAGGAGGCCCAGGATGGACATGTCATCCAAGGGGAGGGGGAGTTGAAGTGGTTCGCGACATGGAGGTACAGTTGTTTGTCATGAATCGAGCGTAGGTGTTCCACAAAGTGGTCTCCAAGCCTCCGCTTGGTTTCCCCGATGTAGAGGAGGCCACATCTGGAACAGCGGATACAATAGACCACATTAGCAGATGTGCAGGTGAACATCTGTTTAATGTGGAAGGTTTTCTTGGGGCCTGGGATGGGGGTGAGGGGGGGAGGTGTAGGGGCAGGTGTAACACTTCCTGTGGTTGCAGGGAAAAGCGGCAGGGGTGGTGGGGCTAGTGGGGAGTGTGAAGTGGACAAGGGAGTCATGGAGAAAGCGGTCTCTCCGGAAGGCAGATAAGGATGGAGAGGAAAAATGTCCTTGTAGGTGGGATCAGATTGCAGGTGGCGGAAGTGTCAGAGGATGATGCATTGAGTCCAGAGGTTGGTGGGATGGTATGTGAGGTTGAGGGGGATCCTGTTTTGGTTGTTATTGCGGGGAGGGGGTGTGAGGGATGAGTTGCGGGAAACGTGAGAGACATAGTCGAGGGCGTTTTCGACCACTGTGGAGGGGAAGTTGCAGTCCTTGTAAAACGAGGGCATCTGAGATGTACGGGAGTGGAATGTCTCATCCTGGGAGCAGATGCAGCGGAGGCGAAGGAATTGGGAATAGGGGATGGCATTTTTGCAGGAAGGTGGGTGAGAAGAGGTGTATTCTAGGTAGCTGTGGGAGTCGATAGGCTTAAAATAGATACCAGTTTCAAGGTGGTTGCCAGAGATGGAAACAAAGAGGTTCAGGAAGGAGAGAGAGGTATTGGAGATGGTCCAGGTGAACTTAAGGTTGGGGTGGAAGGTGTTAGTAAAGTGGATGAACTGTTTGAGCTCCTCGTCGGAACACGAGGAGGCGCCGATACAGTCATCAATGTAACGGAGGAAGAGGTGGGGTTTACGGCCAGTGTAGGTACGGAAGAGGGATTGTTCCACGTAACCTACAAAGAGGCAGGCATAGCTTGGGCCCATGCGGGTACGCATGGCCACCCCCTTTGTCTGTAGGAAGTGGGAGGAATTGAAAGAGAAGTTGTTGAGGGTGAGGACGAGTTTGGCTAAGCGGATGAGGGTGTCAGTGGAGGGGGACTGGTCAGGCCTGTGGGACAGGAAGAAGCGGAGGGCCTTTAAGCCATCTGCATGGGGAATGCAAGTATAATAGGGACTGGACGCCCTTTATCCACCTTCCATCCACCTCCCCCCCCCCATCTCTCTATTTATTTCAGAGACCCCTTCCCCTCCCGCATTTCTGAAGAAGTGTCCAGACCCAAAACATCAGCTTTCCTGCTCCTCTGATGCTGCCTGGCATGCTGTGTTCATCCAGCTCTACACCTTGTTATCTCAAATTCTCCAGCATTGGCATTACTATCATTGGACCATTGGACCATTACTATCTCCTCATGTGTATAGAGATTGGAGGATCAAAGGATAAATAGGAAGTACTGCAATAAGTGACCGAGGTGATAGAGAGGCCTTGTGATGCTGGGATTATATCTCTGCCTTTAAGCCTGAAGCTCATGTTCCTTCTGTTGGTCATGGAAAGTGCAGTCATAATTGACCACACAGGTTGGTTGGCTGTAAACCTTTTCAACATGAGTGATGACAGATCCATTAGAGGCTGTAGTGCAGTGGTATAAAGTCAAGAGGGAGCTTCCTAGAGAATCCCCAACATTGACTCTGGACCCAAGGAAATCTGTTGGCATCAGGTCAAACATGGGCAAGGATATTACGACACATAACCTTCCCTCAGCTGAATCCCTCCATGCTGAGCTCTGTTTAGACGAAGCTCTGAGGGTTGCAGTGGTGGGGAGCTTCAATGTCCAGCATGAAAAGTAACTAAGCGACACCGTATTGACCGAATCTTAAACAATATGGTTGAGTCTGTAGCAGGTGGGGAGGGAACAAATAAGAGGGGGAAACATATTTGACCTCATCCACTCCAATCTGTCTGCCGCATGTACATTTGTCCATGACAGTATCAGGAATAGTCAACACAGCCGCCTTCATATTGGTAATACACTGTGTTGTGTGGCACTGTCACTGTGCTGAAAAAGACAGACTTCGAATAGATCTAGCAACTCCTGTCTGAGCACCCATGAGAGACAGTGGACCATGGTGTGGAGGTGCTGGTGTTGGACTGAGGTGGGCAAGGTCAGAAATCACATGACACCACGTTATAGTCCAACAGGTTCATTTGAAGACACACACTTTCGGACTGTCACCACTAATACCTGAAGAAGGACTGAGACCCCGAAAGCTTGTGTTTTCAAATAAATCTGTTGGACTGTAACCTGGTGTCATGTGATTTCCTGACTGTGGGCCATCATTAGCAGCTGAATTGCACTCCCACACAATCTGCAATCTCATGGCCTGGCCTATCCCCAACCCTGGTTCACTGAAGAGTGCGGGGGGGCATGCCAGGAGCAACACCCCAGGCTTAAAAATGAGATGTCAACCTGTTGAAGATACAGCAGACAACTCTTTGTGTGCCAAACAGCATGAGTAGTAAGTGATAGACAGAGTTAAATGATCCCACAGCAAACCATAAGGTCTAAGCTCTATAGCCCTGCCACATCCAATGTGACTCATTAGAGGAGGAAACTCCACAAACATCCCCATCCTCAATGTCGTAAGAGACCAGTGCACTAGTGCAAAAGATAATGCTGAAGCATTTGAAACAATCTTCAGTCAGAAATGCCAAGTGGATGATCCATCATGGCCTCTTCCAGAAGTTCCCAGCATAACAGATGTCAATCTTCAGCCAACCATTTCTCTCCCAGATGCCCAATCATGCTCACTGATGCCAGTTTTGGATCTGCCAGGGTCCTTCAGCTCCTAACCTCATTACATCCTTGGTTCAAACATGGACAAAAGAGTTGATTTGCAAAGGAGAGGTGAGAGTGATAGCCCTTGACATCAAAGTTTGACTGAGCTGTGGCACTAAGGAGTTCCAGCAATTCCAGAGTCAAGAACAATCGTTAAGGGATGGGTGATGTTGTTAGTGGTGACGTGGAGGACAGTTATCTACTGGTTGGAGTCATACCTGGCGCATAGGATCTAGACCCGAAACGTCAGCTTTCCTGCTCCTCTGATGTTGCTTGGCCTGCTGTGTTCATCCAGCTCTACACTTTGTTATCTCACATAGGAAGATGGTTGTGGTTGTTGGAGGTTAGTCATCTCAGCTCCAGGACATCACTGCAGGAGTCCCTCAGGGTAGGCTCCTAGGCCCAAATATCTTCAGCTGCTTCACCAATGACTTTCCCTCCATCATAAGCTCAGATGTGGGGTTGTTCACGATGATTGCACAATGTTCAATGACTCCATTCGTGACTCCTCAGATATTGATACACTCCATGTCCAATGTAGCTCAAATTGGACAATATCCAGGTTTGGGCTAACAATTTACAAGTAATGTTCGCATCACACAAGGGCCAGGCAATAACAGGCTCTACCAAGAGAGAATCTAACAATCACGATCTTGACATTCAATGGTATTAACATCAATGATCAGCTAATGTCAACATCCTGGGCATTACTACAGACCAGAAATTGAACTGGACAAGCTACGTAGTACGATGGCCACGAGCAGGTCAGAGGCTGGGAATACTGCAGTGAGTAACTCACCTCTTGACTCCCAAAGCCTGTCCACCTTCTAAAAAGCTAAAGTCAGGGGTCTATTGAAATACTCCCCATTTGTTTGGATGGGTGCAGCTCCAGCAACACTCAAGAAGCTTGAGACCATCCAGAACAAAGCAGCCTGCTTGATTGACACTGCATTTACAAGCATCCACTCCATCCGCTACCAACGCTCAGTAGCAGCAGTGTATACTATCTACAAATACACTGCAGAAATTTGCCAAAGATCCTTAGACAGCACCTTCCAAACCAATGACCACTTCCATCTATAATGACAAGGGCGACAGGCACATGGGAATACTACCACCTGCAAGTTCCCCTCCAAGCCACTCACCATCCTGATTGGAAATATATCTCCGTTTCTTCATTGTCACTTGGTAAAAATCCTGGAATTCCCTCCCTAAAAGTGTTGTGGGTCTAATTGCATGCCAAGGACTGCAGCTGTTCAAGAAGATAGCTCACCATCACCTTCTCAAAGGCAAGTGGAGATAGGCAATAAATGCTGGCCCTGCAGTGAATTAATGAAATAGTGAAGCCCTGAATGAATAATCACAAAATAAAATAAGAACTGATGTTGCCAACATTGCACCGACAAAGAATAAAGATGAGAAAAGTTAGATCTCACACTGTCTCCCCACATAAACATAGTGATGGATTGGTCTCAATTGGTAATGTGACCGAAATCCCCAAACCATCTCCAGAACCTGGCCTCAATAGTGTAGATCCTTTATTGACAAATGTATATAAAACTATAGTGAAAAGTGCTTTCTTGAGTGCAAAATGTAAAGTATTGACATGTTCCAGCGCCATCTTGAAATACTGAATATATTGCGAGATTGTACTGTGACAGAGCTCATCCTCCTCTCTTCTTGTTACCCTGTGGTGCTCTTCATTTCACTGCTTGACATCAGCTGGGGTCTCTGTAATGAGCTTTGGTGGTCTCAGTTACGAATGGAGATGAGGTGAACTGCCCAGGTTTTGGAAAACTCTCTCCAACAGCTGGTTGGTCATTGTCAGTCATCCTGAAAATCCTGACATTCCTCTGCTCTGGAGAGATGCAGGGGCAGGCCATTGCCCACTTTTGTGGGTCCAGTCTGCCCTTGGCTAATCCAAATGCCCCTTGCTGAGTGACTGTCATCTCCCCTGGGCCATGTGGTCATAACTCAGGCACTGACTGAAGAACTAGTCAGTGGGCTGGGGAGGACAGAGGGTGTTAGAGAACTGACCAATGTACTCTACAAAATCCCCTGAGCTGCTAGTGATTCAGCCATAGAATCATTGAATCCCTGCAGTGTGGAAGTAGGCTATTCGGCCTATCGAGTCTACACCAACCCTCCGAGGTGCATCCTACTCCACCTTAGCCAACCCCACATCCTAGCCAACCCCCATGTGTAACCCCACATCCACATTAGCCAACCCACCCTATGTATCCATCCCTGGACACTTTGGGCAATTTAGCATGGCCAATCCACCTAACTTGCACATCTTTGGACTGTGGGAGGAAACCCATGCAGAAACGGGGAGAGCATGCAAATGCAGCACGAAAAGCTGCCCGAGGCTGAAAACGGACCTGGGTCCCTGGCGCTATGAGGCAGCAGTGAAACAACAACCCAATCAGGAATTGAAAACATCACAGAACGTCAATGCTCCCATTACAGCAAGGCAGTTACTCCTGAGAACTCTCCTGATATTTCACAGCCAAGTCAGTCCAAAAGGCACATCTGTGCGATGTAGGTTTCATTTGTTGGGTCCTGTCTGTGTAAAGGAATGTGAAAATGGCTGCACAGTTTTCAAAGATGTTGGTGTTGAGATCTGTCATGTCACCTCATCATTTGCTTTCTTGTCACTGGTCTTATTTTCACTGTGGATAGTAACTGGAGTAGCAGACTTCTTCAGGAGGCTGACTTGACTTACTCTTCGTCCAAGGACTCTCAGTGCCTGGGACTGCACGTTTAACACTGATGTTGCAGTTTAGAAAACTGCGTTACAGAAAACCACCCAACTTTTCTTTCTATTGGAGGGGTTTCTATGGTAATGCCTTGCCATTGAAAATTAACCCCAAGTATACAGTCTGCCCCTCCAACTCATTCTTCCGTAGGATCTCAGCATAGAGGAACTTCCTCCCTTTCGTGAGTGATTCAAAGGCTCATGAAACTCTGTGCTTCAATTCACCATGTCAATCTACCCCTCACTATTTTGCAGACTGTACTGTGGGCCTTGTGTCTTCAACCAGATTTTCCAATTAAAAGAACAATATAAAACCAAATGGATGAATCTTTTGTCATGAGTATGACCAGTAACGGGGAGGTTGGGAGGGTATGACAGAAATTTACCTCAAACTTTGGAATGATGGACAGGTCTAGTCTCTGCGTTCTCCCAGTTGATGTCAAAGTCTCTTTAAAGCCTTAAAGCCTCTGGATAGTCACAGCATTACAGTTCTGGGACTTCTTTCATACTCATAATCCCAGCGATTTACAATTTGTAGCACAAAGAGACAGAAAGCTTAGCGAGGTAAAGGTCAGTCAGCACAAAGCAACATGGCCTTTCTTTGTTAATCTCTTGACAGCTGGCAAGAAAAAAAAGATTTAAATCCGCTATGGTTTTGTTTGTAGCCCTGGGCATAAAGAAAGGATTCAAATATTGGAGAGTCACAGAAAACAGTATGGGGTGGTTATCAATTAGACAATGTGGGCCCAGTTGACAAGTTAAGCCCTAGCTTTTGTACACAGCCAAGATGCTCTCCCCATTATTCCATTACTGTCAGTGTGACATCCTGTCTATCTGGTTTATTCACTACATCGGGAAACATTATTACGCACAGAATATTGTGTCAGTCTAAAACTCACACCCTCAGAAAACTTTCCATGCTGTGGGTCAACCATCATTTTCAAGATTAAGTTTAATTGATTTTTTTAGTGAGCAGAGGGTATTGACAGGTATCGAATGAACGCTAGATAAATAGTCTAAATTTCATGGAATAGGCAGGAGCAACTCAGTGACCTACACCCATTGATCTCTCAATCATATTGCAAGCTCAAGCTGTAAAAGGATGTAATCAGCCTTCGGAAATGTTTCAAATCATTTGCTGTTAAATGATGTACGTCTCTAAAAAGACGATCCGTGTTGTAGATGTCAGATTAGAGGGTAGGCAATGTTTTTACTGAGCTCTGAGATGCCTGGACCGGAAATGTGGAAAGGCCAGACTGTGTCAGCGGAGAGCTTCTTCAGTTCATTAATTCCCAAATGGGGGAAGGGTCCTGACGCTGTCTTGATGAGTAATGACCTTTCTCAGAGACCTAAGTAGCCTTCAGAATTATTCAGTCCTCCTGACAGGTCTTCAGTGTTCTGGTGTGATCTGTAATCATCTAAAGCTATCTGACAGTACATTGATTTCAATGAGTAACCCTTATTCTGCTGATTAACAGGAAATTCTGTGCAGTTACTCCAGGAATAACATTTACCTCATTAAATAAATAGGAATTTTTCATTCTGTACAGGAAGCAACCCTTAGTGTACCAAATTAACACCAATTCCATTCATTTGCACAGCGAATAACTGCTCAATAAATGTGATTTCCACAGTTACAGTGCAGAACTGTTACTCTACAATAAAAACCAACATTAGAGTCATAGAGTCATAGACATGTACAGACCTTCAGTCTAACTCGTCCATACCAACCAGATATTCTAAATTAATCTAGTTCTATTTGCCGGATTTGGCCCATATCCCCTTAAACTCTTCCTATTCATACACCCATCCAGATGCTTTTAAATGTTGTAATTGTACCAGCCACCACGACTTCCTTTGGCAGCTCATTCCATACATGCACCACCTTCTGTGTAAAAAAGTTTCCCCTTGGGCCCTTTTTATATCTTTCCCCTTTTACCTTAAACCTATGCCCTCTGGTTTTGGACTCCCCCACCCCGGGGAAAAGACCTTGTCTATCCACCCTATCTGTGCACCTCGTGATTTGATAAACTTCTTTAAGATCACCTCTCAGCATCCGACACTCCAGGGAAAATAGCCCCAGCCTATTCAGCCTCTCCCTATAGCTCAAACCCTCCAACCCTGGCAATATTCTTGTAAATCTTTTCTGAACCCTTTCAAGTTTCACCACATCCTTACTGTAGTCGGGAGACCAGAACTGCATGCAGTATTCCAAAAGTGACATAACCAATGCCCTGTACAACCACAAAATGACCTCCCAACTCCTGTACTCAATCCACTGACCAATAAAGGCAAGCGTACCAACCTCCTTCTTCACCACCCTGTCTAACTGTGACTCCACGGTCAAGGAACTATGAACCTGAACCCCAAGGTCTCTTTGTTTAGCAATACTCCCCAGGACCATAATGTTAAGTGTATAAGTCCTGCTCTGATTTTCCTTACCAAAATGCAGCACTTCACCTTTATCTAAATTAAACTTCATCAGCCACCCCTCGACCCATTAGCGCATCTAAATTGCCGAACAAACAGGCACCAGCTATAACAAAATACAGGAAATGCTGGGAATACTCAATAAGTCAGGCATAATCTGTGGAAAGGGAAACAGAGATAGGGGGCTTAACCTTACATTTTTTTCTTGTGGGGTTTGTCAATGTGAAGCTGGGTGAATTTCTCACCCATATCTTACCAAGCTTGCCTCATTAATTGCCAACCAGACTCTCGATTTCCATCTTACCACTCACTGTTCAACTCGGAATCCACCAGATATTCCAGAATTCACCAGCGTCCCTTGTACCTGCACCATTTTTAAAAGCATGTGGTACACCTGGACAGGCAATGTCAGTCCAGAGGTGCCCTACACAGTTCCTGATGTTATCCCCAGACGTGGCAGACAAGGGTAAATCAGTGCCCTACTTTGTGGGCAAACTCCTGTAGGTCCTGTCACACAAGACTCTGCCCCCAACCCACCCCCTCCAACCCCCACCCCCTGCCCTGGCAATCCCCACCCCCCCACCCCACAAATAACCAGCAGCGAAGGTTACGTCACCAGACCGTGCCAGCCTGGTCTGAAGTTGCCAACTGGGTTAAAGCGAGCTCAGCTGTCTGGAGGAATGCCCAGCACTGTAGAAAGAATGTCAATAATAAGCGTAAATGTCATTGTTTTCTCTCCATTACCTCATACTCACTTTATCTCTGCTCCTGTACCTACCTTGCACGAAGGTTCATGCTCTTACCACTCTCACTATCACCTGCAACACCTTTCCCACTCGCTCTCACCCTTCCTACCCTCATGCCAATAACCCTCATGCCCTCCATGCTGCCTACTCACTCGCCTGGGACACCTTACCGTCTGCACCAATTGCAATAGTTGTGCCACCAACTTACATCGTCCGTAATACATGCCTCTCTATCATTCCACAAGGAAAACAATCCACAATAGTGAGTGCTATGACTGTGAGTGAAAAGCCCAGAGATGCAGCCTGGTCCAGCTCAGGAGCTGGGGGTTCGTCCCTGAATGCACAGTGTCCCTGCTGCAGCTTTACAATGAGAGTTGCTGGTACAGCCTGAGGTACAACATTAAAATGCAGAAACATCTTGCAAGTGAATCACAGAAGTGCCAGGAGAGTTCTTACAGCCTGGCACATGTTGGGTTCGTAGTAGTGAGTTGTGTATGGGAGGGGCCCGTGGAGTATATCTAAGATGTTGGAGAAGAGATATCCAATGTGGAGCTGGTTCAGGGCAAGCAGTGAACTGAATTTGCTGGGTACCCACTCTGGTTTCCGTGTCAAGGTTTTCTGATGTTGATCTTGTTTGGTAAGGTGGGAGACTGAATGTTAAATGAGAGGAGTTGTGGCATCAACAAAGCATTTTGTACAATAGAATCCCTACAGAGTGGAAGCAGGCCATTCAGTCCATTGAATCCTCCAAAGAGCATTCCATCCAGACTCACCCCCTCACCCTATCTGTGTAACACTGCATTTCCCACGGCTAAGCCACCTAGCCTGCACATCCCTGGACACTATGGGCAATTTAGCATGGCTAATCTACCCTAACCTGCACACCTTTGGACTGTGGGAGGAAACCAGAGAACGCAGAGCAAACTCACACAAGACACAGGAAGAATGTGCAAACTTCACACAGTCGCCCGAGGGTGGAATTGAACCTGGGACAGTGGTGCTGTGGGACAGCAGTGCTATGCAGAGAGACACCATGCCACAAAGTGGGTACAGTAGCAGAGATAGGGTGAGTATGGCGTGCTGGAGAGAAGATGGTAGCATTTACACGTCTAGCAATTAATAATGAGCTTCAATGAGAAACTCATTGCTGCTTAGCAAGAACCTTGTCACACAGCTTCCGCAAAGCATAAAAGATGGAGCAAGTTGATCTGAATATTGAGATGGCCTCGCTACACTTGTCCCCAAACCTTTCCAAAAACCACAACATTCAGACCCCCATAAGATGCCACCCAATATTCCAGAACACTGACACTCCTACAGAACTCATGAAAGGTCATCAGTTGAAAAGTTAATCTCTGCTTCTCTCCACAGATGCTGACTGATGCGCTGAGAATTTCGAGCATTTTCTCTGTTTAATCTCAGATTGTCAGCATTCGTCGTAATTGGGTTTTGTAATGGGCTCCATCCAAGGGTAGAGGTCACTGACTCTGGTCTTGTTAACATCCAAGAATTTCACACAGACACAGTTTTAGAAATGGCCTAGTCAGTGACATCAAAACCCCTTAACAAATTAAACAATGGTAGTTTACTTGCTGCAGGCTAGGCCCTGAGATTTAGAATTGTTTCCCTGTCTTTTGACATATGTTTTGAAGCCACATTGTGTTTGGGCCCTTTACAGAGTGAGAGAAAGAAATGTCAAATGTATCCAGGCTTAGACTTCAAAGTAATGCTACATTTTATACATTAATAACTAAATACTGCGGTAAATGGTAACCATGGATATACCTGGCTCTGATTTTATAGTTACATTTGGTAAAAACTAAATTACCCTCACGTGTTCATCTCCACGTGTTCTCAAGACTCTCTTATCCTAGAGTATTCTAGCTCCGCACACTCTCTGCTAATTATGGTCAGTGATGTATAGCTACGTGACATCATTGCAAGGTTGCTCCAGGATCCTAAAACCCTTATACCACACCGTGGACCTTTCCATTTCTCTCTTCTTGAAAATATTTCCTAAAACGTAGCTCATTGATAAAGCAATCTGCCGTAATGTCGCGTGTGGCTCGGTAACAGACCTTGCATGACAATGTTGCTGTGAAGCATAGGGGATATTTTATTGTATGAAAAAGGCACTACACAAATACAAGTTGCTGACTCTGATTCAGTAAATTAGTCGAGCAATCGTATATTGCCATGGGAAGTTAGAATGAAAGTCGTGTCTAAATTTTACAAGGAGTGCTGTCGACCCAACTGGATGTGGTTAAGGAGATATATAAACCACTATATAACGTGGTTTTAACTGATATTTGGCTTCTTGAAATATGTCCAAAGGAACATTTCCTGATGATCTCTTGATGGGCATCTTTACAGTTCTAGAGATTGAACTCTGACTCACTGCATTATGCTCTGAGCTTCGACTGATATAGAATTGTCAATGTTAAACTGTTAAACAGCAATAGACTGCAGGTCATAGTGACCCCTGGACTGTTGATTCAGCCAGATTCCCCGGGTTGTTATGTTGTCACATCGGAAACCGATATTGTTCATTCGAATACCGTTCACAAGAAATCAGGATTCAGTACCTTGGCTGAGCAGGTTGGGTTGGCGCTAACATAACTATCTGCACATGTAATTATTTCTACTGAAAGCCTTAGCACAGGAGGTAGAACCCTGTCACAGAATTCTGCCAGTGCCGTTGTTGGCATTAGCACACAGGCCACTTCAAGATTTTCCATTCAGTCTACTGAAGTCGGTCATGGTTGTGAACCTGCGCTTGAGTTTGCTGGACAATCTTTCCCTGAAGCATTGTGGAGAGGAGGAAGGGTTCAGAGCACACTGAGACAATGTAAACAACGCCGCTCCTATCTGGAGAAAATCTGCCTTTAAGGAATGAGCAGCACTCTCTGCTAAGATCTGTCTCCAGTTAATTCTAACTATGCGCCAGTTGTAGTGGGGAGACATGCTCCATCACTCAATGGAGTTCTGCCTCGGAGACTTTGTTTTTGTATTATCTGTTGGGTCAGGGCAACATAAGTAAAGCATGTGTTTTGTTGAAGCGTGTTCACATAGCTACATTTACTACAGGTTACTATCCTAACTGCACAGTGATGCCCCGGATATCCTGGCAGCATTGAGAATCCCCATCTGTCAACATCAACCAAACACTGCACATGGGATCTACAAGTTATTGCTGATTAAAAACAACTCAGCAAAAAATTTTAAAATATCGCGTGCTTTGCTCTTTTATGGACTCATAGAGTCACCCAGCACGGAAACAGACCCTTCAGTCCAACCAGTTCATGCCGACCATGTTCCCAAACTAAACTAGTCCCACCTGCCTGCACTTGGCCCATATCCATCCAAACCTTTCCTATTCGTGTCCCTATCCAAATGTCTTTTAAACATTGTAATTGTACCTGCACCCACCACTTTCTCAGACAGTTCATTCCACACACAAACCACCCTCTGTGTAAAAAGGTTGCCCCTCATGTTGTTTTAAATTTTTCTCCTCTCGCCTTAAAAATAACCCCCTTAGTTTTGAACTCCCACCTCTTAAGGAAAAGACCCTTGCCATTCACCCCATCTATGCCCCTTATGATGTTAAAAACCTCAAAAAGGTCACCCCTCAACCTCCTATGCTCCAGTGAAAAAAAAGTTCCAGTCTTTCCAGTCTATTTTTATATCTCAAACCATCCATTCCCAGCAATATCTCGGTAAATCTTTTATAAACTCTATCCAGTTTGATAATATCCTTTCTATAACAGGGCAACCAGAACTGAACACAGTATTCCAGAAGATGCCTCACCAACATCCTGTACAACATCAACATAATGTCTAACTCCTATACACAAGAGTTTGAGCAATGAAGGCAAGTGTGCATGACGCCTTATTGACCACTCTGCCTACCAGTGACGCAAATTTCAACGAATTATGTACCTGGACCCCAAGGTCTCTCTACACTACAAAACTACCCCACAAATATTTGAGATTCAAACATAACAAGAATAGGGTTTCCTCTAAGCATCCCTCTCCTTTCTGGGCAGCTTGTCAGGGTTGGGGATGACTTCAACGGGTCCTATAAGGATCGAAAAGTTCGATGTGCAATCTTTGCATTCACTGTGATGACTGGCTTCACCTCTGCACATTCCTGATGGAGTCTCCCAATGTGGTCAGTGCCTTCCCAAATGTCCCTTTTCCAGCTTGGTCTGTTACAAGACAGGATCTCCCATGAGATCTCATCCAGGGTGCATTAAAGACATGTCCCAAAGGATGGGGACATTGATCAAGAATCAACCAATTGTTTCATAAAACTAATTTACCTTTCGGTAGCCCTGGAAAGAAAGACTTGCATTTATGTTCATGTTACTGTGTGTAGTTAGTGCTGGAGACACAGAAGTTGAATTTGCACGCACAAACCTGAAGTCAGCAGTGAGATACAGGCTTTGCCGTCAGCAAAATATTTCTCCCTAATGCAGCAGTAACATAATATATAGACATGGTCTTAGGATATTCAACAGATGTTTGTCACGGTTCTTGGCAAGTATAAATATTACAGTCACAGACTGTAATTTAAAGGTAGGCAATAGCCTAGTGGTATTATCGCTAGACTGTTAATCCAGAGACCCAGTTAATGGTCTAGGGACTAGGTTCGAATCCTACTATGGCAGATGCTGGAATTTGAATTCAATAAAAGTCTGGAAAGAAGAGGCTAATGATGACCACAAAGCCATTGCCGATTGTCAGGAAAAACTTCCATCTGCGTCCTTTAGCAGAGGAAATCTGCCATCCTCACCCGGTCTGGTCTATAGGTGGCTCTCAACCCCAGCAATGTGGTTAACTCTTAATTGCCCGTTGGGCAGTTAGGGATGGGCAATAAATGCTGGCCTGGCCAGCAATGCCCTTGTCCCATGGATGATTTAAATAAAAACACACAGCAAAGAGCAATGAGATACAATTGTTAGTTGCTTAAGGGATACATATTTGGCAGGAGTCCTTCCTGGCTGTTCTTCAGAAAAGAGTTCTCTGAGAGTGCTGTTGGATTTTCACAGGATCATGGAGATTCCGGGTGACCTTTAAAAAAGGATGTGCAGGATCCAGACACCCTGAAAGCATTCCCACTACCTTTCTGGGAATCTCCTGTCAGGACCCAGTTCCAAGTAATAGCACTTGGAGCTTGTAAGTCCTGCCTCAATTTCCAAAAAAAACTCTATTTCACTTCATGTGGGAAAGATGAAGTCAGCAGTGAAGTACAAGCTTTGCCTTTGGCGAGGCATTTGTTCCTAATGCAGCAATGCTTACATTAGCTTCCATAACATAAGAACTAGACATAGTCTTAGAATATTCAATAGATGTTTAATATGGTGCTTGGTAAGTATAAATATTACAGCCACAAGCACTTCAATATCTGGATTAATATTTAGTTATTTGGTTACAAACAATGTGTTATCCTTCAGGTAGCCCAAGTCTAAGATGGAGTCGGAGACATTTATAGATGAGTCACTTGCTAAGATACAGATACAATATCATGACCGTGTCTCTTAAAAGTATAGTGCACACTAACTGGGAGACATAACTTAGCTGAGGAAAGGTTCTATGGAAGGGTAGCTGCTTGTGAATATCCTCTTCTTAGAGCAGAGTCGGGAAAAGAAAGCTAGATGCTGCTTTCTCTTTTATTTTGCACTTTGATGTTTGATGGATGTCAGGAACTCAGAGTCATTCAATCGTGGGGTTCCTTTACACTTCGACGCTTTGAAAACATAATCGAGGTCTATTGCAGCACTGAGAGGGTGCCCCCCTCCTTTAGAATGTACCATTGTCCCATTGAGTCACCCAATCAAAGTCCTATCACCCTCTTGCATGGACATGAAAGATCCCAATGCAGAGTTCTGAAGGAGATGGAACGGACAATTCCCATATCTCCTGTTTATCAAGATTTAACTCTCAACCATCATCACTCAATCAGATTATCTAGTCATTATCTGCATAAGACCAGAGATAGGAGCAGAAATAGGCCATTCAGTCCATTGAGACTACTCTACCATTCAATGAGATCGAGGCTGATCTGATAATCCTCAACTCAACTTTTCTGCCTTTTCCCATAACCCTTGATTCCCTCAATGATTAGAACTCTCTCTATCTCAGCCTTAAATGTACTTAGTGACCCAGCCTCAACAGCTCTCTGTGGTAAAGAATTCCACAGATTCACTATGCTCTGAAAGAAGAAATTCCTCCTTATCTCTGTCTCAAATGTGTGACTCCTCATTCTGGGGTTGAGTCCTCTGGTCCTATAATCCCCCACAGGGAGAAACAACATCTCCACATCTACTTTGTGAAGTCCCCCAAAATCCTATATGTTTCAGTAAGGTCGCTTCTCATCTTCTGAACTCCAATGAGCATAGACCCAACCTACTCGACTTCTCCTTCTAAACCAGTCCCTCCATACCTGGTTCCAACCTAGTGAACCATCTCTGGACTGCCTGCAATGCAAGAATAAATTTCCTTAAATAAGGACCTCAATCTCAATAAAAACCGAAAGAACTGCGGATGCTGTAAATCAAGAACAAAAACAGAAGTTGCTGGAAAAGCTCAGCAGGTCTGGCAGCATCTATGAAGAAAAAAATCGGAGTTAATGTTTTGGTCTGGTGCCCCTTTCTCAGAACTGCCCATCAGTTCTGAGAAAGGGTCACTGGACCTAAAACGTTAACTCCGATTTTTTTTTTTCACAGATGTTGCCAGACCTGCTGAGCTTTTCCAGCAACTTCTGCTTTTGTTCCTCAATCTCAATGCTGCTGCTGAGAATTTGCTGAATGAAATCTGGCTCCTATATTTCTCATATTATAATGGTGGCTATGCATTAAAAAACTCATTAGTTATAAATATAATCCTTTATTTTATTTCTTTATTTTAGTCTGTTGTGACAAGTGGTCAGTCATTGGTTTGTGATTCTGTCCTGATTGTAGATATGAATTAAACAAATAGTTGTATTTTTACTTTCAGTTGTGTCCTTTCCTGTACTGATTGGAATGAGGTCAGCCAGTAGGACTTCGTAGAATATGAGTTTCCTGATTGGGGTTGTTAATCTGTTCCAATCAGGGAGCCCTGGCTCACAGATAAGAACAGGAGTGTCATTCATCCTATTCACTCTGAGAGGTGGCTCCGGAGGAGCTGGATCAGTGTCAAGGACGCTCCACGTGTAAATAAGGGGCAACTTGGAGATGGGATACTGGCCTCTGTGAAGTTACTTCATTTCCCATAGTATGTCGGCAGAATGCTGTTGTAGGTGTTACGGTCAACTCGATCAGACAGGATGCTGTGTTTTCTTATTGAGAGATAGGCTGATAGCAGCCATGGAATCTGACCACAAATATCTACCAATGTAGGAAGAGACAGTGGCTACATCTTGAAATGACCATCATCCTTGCCTTCATTGCTCAGAACATTGAGTATAGGAGTTGGGATGGCATGTTGAGGTTGTACAGGACGTTGGTGAGGCCTCTTCTGGAGCACTTTGCTCAGTTCTGGTTGCCCTGTTACAGGAAGGATAGCATTAAGCTGGAGAGGATTCAGAAAAGATTTACAAGGATTTTGCCAGGAATGGAGGGTTTGAGATATAAAAATAGGCTGGCACTTCTTTCACCGGAGCATAGGATGTTGAGGCATGACCTTATCGAAGTTTATAAAATCATGAAGGGCGTAGATGAGGTGAATGACAAGGGTCTTTTCCCTACAGTAGGGGAGTTCAAAGCTAGGGGATATACTTTTAAGGTGAGCGGAGAAAGATTTAAAAAGGACATGAGGGAAAACTTTTTTACACAGACAGTGATTCCTGTGTGAAATGAACTGCCAGAGAAAGTGATGGATGCAGGTACAGTTACATTTAAAAGACATTTGGATAAGTACATGAATAGGAAAAGTTTGGTGGGATTTGGACCAAACGCAGGCAAGTGGGACTAGTTTGGTTTGGGAACATGATCGGCATGGACTAGTTGGACTGAAGAGTCTGTGTCCATTCTCTATGACTATGACTATGTGACTGTTACTTGATGGAGGTGAACATGAGAATGCTTTGGAAATGCACGGCATTGTATCAAACCCGGAAGGAATATGTGACTAGAGGTTAGTCATTCTGCAACTCAGTTGGATCATGGTAGACCTGTGCTTCAGCCCCTCTGCTCCATATCCCTCCAGATCCTCAGCCAGCAAAACTCAATCACAGCCTTTGAAAGGTCGAATTGTTCAGTTATCTCCTTGTGTTCCCTGCCCAAAGGCAGGTAGTACACACACCTCCACTTAGGGTAGGTCAAGAAGGCAGGTTCGAAATCCGTCCTGGCTGGAATGGGGAATTGAAACTTGTGCTTTTAGCACTAAAATGATCCATGCAGGCCATCCAGCCAATTGCTCCACCCCTTCCCCCAAAAGGATCCAGGGTTGCTGTGGCAACATACAGTTACATGCATGTTGCAGCTTAGAGCGATGGGCAGGAGAGGCTCTAATTTTGTCCCACAGTATGGTTGACCAAGAATCTCTCCCCCTCCTGTTGCCTGTCATTGATGCATGTTGAAAAGATTTACAATTTGAAACTCAATCCGGCTGTGTTAAGAAACCACTTCCCTTGGTCATCAAGTTCTGGATTGGGATTGGAGCCTGGAATTTCTGGTTCAGAGGTGGGGATGCTAGCACTGCACTACGAGATCTCACTTTGGGGAAAGGAAATTGATTCCATTATTTATTGAAATCAGGAAATAGTGCCTGGGGAAAACGCAGGAAGGTGGAGATGAGTCTATTAATCCACCATGATCCCTTTGAACAGTGGAGCAGACTGAATGGTCTATCTTTGCTCCTACATTGTGTGGTCTTATGGATTCCAGTATTAGAATAGAATCCCTACAGTGTGGAAGCAGGCCACTCAGCCCATCAAGTCCACACACAGCCTCTGAAGAGCAGACCCACCCCATCCCTGTAACCCTGCATTTCCCATGGCTAATCCAGCTAACTTGCACATCTTTGGGCTGTGGGAGGAAACTGGAACAAACCCACACAGACCCAGGGAGAATGTGCAAACTCACAGACAGTCACCTGAGGGTAGAATCAAACCCAGAACCCTGGTGCTGTGAGGTAGCAGTGCTAACCACTGAGCCACCAGGACAGACATCTTCTAGTAGCTGCAAAAGGGGTTGAAGAAAATACATGAGATGGATATAATTGAGAGTGGCAAAGGACTGGGCATTGGGTTTATATTGAGCAAAGTGGTAGATACAGGCTGTGCATTCAATAATTGTAAACCATCGCATTAAACATGTTTGTTGTGTTTTTTGCAGTAAAAGTCAATGTATTTCTTTTATCTCAAAGTTCTAATTTTAACTTTCTTTTCCCAGATTCTGTCTTCACCCTGGTGAGACACGTGTTCAGTGTCCATCTGAGGAGCGGCCAGTGAATCATCTTGAAGGTTCAGCATTGAAGTGGCTCCCTCTTACCCCTTCGTCATTCCTCTAACCACCTAACACCGCCTCCCACTGGAGCTTTGAACCATGGAGTTGAAGGTGTGGGTGGACGGAGTTCAGAGAGTGGTCTGTGGAGTCGATGAGAAGACCACGTGCCAAGAGGTGGTCATAGCCCTGGCACAGGCCATGGGTAAGGAAAGTATTCTCTGTCCAATGCTAGGTGGTACCTAGTGGGACTGAACTATATCCCTCAACATTCAGACTTTATTCCAAATCAGAACTGGCAGAGTCACCCTCATCATATCGAGGATTTGGGTGTTGAGGGTGCGGGCGTGGTCTGTACTCATTGGAGTTTAGAAGATTGAGAATTGGCTTTAATGAAACATTTAAGATTGTTCAGAGGCTTGACAGGCTAGATGCTGCAAGGTTAGAATTTAGGACCATTGGCAGCTAGCACAGTGGCTGAGTATTTAGAACTGCTGCCTCACAGTGCCAGGGACCTGGGTTCAAACCCATCCTCAGGTGACTGTCTGTGTGGAGTTTGCATGTTCTCTCTGTATCTGTGTTGATTTCCTCCAGGAGCTCTGGTTTCCTCCTCCAGTCCAAAGATGCGCAGGTTAGGTGGGTAGGCTACGCTAAATTGCTCACAATGTGCAGGCTAGCTGGGTTAGCCATGGGAAAAGGTGGGATAATGGGAGTAAGGTGGGATGCTCTTCAGAGGCTCAGTGTAGACTCAATGGGCCAAAGCCTCTATCTGCATTGTAGCAATTCTATGACATAATCTCATAGTAAGGGATTGCTGATTTAACACAGAGAATGAGGAGGGACTTCTTCTCTCTTGGGGAATGAATCTGTGGAATTCTTTATGGCAGACATCTGTTGGATTTTGGTCATATTGAAGGCTGAGATTGAGAGATTTTTAATCTGTAAGGGAATAAAGGGTTTGGGGAAAAGGCAGGAAAGTGGAGTTGAGGATTATCAGATCAGCCATGATTTCATTGAATGGCAGAGCAGACTCAGTGGTCTACTTCCTCCATTTTGTTTCTGTGCTCTCCTCATTTCACACAATTACTGTGGACTGTTTGTGGGGTGTGGGAAGAGAAGTGACAATGGGCTTTGCCCGTGACTCTGACCCTTCAGAAATGTAAAGCCTAGGAATCACAAGGGATGGAGGAATCGGGGAGGAATTTGTGTCCAATGGGGTGTTTCCAAATGTATCTACTTCCCTGAGGACGCTCTCTGATGGTTTTATTCTTATTCAATCAGCTGCTTTCCAAAAAACGGATCATTGGATGCTGAAATAGGCTCCATCCTTGCACATTACTGGCAACAGCAGATAATGGAGTCTCTGGTTTTTCAAGGGGGAATTATTCTGCCTTTTTAATGCAAGAGGAGGATTAAAAAACGGAAGCAAAAAAGTACCATTTTGTGGGAATAAAGTCTAGGCCAAAAGGACATCCAAATGGCAAATTATATTGGTTTGTGTGACTTTCCAGGC
The DNA here is from genome assembly GCA_024137785.1 of Ginglymostoma cirratum. Lineage (NCBI taxonomy): Eukaryota > Metazoa > Chordata > Chondrichthyes > Orectolobiformes > Ginglymostomatidae > Ginglymostoma > Ginglymostoma cirratum. The sequence continues at coordinate 5,050,295 of JAHRHZ010000271.1, forward strand.
CTTTGGAATTTGTCTAAAACTAACAGTTGATTCCCTGCTTGCAATAATTCCCTGTTTTTCGATCCCTTTTTGAAATTGGGAAATTCTGGTCAGGCTTCCCTAGTCTGGCCAAGCCCCAGCACCTGGTTATATAGTGCCAAGAGGAGCAGATATCCTCTCCCCATTTGCGACACAGGCTTGCTTATCCTGGGGCCCACCTCAGATCCACTCGCCCTGCCACAATCACTCCTTTCCCTTTCTCCCCACCCAAGGGGTTTACTAGAAAGCTGCATTTTGGGTCAGGCTGCCCAGACTGGATGGATTAAAATGGACAAACTGCCTCTGGTGACACTAGCAGTTTACTCCAGTTGCTGAAATGAAGCCTGAGGCCTAATATCAGGCAAATGATGTGTGCACTTGCTGATATGTTGAGAAACAGACTGTTATGAATATTCATAGTAAAGTTGTCAACATCATCTCTGAGGGAGAGAAGAACCTTTAAACTGAGAAGAGATTGGCTTAAATAGAACGCTTTAATAAAAAGCGAAACTCGTGGTACGACTCTGTTAGTTTCTCTGGGGCAGTTGAAGTAAAAACCATCCCCTGGAAGTCCGACAAAAGTCAGGATTCCTGGAATCCCGACTTTTCTCGGACTTCCCTCCACATTTCTGACAAAGTTAGATTGGTGCAGCAGTGGATTGACAGAGGGGATTCAAATGCATTAACCCCTCACTGCCAACATTGACCCCTCACTGCCAACATTGACCCCACACTGCCAACATTAACCCCTCACTGCCAACATTACCATTTTAGCCCAATGTAGTCACACAGTGGGTCAGCCAAGGTGATGATGGCCCCATCTGCTGGAAACAGTAGGCATTGCAGCTTACTCAACAAAGTCGGAGCACCCTAGCTGGAAGCTAAACTGGACAATAAACTAGGGGAAGAGTTCCTCTGGACACCATCACTGGTAACAAAAAAAGGAACGTTTGACCCAATTGAATTGGATTCTACAGGCAGCTATGTTAACGCAGGTGTTATTACAGCTTTATTTCAAATGTATCCTCACATCCGCTGAATTAATGGACAAAGGAACGGCTTACAAAGTGGCTTTTGGTATTTCTCAGCTGATAGCATCACTGATGATTTTTTATCATTGTGTAACGCGCCAGTTAATGAACTCATCAGGAATGTGTTCATGCACAACAGCCCGAATGATTACTGCCCCACAGATCAGCCCAAATAAAAAGCTTGAATCTATACAGTGCCCTTCACAACCACCAGATGGCTCAAAGCACTGTACAGCCAATGTTACGCTGTCACTGTTGTAGGACATATGGCAGACAATTTGCACCCAGCAAGCTCCCACAGACGTAATAATGCTCAGATAATTTTGTCACATTTTGCAATATTAAGTGAAAGGCAAATTTTGCATAAAACACTGGGAATAACTCCCCTGCTGTTCTTCAAAATGTAGGGTCATGCAATCTTTAACATAGGCATGAGGGTCAGATGAGGTTAGTTTCTAATCTGAAAGACAGCACCTCAGACAGTGTCGGTTTAGAGACTTACACTGGAGTTCTGAGGCTGCATTTTACAGACCTCACCCAATACAACCTCACCTCCAAAAAAAATCATTTGTTCTTGGCAGGTGATGTAAACATGGCAGCAATAAGCAAAATACTTCTGATGCTGGAAATCTGAAACAAACACAAGGAGTGCTGGAGGAACTCAGCAGCATCTGTGGAGAGAGAAACAGAGTGAAACTTTCAAATCTGGTACGGCTTCTTCCGAACTGAGTCTGCTTCACTTCTGAAGAAGAGTCATATCAGAGTTGAAACATTAACTCTGTTGCTCTCTCCAAATATGATGGGTTTAATGTTTTAGCAAAGGTCTATAGCTCGGGTTGTGGATGGAGTTGTTGGTTGGTTCGCCGAGCTGGGTGGTTTTCGTGCAAATGTTTTGTCACCCTTCAAGGTGTCATCTTCAGTGCTGTTGTCCTGCTCTGAATTTATATGGAACATAAACAAGGTTGCTGGAAAAGCTCAACAGGTCTGGCAGCATCTGTGAAGGAGAAAACAGAGTTAACATTTCGGGTCTGGTGACCCTTCCTCAGAACGGAATTTATATGGTCCGGTCTGTCATGGTGGGTAATCCCATTTCCAGTTCTGTCCTCTAGTGCTATGTAGATGGGGGCAATTTCAACCCATTTGTTTCTCGCACCGGTGGTTGAAAACTAGGCCTCCAGGAATTCTCGTGCTTGTCTTTGTTTTGCTTGTCCCAGTACTGTTACTTTGTCCCAGTTAAACTAATGTCCTTCTACGTCGGAGTGTATTGAAACGAGGGAGAGTTGGTCGTATTGTTTCACTGCAAATTGGTGTTTATGTACCCTGATGGCAAGTTTCCTGCCCGTCTGTCCGATGTAGTGTTTCTCGCAGTTGCTGCAAGGTATGTTATGTATCACATTTGTCCTTCTTATTTTGGGTAAAGGTCTTTCATCTTTGAGAGTAACTGGCTGTTGGTTTGTGTGCTAGCGTTATTCCAAGAGGCCGTAGGAGTCTTGTAGTCAGTTCTGATGTGTTTCTAATATAGTTTGGGGTGGCCAGTGTGTTGGGGCGTACCATGTCTCGTTGTTGCTTATTTGCCAGGCATCGGCAGAAGAAGCTGTTAGAATACCCACTGCTCATGTGGGTGTGGGATAACAAGGTGTAGAGCTGGATGAACGCAGCAGGCCAAGCAGCATCATAGGAGCAGGAAAGCTTGACGTTTTGGGCCTAGACCCTTCATCAGAAATGTTTTTGGGTGTTCCTCTTCATTTTTGTGCAGCTCTGGGGCGTTGCAGTGTGTAGAAGGATATCAGTTTAACTGGGATAAAGTAACAGCACTGGGACAGCAAAGCAAAGCCTAGCACGAAACTTCCTGGAAGCCTGGTTTTTAACCACTGGTATGATATACAGCACTGAAGATGTCACGTAGAAGGGAGATGAAACGAAAACCAGTCAGCTCAGCGAACCAACCAACAACTCCAAATATGACGGGTGACTAGCTACTATCCTCATGCCAACCTACAGGAGGTGGGTAAATTGCCCTCCTATCTGCCCGGCCTTAAACCTACTGAGCTGCTATATAAATGCAAGTTGTGGAAGGTGCTATATCAATGCAGAGTCCTTTCTTTCTAATGCACTGAAGGATCCTGGGATGGGTCTGTGAGCCACATCTTATGTCATGGAAACCCGGTGTTAGCAACCCTCTTTCTTCATTTAATTTGCAGGCCGCACTGGGCGCTACACTCTAAAGGAAAAGTGGAAGGACATTGAAAGGCATTTCACACCAGATGAGAAACTCTTGCCATCCCTCAGTAAGTGGGGCCAACAAACAAAAGACGTTCAGCTGATACTAAACCGCACCGGGCCTTCCCTCGGCCTGCAGCCTGTGTCAGAGAAGCACAGGAGGCCAGAGAGGAGTGTTCACAGACAGAGCCTCCCTCCGTTAGCAAAACTACGGAGTAAAAGTGACAAAAACAGTCAAATGAAGGAAACCAAGAGGAAGTCCCTAAATTTTGCTGAAGGGGCTCGAGAGTGGCTGGGATCGTTTGGGAAGAGCAAGGAAGGAAACGTCATGGGCAAAGTCCCTGGGCCTGAGAAGAAGGCCTCAAATTCTGACCAACATCTAGGAGAGGAGCTGAACCAGCTGCTGCAGCGTCAGCAACAGAAGCTGACAAGTATCCAAGCTGAGCTGGAGGCGAGTGAAATGGAAATCGCAAAGCTACAGGAAGACAATGAGCCAAACACCCACAAGGAGATCATCAGGCTCCAGGAGCTGATAGGTGAGAGGAGCATGGAGGCAGAGGAGGTGGAATTCTGGGAGAATGAACTGAAAGCCGAGCAGCTCCATGGGGCAGAGCTCTGGGAGCAGCTGGACGAAATGAAGGAGAAACTGGAGGAGTGCGAGGAGAAACTGAGGGACTGCCTGCTGAAAGCCCAGGACCTGGAGGCTGACCTGGAGATTGTCAGGTCACAGAGGGAATGGCAAGAGGCCAAATCCTGCCATGACATCAAGATCAAGGTAGAGGAACTGAAAGAGGAAATAACTGTTAAATCTCAGGAAGCTGTACGACTGGAGCAGGATGTAAGGCTGGTGGAGAAGGTCATTGAGAGGGTGGAAAATGAAATTCAGGTCAGTCTGTAGGAGGATTTTGGACAAACCCGGTGACATTTTTGTGTTTGTATGTTTAATTTGTCATTGTTCAGAGACTAAAGAGCTACGGAAAGGATGTTGTTGGACTTTACAGCAAATAAACATGTTGTGTCCACTTGTACCCAGGATAAGTGTACCCTCTGTGTGACACACACACACACACACACACACACACACACACA
>JAHRHZ010000271.1:5054920-5067855 GCA_024137785.1 Ginglymostoma cirratum
CACACACACACACACGCACATACTCAGACACATACACACACACACTCTCTCTCTCACACACACAAACACACACGCACGCACACAAACTAACCTGCGGTGCTGAGGTTAATTGTAAGATCTTTACCACTATTCTATTCAGCTAATTCAACAGCAAATGTGATTGAAGGTATCACCCTCACAGCCCTCTGGCTGTCACTTACTCTGTTGTAATCCTTTGATAACTAACCTTGACTGATATTGTACCTGCTGGGGCCTCACAAGTCACAAACGTTTTAGAGTCCTGCATTGCACTGAGTTCCAGACTCAGGGCAGCTCCACCAATAATGAGGACCCAGCCCATGACACCAAATGAAACCTAAACCCTTATCCAGAACAAGGAAATGAATCAGGGAAACTCTAAGCTGAGAACTGGGTTTTGTAGCTCTTACAATAACAGGAGGAAATGGTCAGCTTGTCTAATAAACCTGTGCCACATCCCTTGTAACAGGAGAATCCTGACTAAATGTTTCTATCCCACTTCCCACTCTCTGTTTCCAAACAGGTACAGCTATGGAATCACCTGGGAGATGGGACCAGTAAGGGGTGGAACACCTCTGGGATAGTCCCTCGCGACCTGTTTCGGCAAATGAGAATAAGCCCAGGAGATCACAGGGCCTTGAGTGTCCATCAAGTGTTAGCCTTCAATTTGTGCTGATCTCTGACCACACATATTCCCTAATCCAGTCAGGAACCAGAACATATCACAGAATTCCAACAGTGTGGAAACAGATCATTTGGCCCATTGGGTCCACACTGACCCTTCAAAGAACATCCCACCAGACCCATCCCTCTACTCGATCCCCCTAAACCCACATTAACCATGGCCAATCTACCAAGCCTGGACACTATGGGCAATTTACCATGGCCAATCCACCTTAGTTGCACATCTTTGGACTATGGGAGGAAGCCAGAGCACATGGAGGAAACCCACACAGACATGGAGAGAATGTGCAAACTCCACACAGACAGTCGCCCAAGGGGTGGAATCGAACCTGGGTCCCTGGCTCTGTGAGGCAGCAGCGCTAACCACTGAGCCACTGTGCCCCCATCTCCAGTGCTCCATTCTGGTTCAAATCTAACATCCCAAAACAGGAAAACAATCAGTACCAGAAAAATAATCTCAAAGGACAGGTTTGGTTCTAACTGGGAGATTTCAACGTGTGAAAATCCTTCAGCATATTATCTCTGGGTTGCCTGGTGCTGGCTGTGTTTCAGAGACAAAAACAGAAGTTGCTGGAAAAGCTCAGCAGGTCTGGCAGCATCTGTGGAGAGAAATCAGAGTTAACATTTCACGTGCAGTGACCCTTCCTCAGAACTGACGGTAGCTAGGAAGAAAGAGAAAACAAGGTGTGGAGCTGGATGACGGGTCTAGGCCCGAAATGTCAAGCTTTCCTGCTCCTATGATGCTGCTTGGCCTGCTGTGTTCATCCAGCTCCACACCTTGTTATCTCGAATTCTCCAGCTTCTGCAGTACCTATTATCTCTGTAGCTAGGAAGAAAGTTGGTTTCCACGGAGAAGGCGGGGTGCAGGCAGGGAGTAAACAATAGATGGAGATAGAGCCCGAAAAAAGAGAAGGACAGAAACAGAAGTCGCAGGAAAAGCTCAGCAGGTCTGGCAGCATCCGTGAAGAAAAGATAAGAGTTAACGTTTTGGGTCCGGTGACCCTTCCTTAGAAAAGAGAAGGACAGTTGGACAGACAAAGGAGTGGATAACAATCAGCTGAGGAGAATGAATAGCTGCTAATGCAGACAATTAGTGGTTAACAATGAGTGTGTGCATTATCAGACGCTGTGGTAATAAAGCCTGGTGTATAGGGGTTGGGGTAAGGATGCGGGAGAAGGTGCCTCAAGCCCTAAAATTGTTGAACTTAATATTGATTCTAGAAGGCTGGAGGATGTGTGCCAGAGAGCCTGACAGCACACACAGTGAGACCCAGTCACAGGTTAAGGTGAACTTATATGGAACATTATGTTATGGAATGTACATGCAGCTTCCAACGGCCTTGGATCATGTGTCTGTCACAGGGTTCATGGTCCAATCAGGTGCTTATTATTAGGATTATTGTTCAGCCAATTTAATTACATCATGGGGACCTGGGGGCAGGTTTCCTCACTTAAATAAATAGCAGCGTTTAAGTTGTCTTTTTGTCCATATTAAACACAGAAGAACAAATAGGAACAGAAGTAGGCTATTTCAAACCTGCTCCACCATACAATACTATCATGGCTGATCATCCAGCTCAGCCCCTGGTCCTGCTTTCACCCCTTACCTTTTAAATCCTAAAAACTATGTTTAACTCCTTTAAAACATTCAATGTTTTGGCCCCAGTTGCTTTCTGTAGCAAAGAATTCCGTAGACTCATCGCTGTCTGAGTGAAGAAATGTTTCCTCTTCTCAGTCCTAAACAGCCTATCCTGTATCTTCAGACTGTGACCCCTGGTTCTGGATGCTCTGGGCATCCATCCTGCATTTGCCTTGTCTCTTCCTGTTTTGAATTTTATAGGTTTCTAACCCCCATGAACATATCCCTTACCGATTCAATCTCTCTTCATATGTCAGTCTTGCCATTCCAGGAGTCAGTCTGATAAACCTTTAATGCACTCCCTCCAAGTCAGAACATCCTTCCTCAAGTAAGGAGACCAAAACTGCACATAATACTCGAGTTGTGGTCTCACCAAGGCCCTGCACAATTGCAGCAAGACCCCTATACTCTGCTCCTGTACTTGAAACCCCTCGCTATGAAGCCAACATTTGTCTTCTTCATTTCCTGCTACATCTACAATGCTTACTTTCAGTGAGCAGTGTATAAGGACACCATGGCACCTCTCCATTTCTCAATCTATTGCCTTTCAGATAATAATTAGCCTCCCTGTTTCTGCTGCCTTGGATAACCACACATTTATCCAAATTATACATCATCTGCCATGCATTATCCAACTCACTCAACTTGTCCAAATCACATTGAAGCATTTCTGCATTCTCATCACTGCACACCTTCCCTCCCAGCTTTGCATTGTGTGCACACTTGGCGATATGACGTATGGTCAGCTGCATGTGTTCCGCCTGGAGACCAAGGGTTACACATGTACTTACAGCTGCCAACTCTGGAGTTATTCAGGGAGGTTTCATCCTATGACTTCCTGCCTCCAACTGCCCTCGCCATTGATCCTTCAACATCTCCATCCTCATGGTACACTCTTTTCCCAGAAACAATCAAGAAGTGAGCAGCCTCTTTGTCGTTCAATGGGTTGACTCTTGACTGGCAGACAGCCAACTATTTCACTTCCCCCCCGTTCTAGTATTTGGATGTATAAAAAGCAAAAGTATTCAAGAAAGATGAAAACAAAGGATAACTCTTTCTTCTGATTTAGTTCTCCTTTTTCTCCTTGATCAACTGAGGCAGTGTCCAATGTTAACCAGGAGATGCCAGGCCAGTCAGGGTGGGGTTGGAACCCTACAGTGTCCAGCCTTATCAGAGAGGATTTAGGCAGCTCAGAGAACAAGCCTATTCCAGTAGCACACCAGCCTGTGTGTTCCTTTCCTGAGCAGTTGGAGGAGTTTCCTGCACAACAATAAACCTAATTGGTTTTCCACATTTAGATGCTTGATGAGTACCTACATCTGCCTGAAATCTTCAACATAGAAACAAAGGCCTTAGGAGCAAGTTTAGGCCATTCAGTCCATCGAGCATGCTCTGCCATTCCATTAGATTGTGGTTGATCTGGATGTGGTCTCAACATTACCTTTGTGCCTGTGAATGTCCCCCATTCCCCGCCTCTGTCTCACACTGCTTCTTCCTCCATTCTCCTCCCCCTGTCCCACACCCCTTCTCTCCCATCCCCCTCCCTATTTCCCATACTCCTCCCTTACTCTCCCATCCTCCTCCATTACTCCTATCAGTAGCATGGTAGCTCAAAGGTTAGCACCGCTGCATCAAAGTGCCAGGGACCTGGATCCAATTCAACCCTCGGGGGCCTGTCTGTGTGGAGTTTGCATATTCTCACTGTGTCTGTGTGGGTTTCCTCCAGGTGCTCCTGTTTCCTCCCACACTTCAAAGATGTAGGTGGATTGGCCATGCTAAATTGCCCATTGTCCAGGGATGTGCAAGCTAGACGGATCAGCAATGGGAAATGCAGGGCTACAGGGATAGCATAGTGGGGTGGGTCTGGGTCGGATGCTCTTCGGAGGGTCGGTGTGGAATTGATGGACTGAATGACCTGCTTTCATGCTATAGGGGTTCTATGATCTTTCTCACATTCCTCTCCCTTTCTCCCACACCCCCTCCCACTCTCCCATTCCCCACCCACCTTGATCTCTTGGGGGTTGGGAGTGAGGTTCCAAAGGAGTCTGCAATCTGTGCACTTTGACCATCCAGCCATTGTCCGTGTTATTTCCAAACCCGAGCTCTGGCCTTCAATCTGCAGCTCTCTGATATTCCCCACCCACTCCCCAGCTCAGGAACAGCCATTTCCATTCCCTGACCTGAGTTCAGGTGGGACTGGTGATCGAACCTGCAACTGGCCTGGCTTGGCTACTTGCTGAGTAAAGTTCACTGCGCGTTTAATGGAAATGTCTTGATCGAGCTTTAAGGTTTAGTACTGGTGTGCTCCTTGTCCAATGTTCTGTGTTGAAATGCCCCTCTCCCTTGGCTTATCCCATGTTACACAGGGTCACCACGGTTCTGGTTGATCATTCTTCATGTGAGGACCTGGAGAGTGATAGATACGTTTCCCACTGCCAACCTTCCCCACTTATTCAGGTTGTATATGAGCACCAGTGGCTGGCTACTGTAGCCTGCAGAATCCACGGTGGGACTTAATCCTGAAGTCTTCCAGTTCAGAGTCAGACTGGGTACCACAACTGTGCCCTTTCAACTCCCATTCAAATAGCCATTGATTATAAAACATGGATTCGATTGATGGGGTTGTTAGCAATCATGCCATTGATGCCATTAGAATCATAGAATCCGTACAGTGGGGAAAAAGGCCATTGAGCCCATCAAGTCCACACTGACTACCCAAAGAACATCCCACCCAGACCCACCCCCTATCGCTGTAACCCTACCTTTCCCATGCCCAATCCGCCTAACCTACACATCCCTGGGCACTACAATTTAGCATGGCCAATCCACCTAACCTACACATCTATGGAGTGTGAAGGAAACTGGAGCACCCAGAGGAAACCTAAGCAGACATGGGAGAATGCGCAAACTCCACACTGCCTGAGAGTGGAATTGAACCCAGGCCCCTGGTGATGTGAGGCAGCAGTGCTAACCACTGAGCCACTGTGCCACGTATGCCCCCCCAATCCTGCCCCCGCCACCTCTGTTGGGAAGATTATGTCTGGAAACGTATTCAAACTAAACAGGGACTAGGTGTTTTAATTTGCTGGACTTGGATCTAGCTGTGCTCACTGAGCTGTGCCAACAACCCTTGTTTTCCACCTCCTTCACTAACCCCAGAGGGTTTAGATGCTGTAATATGATTTGAGAGCCTACATCCAGACAAGTTCAACCTTCCTAGATTGCACCTGGCACTACCAGAAACTGAGTGGCTCATGGAGCTTCCACAGAATGAGCAACATAGTTCAAATTAACACGTAATCTTTTCTTGGTTCTATCAATGTATAATGTCAGCTATTGTTTATTGCTGCATTCTGTATGAGTCTTAAATTTTGAGTCTGATTGTACATTATAAGTTTCCTGTAATGACCCCTTTCTATGTAAATAAAGTTATGTTTCATTTCTAAGTCATCAAAACAATCATTCTTTTCAGATGTCACCTCCTGAATCCAAATCACTGAAGCTTTTGAGGATTTTTGTACTGACTGGATTATTGAAAAAGGCATTCCTTCCCCTCACTCACCACCCCTCACCCCCACACTCACCACCCCTCACCCCCACACTCACCACCCCTCACCCCCACACTCACCACCCCTCACCCCCACACTCACCACCCCTCACCCCAATACTCACCACCCCTCACCCCCACACTCACCACCCCTCACCCCCACACTCAACTCATTCACCTCACACCTAGCTCACACACCCCGACCTCACCTCACATCACCTAAGCTCATCAACTCACACCCACTTCACACTCAACTCATTCACCTCACACTCACCCTGTCCTCCTTCATCTCGCACCAACCTCACACTCAACCCAATCTCATTCACTTTAGACTCAACTCTTTCATCGCACATCCACTTCACACCCACCTTATACTCACTCTGGCCTCATTCAAATCACACTGATCTCACACTTAACTCATTCACCTCATACCTACGTCATACTCACTGCGACCTCATTCACCTCACACTCACCTCACACCCACCTCCCACCTCATCCTCACCCTCACCCTGACCTCATTCAACTCCCCCACTTTCACCCCTACCTCACACTCACTGTGACCTCATTCACCTCACACTCACCTCACCCTCATTCAGCTCATATTCCCTTCACCCCCACCTCACACTCACCCTCACGTCACGCACACAAACACCCGATTCACCTCACACTCACCTCATTCCACCCGCTCATCTTCAACTTTACTTGAATGAAAGCATTGTTTTTCCTCCAGATGTGAAATGATTCATAGCGATTTACAATTTCTAGCATGGACCGTTGCTTACATTGAGGCATCATCTAGCCTGGACATTAGCAGTCCTTGCTAGAAGAAACACATTAGTTATATTTTAGCCTTGATATTAACCTTCCTTACTCCCTCCCTCTTCATTTCTTCTTCCTTCAACTGCCCCTTTTCTTCCTCCCTCCTTCCTTTCTTTCCTTCTAACCGTCCCTTCTACCATATTCCTTTCACCCACACCCACCTCCCCACTACTTCTTTCCTCTTTCCCCTCCCTTCATCTTCTCTCGTCCTTTATCTCCTTTCCTCCCTTTTGAAGATTTTCATCTTGCACTCATCAGGCCAAAATTGCAAGAATAACAAATCTCAAAGACAACCTCAATTTATACTGCAAGGGAAGTAGGTGCTGATTAATTAGCTGGTGGACAATGACTAGGAGACACATTGCCTTGGGGAATGCACCAATAAACAGCAAATCCTTTGCTTAAAGAAGTGCAGCTGTAACAAAGCTCCTGAGGCCTGACAGCATCACTTGATTGGCACCACATCCACAAGCATCCATTCCCTCCACCACCAACACACAGCGGCAGCAGTGTGTACTATCTACAAGATACACTGTGGAAATTCACTAAAGATTCTTAGACAGTGCCTTCCACTTCCACCTAGGAGGGCAAGGACAACAGATACATGGCGAACACCACATTCTGCAAGTTATCCTCCAAGGCACTCACCGTCTTGACTTGGAAACATATCGCTGTTCCTTCACTGTCACTGGGTTAAAATCCTGGAATTCCCTTCCTATTGGAATTGTGGGTCTACCTACAGCACATAGACTGCAGCGGTTCAAGAAGCCAGCTCACCACCAACTTCATAAGGGCAACTAGCGATGGGCAACAAATGTTGGCCAAACTAGCGATTTCCTCAACCCATGAATGAATTTAAAGAATGGATTACTAACCTGTCAAAGAAAAAAAGACTTTCTCATGTAAGTACATTCAGCCTTAAAGAACCTCATCCCTATTCATTCTTTCCACGTTCCAGTGTTATACATCTGATATCACAACTGAAAATTAAGAAAGAAAGGTCTTTAGGACCTCATGGTATCCCAAAGCATGTTACAGCCAATCAAATACTGTTAAGATGTGACAATGCAACAAGCAGTGTCACGCAATATGAGTGAGCAGGTAATCTGCTTTAGTTACATTGGTTCAGGGATGAATACTGGCCAGAAAACTGATATTTTCCCAGATAACCATTCCTGCTAAATCTATAAAATTCTAACAGGACTAGACATGGTAAACACAGGAAGGATGCTCCTAATGACCATGGGAATCCAGAACCAATGGTCACAGTTTAAGGATGTGGGGTAGGCCATTTAGGACTGAGAGGAGGAGAAATTTCTTTACCCAGGCAGTGGTGAGCCCCTTGGAATTCTTTGCCACAGAAAGCGATTGGGGTCAAAACATTGATTTTTTTTTCCCAAGGAGGAGATAGATATAGTTCTCAGGGACCAAAGGGTATGGGGAGGAAGCAGGAACAGAGTTGTGAGTTGGATGATCATCCATGATCACATTGAAATGGCAGACAGAGTAGGCTCAAAAGGGCTGAATGGCCTACTCTTATCCTTATTTTCTACATTTATATCTTCTTGGATTTGATAAGGGCTATACCCAGATCATGGGTAGGACTTTTTTGAGGTGGTATGCTGCCACCAATTCTCCTTTGTCTTTGCTCTTTCTTGGACCTATGTAATAATTAGTGGTCGATGACACACCACCTTGGAGTATGTGTAGGAGAGACACTGTTCCTTGATAGTGCCAGGAGGGTTGTTGCATGATAGCCATAACTACTAGGACCTTAGGGAGCTGATAACAAAAACATCTGCTCCATCAGAAAGTAGAGTAGAACTCCTTGCCTCCACCCACAAGATGAGATGTGTGCTGAAATCTTCGGGGACTGTTTGTACTATCTGTATTGATCAAGCCAGCAGTCTGCTCAGTGCCGCGAGTTGCAAATAGGTGGCAATATTGAATTCTGTCAGCAATAGGAGAGGGGTTTATTGCAAGATTTCAAGACAGTTTGTGGCGGGGGGGGGTCACTGAAGAGGGTTAATTGCATTTGCTATTTGATGCGTCCTGCGCATTGTTTGATTGCACTCTCCCATTGACATTTACTGCATGTTAATTCTGGGTGTTAGCAATCAGCTATGCACGTACTGTAGATTGTGTAACATTGTAAAGTAAAGCTTACTGTTGTTTGTTCAAAACAATGGAATCTCGAGGCTTCATTCTCTTAGTAAATCCCCTGAATCCCATCCTTTATCTAATTTAAAAATAAAGGCACTGGACCCTAACCGGATTGTAACATAAATTTGGCAATGGGGTCCTGGATCATAACAGTGTGACATCAGTAGAATGGAGGAGTTAATGTAACGTGAATATTAACCCTTTCAGAGCCACTACCTTATGTAACAGACATTAAGGGAACATTTATTCATCTTCAAAGTGGTGCCATTGGATTTTATGTGGGCAGGTTCTAGGATATCTCATTTATATTGTCAGCATCAGTTCTTGCTGCACAACAGAGGTTAAAATCAGGCATCTGTGTAGGTTTTCACTCGTTTCTTCCCTGGAATAAATACACTGCTTTCAGTTGCTAACACTGTTAGTATCTGAGTCAGAGGTTTGTCAGTTAATCTACATTCCAGAGTTGATCAGATAAACTCGGCTGATGGTACTGAAGGAGTGCTGTATAACTGTTCCAAATGAAATGTTGAACAGCAGACTACCTGCTTATTCAGGTGGATATAAAAGATTGAACCATTTGATGAAGAGCTGGGAACATATTCCCCGTGTTAGGGCCAACATTTTTCCTGCAAACAAAAATAGATGATTACGTTTCACACTGTTGGGGACATTGCTGTGAATAAATTGGTTTTGTTTTCTGCCTGCAGTCCCTCCATAACAGATGTAACTCGCAGACTGCGAATTATCTGGGAGTCCTGATACGATGAGGTATAAACGTTGTTTCTGCAGTAGCAAAAATTATGATCTCACTTGACTTTCATAACAAAAATTACAATGTTTCAAGTTCAGTTCCTCTTTACTTCAGTAATGTTAACTCTAGACTATTTTTCCCCACCAGGACTTTTGGCAGTTGCATTTTCTTGCATGTCTTGATGCTTCTTCCTTGCCCAAAAATACGGTAATAATCAGCCACCCATTGACTCCTTTAAGTATCACCAATGTCAGGATAAATAGCTTGGCACTGACCTCTTTGATATAGTCTGTCAGAACAAAGGACCACATTAGCGGTTTCTGCCATACTACAAGGAACCCAACAACAGATCTATAATTACCACAAGAAACATTTCAAATGTCTTTTCTTAATACATCCTAGCAGGTGAAAATTAACCCTAAGGCACTTCAGTCAAGATGAACGGTTTACAAAGGAGATTAACCGACTCAGTTGATTAGGTCAGACGTGTTGTATTCTCAGGTGCTCATTACTCTAATGGTCTCTATTCATGGTGTATGTACTGTCATTGAGGCCATTTTAACATGCAGTTAAATGGTAATGCAATCAGAGCGTTATTGTGCACATTATGAACATTCACTTTGCAAATGCTGATGAGGTTTCAATTTGAGTTGTTAGGTTTATATCAATCTTCTTGTCTTCTTCCATCAGTACCACCCTGGTCAGAGCTTCCCCGAATTCTCTTACCTAGACATTCCAAATACACAATTCCTTGCTTGCTCTTTCCTCTCCACATTCACTTTATATTCAAATGGATAGCAATAACCTGCATTTATAAAGCACCTGTAACATTGCAAAATCTCCCTAGGCATTGTACAGAATGTAATCAGATTGAAATTGACATCAAGCCTAAGAAAGAGATAAGGAAGCAAACAATTTGTTGTTGTCCAAAAAAATGTACTTAAACCTTTTTAACAAGCATGGGGCTGGATGAACACAGCAGGTCAAGCAGCATCACAGGAGCAGGAAGGTGTTCTTCCCTTGTGTGATAGACAAAAGGCGGGGAACTGACTCAGAATTTAATTAAACCATCTTCTTTATTTTAACTCAATACTCAATATAAAACATATATTCATTGCAACATTTCCTTCTTACTTCACCTAACTTAACTTCAACATTATCTCAATTTATTTAGCTTCACTTTACCTTAGCTTTATCTTAAATCACATTCAGCCCTAATCCTTACTTTAACTCTATAAGCTCGGCTTGAATCAAATACTACCCCGATTCGAGTGAGTGACTAACTTCACTCTCTGTGTAGATCTTCCCTATGGCCTTCTGTTTTCTTCGAAGATAACTTCAGGCCACATATATTTCTCAAATGTTGGCCTTGAAGGCTTCTCCTGAAAAAACCCTTTGTTCTGCTAAATGTGCTGTGTTTCTAGAAACTTCCCTAGCGCTCAGCCAAATGTCTTAACCAGTCTAGTGGCCATTTCTGCTGCTGGCCACCTGACCATAATATAAAACATAAGGAACAGAAGCAGGAGTAGACCACGTAGCCTGCTCACACATAGCATCCACTGTTCAATAAGATCATTTTAAAAAATTCATTCATAGAATGTGGACGTTGCTGGCTAGTCCAGCATTTATTACCCATCCCTGATTGCCCAGAGGACAATTAATAGCCAACCATATTCGTGTGGGGCTGGAGTCACGTATAGGCCAAACTAAGTAAGGAAAGCAGTTTCCTTCCCTAAAGGACTTTGGCAAACCAGATGAAGTATTTTTTCCAACAGTTGGCAATGGCTGTCATTAAAGTCTTAATTCCAAATGTTTATTTAATTCAAATTTCACCATCTGCCATGGCAGGATTCAAATCCAGGTCCCCAGAAGACTAGCTGGGTCTCTGGGTTAATAGTCTAGCAATAATACCAGTAGGACATTGCCTCATGGCTGATCTTCAATCCAGACTTCATTTTCCCACCCGCTCTCCGTATCTATATTGATTATCTGAGCAAATAACATTTTGCCCATGCCAACTTTATCATGAGAGCAAACATCCATGAAACTCCACATTGACGATTCCAAAAATTCACAACCCTGTGAGTGAAGGGATTTCTCACCTGGATCCAGAATGGTCAACCCTATGTTGTGAGACTTTGTCTCAGTGTTCTAGATTGCCCAAACCAGTGGAAACAGCTTCTCAGTACCAACCCTATCAAATGCCTTCAAACCCTGCTTATTTCAATGAGATCAACTTTCATCCTTCTCAATTCCAGAGAATATTAGTTCAGTTTACTCAGCTTGCTATCATAGGACAGGAACCAGAGTAATCACCCTTTGTTTCACCATCTCCCAGGCAAGGAAATCTTCCTTCAATATGGAGGTCAATACTGGACACAATGCTGTATTTCTGCTCTGACCACGGCCTGCACAATTGTAACAAGATCTCCTTAGACTCCAATCCCTTTGCAAGAAAGAGCAGCATGTAATCTGACTGCCTAATTTCTTGCTATACTTGCTTGTAGACCAACTTCCTGTGTTCCTTAGATGAGTGCACACAAATGGCTCGAAGTATCAATATTTAAAAGTCTTTTCGCAGCACAGAGAATAACCTTATGTTTCCCCATCTGGCGTTTTGGTACCACTTAATAAGCCTATCCACATCTATTTGCAGTTTTTTTGTGTCCTCCTTCCTGTTCGCATTTTCATCAAATTTCTCTTTTGTCATACTATCCAACTCCGTTTGATTACAGTATGAATTTCTAAGTGCAGTGTTGAGATTTCTTCCAGAGTAGATTCCAGCGCCTCCTAGTTAATTTAATCTCAGGATAAACAACGTGTAGCGCATATTTCTTGTTCCCTCCCTTCTGGAATATTGATGTTACATTTATTTGCTTTCAACCTTCTGGGACCATTCTAGAATTTAGGGAATTTTGTAAAAACCAGAACCAGCGCATCTACAATATCTGCAGCTTTTAGAACCCTAGGATAAATGCTTTCAAGTTCTGAGGATTTTTTTGGTTTTTAGTTCCTTAGATTTCTTCAATACATTTTCTCTACTGATATGAATCACCTAAAGTACCTCACTCTTCTTAGGTCCTCAGTTGTCCTTTCCTTCTGTTATATAATTTGCTTCTTCTACCACAGAGATGGAAACAAAATATCTGTCCGACGTCTCTGTTATTTCATTACCCATGCCAATTTATCCTGTGATAAAAGGTACTGCAGATGCTGGAGAATCCGAGATAACAAGGCGTGGGGCTGGATGAACACAGCAGGTCAAGCAGCATCATAGGAGCAGGAAAACTTGACGTTTCGGGCCTAGACCCTTT
>JAHRHZ010000271.1:5068255-5106292 GCA_024137785.1 Ginglymostoma cirratum
GGCCTAGACCCTTCATCAGAAAGGGTCTAGGCCCGAAACGTCAAGTTTTCCTGCTCCTATGATGCTGCTTGGCCTGCTGTGTTCATCCAGCCCCATGCTTGTTATCTCCAATTTATCCTGTCTCTGTCTCAAAGAGATGTGTTTACTTTGTTACTCTCCTCCTTTTAATACAGTATTTCAAGACTTCACAATTAACCTTTATATTCCTGTGTTAATTATTTTCCTGTTTTTAAAGCATTCAGAATCCTTTGAATTACCATTATTCTTTGCAACATTATCGGTCAAATTTTCCAAGACAAAGTTAGTGCTCTTGTGGAGAGTTAAATATCCAAAGCTGATATCAGGTTAGGATCCTGATGACATTTCACCCTCTTCCAGGAATACCTGCAATCAGTTACAAGGAGGGTTAAACTAAAGTGTGTTGTGCAGGAGAGTGTTGAGAAAATGACAGTGTGGGGCTCAGAATCCGGAATTGTATGCCACTCAGATTGCCCTGTCCTGATGTCGTGGATCATCTTAGGGCATAGTTCCTGAGTTAGATGGACAACACTCCCGCTGAGACTTCCTGGGGTTCTTTCATCCACCCCTTCTGGTTTGTAGAAATTGTCCTCTTCGTCTGATCTTGGTAGAACCTCCCTCAGATCCAATAGCCAGACCCTCAGCAAAAACAGAAACTCAGCATCAGATTTTCCCAAAGGAGTTGGGAATCGAGTGACAGATTTACTTCTGGATTATAACTCTATCCCTGATAGTGAACTGAAGATGCTTTTTAAAGACCAGATTGGAATTTTTTAGAAGGCAATGACACAGTTAGATTAGGGATAGATGCGCTGGTTGATCTGTGACCCTGAAGTTGGGGGCAAGCAGAGATATGACTTGCTTTAGCTGTCAATGTAGTGGTTGTCACTAACCTGTACCAAAAAATGTTAAAATTAACACTTCTCACAGTTCAGAACGTGCAGAATGTCTGATACCCATAGACTGGTGTTGTGTTTCTTCAATTAACTGATATTAAAACCATATAATGGCTTATATCTGTTCAGCATTTCAATGCCAATTCAAACTCCATTCTATGTTAACTTGCAGCTGACCCCATCATTATTTCTATTGGAGCTGGTCTATAGCACTCAGCTCCTTGAAAACGAGAAAAGTGAAGAAGACCAATTTCAAGTAAGGTCTTTGATGACTGTAATTGTGCTCAAGATTGATATGAGTCAGTTTGCTGGCTTATCTTCACCCCAGAATCAGGCGAAGGAGAAGGTTATAAGTCCTCAAGGCAAAAATTCTTAACCTGCATAATCTGTATCTTACATTTTACAGACTGTGAAAATGTAGAGTTGAAATTTTTGACGATATACCTTGTACCTTCACCATAATATTTCTTCATTTTAAATCATACTCTCTCACATCTATACAGCAGTAAGTGAGGATATAAGCTGTCCATTTTAAAGCAGAGTGTTCATAGATTACCAAAAGGTAATTTCCAATGAACAGGGTTAACAATACATGAACCTATTTCTCCTGTATCTTGCAGGTTTCTCCTGTAACATGCAGATTTCTCCTGTAACATGCAGATTTCTCCTGTAACATTCAGATTTCTCCTGCAACATGCAGATTTCTCCTGTAAAATGTGGATTTCTCCTGCAACATGCAGATTTCTCCTGTAAAATGTGGATTTCTCCTGCAACATGCAGATTTCTCCTGTAACATTTGGTTGTTCATATTATGGATTGAACTTTGTCAAAGGAATTAACTGAGACCCTCTATATCAATCATCAACAGCAATACGGTATATCAGAAAGTTATTTTTAATCATTTCTTGTTATGTGATACCAATGGACTGGACTGTTGAAATGGATGTGGGTAACTCAGAATTACTTCCCACCAGGACTTTTCTAACACTGTCAGAAATCAAAAATGAATCTTCTTTACACTGTCAGTTGCTTCTTTTCTGTTACAAAACAAAACTTCACTTCCTTTTAGTTATAAAAATGTTGGAGACGGGATAAATGGCTATTCGAACCAATGGGGTATTTAAAAGATCAAGTGAGAAATTACCAGGTGTATGTCCAAGCAGAGTTAACAGTCTGGTGGCAGATTCTGTGAGATTCAGTAAAAATGTCCTTTTATTTGTCTCTGGTCGAATCATGGCCATTGGCATTTCCTGCCATCAAAAATATCACATTTTTCACCTAGTTATCTCTCTGGGTTGTAGCCATTGTGCTTGATTTGTACAGAGAGACAGTCAGAGCTGGGCACTAAGCTGATTTTACATTGACGTTAGTGGAAACTTATGTCGCACATGATGCCAATGCATGGCCCTCCCACATGAACTCACAAACACCAAAGTAAATTTACTGGAGTGGCCAGTGGGGAAGACTCACATGAACCTACCTATTCAGACCGATAGTAAGCCCCTTTGACCTGCCTTACCATTTGATATGGTCATGGCTGGTTAGACTATGGTCTCAATTCTACTTTCCTGTCCATCCTGATAGCCTTTGCCTCTCAGCTTAGAAGTTATGACTTGCTTAGAAAATATATTCATCAGAGTTTAGTGGAATGAGGGAGGATTTCATAAAAACCTATAAAATTCTAGACTGGGTGAGGACAGGAAGGATATTCCCGATGACTGGGCCCAGAGCCAGGGGTCACAGTCTATGGGGTAGGTCATTCAGGACTGAGGTGAGGAGAAACTTCATCGCCCGGAGAGTGGGTGGGGCCAAAACATTGAATATTTTCGGGGAAGAATTAGATATAGTTGTTAGGGCTAAAGGCATCAAAAGGTGTGGAGAGAAAGGAGGAACAGGGTACTGAATTCAATTATCAGTCGTGATCAGATTGAATAGGAGAGCAGGCTCGAAGGGACGAATGGCCTACTCCTACTCCTATTCTCTATGGTTCCATGTGAAATTGGCCATTGTGTAAAGCACGTTGCCAATTCATTCTGAGCCCATTTTATGCCACTGGTCAAGACCAATTTCAGCACTATTGCCTTTAGATGACAATTCTTAACAAACCTGACAAGATTCAGTTACGTCAGCTGCCTGGGAATGCACTACTAAGGGTGAGCTATCATTGCAGTCCTCCGAATGGAGTTAAGTAGCATTGAGTACTGTCCATTGACTAAAATGGGATCAAATCAAGTGAGGGAGGACAGTAACATTGGATCAGGAATAGACAACCCAGCCCCGCAAGCATGTCCCACCATTTTACCAAACCACAGTTAATCTGTATCTCAAATCCATAGGTTTTTACAATCTATCCCATAATACCTTTACTCAACAAAAGAAACCTATCCATCTCAAGCTTGAAAGTTCCAATTGTTTCCTGTATCCATAGCTACTTGGTGGGAGTTCTATATTCCTCCAACTTTTATGCGAAATGTGCTTTTTGTTTCCATTCCTGGCTTTACTTTTAAGATTCTGTCCTTTTGGTCTTGATTCCTCCAACTAAAGGAAGTAGGTTCTCAGCGTTGACCATATCAAATCCTTAGAAGGTTTTAATGTCTTGATCATTATTCTCCCTTTACCCTCTATAAACTCAGGGGAGTGCAAGTCACGTCTGCACAATTTGTTTCCATGAGTTAACTCTCCAGTTCTTGGCATTTTTCTGCTGGTTGTCATGTTCATTAGTTCTGTGATTGATTATGTGAGCTTACTTACTTTTGCCTGAGTCCACATCCAAGCTTGACCAATCAAACACAGTGAGCATCAATATTAAACAGACTTGCTCAGTCAAGCATGTGAACAGTTGAACCCTACAGTGATGTGGGACTATAAGCAACCACGGCCCTCCTCTTGAGCAGATGTAAAACAAACAACTTATCTTTTTCCCCACCCAGAGGAAATGCTGTGAGCTGGAAGATTTGACAAGAGAGCTACGACAAGCGAACCTGCTCCAGTTCATTCAGCAGACAGGGACAAAGGTCAGCATTCTCCCAGCCCAGGAGGGACCCACTCAGGTTATTGGTGAGTAACAACAGATTACTGCTCTCCACAAGTTACATTCCTCTTTCCATGGAATCCGTCAAAAAGAATCCCACTAATAAATGGGCTGAACACAGGCAGTGACCCAAAACAAAAAGCTTGCTGACATTGCAGGCTGGCCCAGTAATTACTGCAAATGCTCCTGGAGAAGGTATTGGGGAGCTGTCTTTCTTGAATTGCCACCTTGCTTGGGGTGTAGAGAAAGACTGCCTACTTTTAGAGCTGCTAGGGAGGGACCCTGCAGTTCTAGATAACGCACATAAAATATAATTGCTAAATCCCAGAAACCAGTGGGCCCAATTAAAGGGGAGCATCAGTCCTGTAGTAAATTCTATGTAAATTCTTTTTCACATTTTTTGACATCAAAGTTTCAACTGAAGGTCAAAGCTAAGAACCATAGCAGTTACAAAGAAGCTGCGTTTTTTCTTTAATTCACCAAAGCATCTAACATTGGAGCCTCAGAGACGATTACATTATCTTGCCGTGAAGGTGTGACAGAGCATTTGCACAATCTTAACAAAGCAGACGTGCTGGGTGTGAGAAGCATTGTGATTAGCGAGTGAATTGACATGTTTTGAGTTGCAAGCTGTCTACTTTTATTCTAACTAGGCCATCTGTTTACCGAGCAGGCGTTCTGCTTTCTATTTTTGATGTGAATTCTGCAGCATATGTCTGGTTTGTGTGGGTTCATTTCCCCAATTACAGGCCTAATGTTTCTGTTCAGTAGCACAGACTTTTTCTAGTAAGTGCTCAAAGCCTGTCATAGCTCCAAAATAAAACCCACTCTTACATCAACTGAAGATGACCATCAGCAGCACAGGGAGGAGCATGAGGTCCGAGGACTGGGGACACAAGATAAATTTGTCACAATTTTGACGGGAGGAATGCCTTGATTGTCAAGGCACACTACTCCATGAACCAAATTAGTGCCAATATTTTTGTTTTATCATTGACATGTTAAGTTCCTGGGAGTGATGATCCCTGACAATCAGTCCTGGTCTACCCATGTAGACATGACAGTCAAAAAGGCAGAACAATCCCTAATCAGTCCTTGCCTTTCCAAATACATGTAAATCCTGTCCCTCAGGATTCTCTCCAACATCTTTCCCTGCACCAATGTCAGGCTCTCCGGCTTACTGTTCCCTGGCTTTTCCTTACCACCTTTCTTAAATAGTTGCACCATGTTAGCCAACCTCCAGTCTTCTGGCACCTGTGACTAGTCTCATCTATGGCTATCAATGATAGAAATATCTCAGCAAGGGGCCCAACAATCACTTCCCAACCTTCCCACAGAGTTCTAGGGTACACCTGATCAGGTCCTGGGGATTTATCCACCTTTATGTATTTCGAGATATCCAGTACCTCATCTTCTGTAATATAGACATTTTTCAATATATCGCTATTTATTTCATATCCATTTCCATAGTAAACACTGATGCAAAATACTCATTTAGTATCTACCCCATCTCCTGTGGTTGCACATATAGGCAGCCTTGCTGATCTTTAAAGAGCCCTGTTCTCTCCCCAGTTACTGTTTTGTGCCTCATGTATTTGTAGATTCTCCTTATCCCTATTTGCCAAAGCTATCTCATATCGCCCTTTTTGCCCTCTTGATTTCCCTCTTAAATATACTCCTACTGCCATTATACTCTTCTAGGGATTCACTCGATCCCTGCTGTCTATACCTGACATATGCTTCCTTCTTTCTCTTGGCCAAAGCCTAAATTTCTCTAGTCATCCAGCATTCTCTACACCTACCAGCCTTGCCCTTCATCCAAACAGGAACATACTGTCACTGGGCTCTCATTATCTCATTTTTGAAGGCTTCCCATTTTCCAGCCTTCCCTTTACCTGCGAACATCTGTGCCCTATCAACTTTTGGAAGTTCTTGCCTAATGCCATCAAAATTGGCCTTCCTCCAATTTAGAACTTTAACTTTTAGATCCAGCCTATCTTTTTCCATCACTATTCTAAACCTAACACAATTATCATCACTGGCCCCAACGTGCTCCCTCACTGACACCTCAGTCACCTGCCCTGCCTTATTTCCCAAGAGTAGATCAAGTTTCATACTTTCTCTTGTAGGTACATCCGCATACTGAATCAGAAAATTTTGTTGTATGCACTTAACAAATTCTTCTCCATCCAAGCTCTTAACACTGTGGCAATCCCAGTCTATGTTTGGAAGGTTTAAATCCCCTACCATAATCACCCTATTATTCTTACATATAACTAAGATCTTCTTACAAAATTGTTTCTCAATTTTCTGCTGACTATTGGGGAGTCTATAGCACAATCCCAATAAGGTGATTATCCCTTTCTTGTTTCTCAGTTCCACCCAAATAACTTCCCTGGAAGTAGTCCCAGGAATATCCTCTGTAAATACAGCCATAATGTCATCTCTAATAGAAAGCGCCACTCCCCCTCCTCTCTTGTTTCCCCCCCCGCCACCCTTCCTATAGCATTTATACCCTGTAACATTAAGCTGTCAGTCCTGATCATCCCTGAGCCACGTCTCTGTAATATCTATAGTATCCCAGTCCCATGTTCCCAATCATGCCCTAAGTTCATCTGCCTTATCTGTTAGGCCTCTCACATTGAAATAAATGCAGTTTAATTTATCAGTCCTACCTCATTCTCTGCTTTGTTCCTGCCTACCCTGACTGTTTGACTTGCTGTTTTTCCCAACTGCACCAGCTTCAGCCTGATCTCTTTCCTCACTATCTCCCTGGGTCCAAACTGCTCCCCCCATTATTAGTTTAAATCTCCCCGAGCAGCTCTAGCAAATCTCCTTGCCAGTGTATTAGTCCCCTTCCAGTTCAGGTCCATCATGAAAACCAGCCTTCCATCCACTGATTCCATCTAAACTTCCTACTGTCTCGGGAAAGCAACCAACAAAATTAAATACCCTTCCCACTCCGATTATACTCTTTTTCACCTCCTTCTGTTGGGCGGAAGATTAAAAGTTTGAATACATGTAAAAATAGATTCAAGAACAGCCTCTTCCCTGCTCTTGTCAGACTTTCGAACAGACCTCTCAAATATTAATTCTGATGTTTCTCTTCCCCTCTGCAGCTTCTCTGTTGGCTGTAACAGTGTATTCTGCACTCTGTTCTGCTACCCTGATGCACTCTGTAAGGTACAATTGGCCAGTATAGCACATGAATGAACACTTTTCACTGTATCCTAGTACATGTAACAATGATAAATCAATCAAATGGCCAAATTGTTTTCGATTATTACTGCTGTCCAGAATAAAAGAAACTTCCACCAAGATGCTTAAAGAAACTCAAAGAATAATTTGTTTGTTATAAATGCTACTTACTATTGGAACACCTATCATAACTGGTTAACAAGTGATCTATATTCCAGAATTAAACCATGTCCCCCTAATCCCAAATGAATACGCTCACATGACATACAAGGCAATACATCTCTGCAGAGATGATACCATTTTTAAACAAAAAGGGAGAGAAAATCCTTTGGTCCGAGGCTCTGAACTCAAAGGATAAAATGGGATAAAACAAAGCACTGCAGATCTGAAACAAATAAAAACAGAAATTGCAGGCGAAGCTCAGCAGGTGTGGCAGCATCTGTGGAGTCAAAAACAGAGTTAAAGTTTTGAGTCCAGTGACCCATCTTCAGAACTCTGACGGATTAAATGTATAAAAACTCTAAGTTCCTGTCAACAAGATTAACATTCTGATTGCTGCAGAGTGATGGCAAACCTTCAGTCCAGACTTCAGTTCAAATGGGAGATCCATTTGATCTTTGACTAGAAGTAACACTTCAGCTTTCAGGGTTCATGAGACAGTAAGACGTAATATTTAGACCATACTCAGGTTTCCAAAATGCCGTCATTGAGAAAGATCTGTAAAGCTTGTGCTGCCGCAAAGTTTCTTCTTATTTTATCAGGATAGAGAGAGTTGATGCAATTTGGAGGTCTTTTCCCTCTACTGATTCATACTAAAGAAAATGAAACCAATTCTAGAAGAGTGTTGCTCGACCACCTCTGAAGGATATATATCCTTCAAGCCACTTTTTTTCTAGCAATTAATCTCATAAACCTTATCCCTTGTCTCTTAAAATATTTGCTGGCCTCCTTTTTAAAGTTATTTGACTCTTTAATCAATTACCAGGTGAGTCACTGTTCATATTACTTTTAAACAACTCCCAGAAATCACATGTACAGTCAAAACCTTGGTAAAACCTCTTTAATCCAGAGTATCCAAACATTTCCTCATGGTCATTAAATACAAATAAGGATTCCTAACAGATGCTACGGTGTTGGGAGTAAAAATTAATATGGAGAGGGGATTAGCTAAGTAAAGGGAAACAGAGTTGGGATAAATGGGCCATTTTTAGGTTGGCAAATGTTATTTAAATGAGTACCATCGATACCAATGCTAGCTCCTCAACTATTTACAACTCATATCAATGGTTTTTTTAAAATTTGTTCATGGGAGGGTGATAGAGAGCTGGATCTTATGGCCTGGAAGGATGACACAAGCAAAAGATTTCATAACATTTAAAAAGTACTTGGATTTGCAAGTGAGGTGTTGTAACCTGCAAGGCGATGGACCAAGAAGCAGAAGATGGGATAGGATTATTAGCTGGCAAGGACACAATGGCTGAATAGTCTTTGCCCTAGCTGTCAATTTCTGATTCCATGGAAGACCAGGCAGGACATGTTTGGAATTGATGAGTTTGTCAAAGGTAGTTTCTGCTTAAGAGACATTTGTTGTTGTTATTTCTTCATGGAAGTTAGGCATTGCTGACTAGGGTTAGCATTTATGACCATTTACCAGTGTGACCTGTGAATAGAAAATGGCTGCAACCACAGCCAGAGTCAGCAAAACCAGTGAGCCATCCAAAAACGTGGACTCCATTTCCGAAGGGCAAGACTCGGAACTGATTCCTTCCCTCCCCAAACTGGAGGTAACACGAAAGACACCCTTATGTAAATTGATAGCTTTTGTGAGTGATGTGGAGCTGGGAAAAGGATTCAGTGCTCATGCAGCACTTACACTCTCCTGCTATCTCTTTGTCACCAAAACAACTCTTATCTTCTCCCTCTCAATGCCAATTCATTCATCCAAGATGAACATCTATGATATGTCACAGTCCCCCTCTTAAACCCCAGTGTTGTCTTCAGGCTCCATACAGACTGCCATTTTGTTCTCTAATAGGCCCTAGTCTTTCTCCAGTTGTTCTCTTGCCTGTAATATACTTCTAAAATGCTTTTGGATTTTTCTTATTGTCAACCACCACAGTGTTTCCATGTTCTCTTTTCACTCTCTAATTTCTTCTTTGAAGCAATCCCTTGCATTTTCTATATTCCTTGAGGACATCTGCTGTTTTGAACCCTCAGTATCTTCCACGAACTTGTTTTTTTCCCATTATCTAATCCCGTACATTCCCTTGACATTCAAATTCCCTGCACTTGTTGGTGCCTGCCCTAACTTCACAGGAGGCCATGTTGGCCTTGCAGTCTTACCCTTCTCAATGTTTCCCACTGCTCTAAAGTGATTTTCAAGTCCACCCAATCCACCCAGTCCCTTTCTAATCTTATTAAAATTACCTTCCCTCATTTCGCATGACGAGGCCTCAGCTTAAAGTCCCCCCAGGATGCAGAGGAGGAACTGGAGGACCAGGGTCTATCATATTTGATGCTACTTCCTCCAGATGAGTGAGGCACAGTATTGATGCAGACTGAGGATATCCTGGGATATTGTCACAATGCTGTGCCAACTGACCGGAAGGAGTGAGTGACCATCCTATCCCAGTGACCATCAAGGCGACTGTTATGGGATTAGTTCCTTCCAAGAGGCAACTGGGGACTCAAGTGGGATCTGTAAATCATCCACCCACAAACGCATCAAGAGTGGGATCGATTTGAGCCACATCACACCACTCCATCCTGTTTCCCTGGTGATGAAGTCAGTGCTCTAGCCCAGCAGTAGGATTCCACACTCTAACTGGCTTTCCCCAGGGGCAGGGTGTGATGGACGATACACATATCGTGCTGAGATGGTCACATCATAACGGAGCTGGGGTCACCAATAGGAGAAGCTTCCATTCCATCAATGTGCAAGTTATCGTCGGAACCACTTCTCAAGAAGTTAGTGCATGATCCCTGGGAGCGGCCATGATGCATATATCTTTTAGAAAGCTCATGTGCTGCTGTGTTTGAGGGTCCAGGTGCCTTCCCAAAAATTGTTGGTGTAGTGGACAGGGAAGAAGCTTATCTCAGAGTACGACAGGACCTTGATCAGTTGAGCCGATGGGCTGAGGAGTAGCAGATGGAGATTAATTTAGATAAATGTGAGGTGTTGCGTTTTCGTAAGACAAATCAGGGCAGGACTTAATAGTAGGGTCCTGGGGAATGTTGCCGAACAAAAAGACCTTGGAGTACAAGTTCAGATTTCCTTGAAAGTAGAGTCATAGGTTGGCAGGGTAGTGAAGATGGTGTTTGGTACGCTTGCCTTTATTGGTCAGTGCATTGAGGATAGGAGTTGGGAGGTCATGTTGCGGTTGTACAGGACAATGGTTAGGCCACTATTGGAATACTGTGTTCAGTTCTGGTCTCTCTGCTATGGGAAAGATGTTATTAAACTTGAAAGGGTGCAGAAAAGATTTACAAGCATGTTGCTGGGTATAGAGCCCTTAAGCTATAGGGAGAGGTTGAATAGGCTGGGACAATTTTTTCTGGAACATCGGAGGCTGAGGGTTGACCTTATAGAGGGGCATGGAAAGGGTGAATAGCCAAGGTCTTTTTCCCAGGGTAGGGGAGTCCAAAATTAAAGAACGTGTGTTTAAGGCATGTAAGGGGCAACTTTTTCACAAAGAGGGTGGTGCGTGTATGGAATGAGCTGCCAGAGGAAGTGGTGGAGGTTGGTACAATTACAACATTTAAAAGGCATTTGGATGGGTGTATGAATAGGAAGGATTTAGAGGGGTATGGTCCACATGTTAGCAAATGGGACTAGATAATTTAGGATATCTGATCTGCATGAATGAGTTGAACCAAAGGGTTTGTTTCTGTGCTGTACAACTCTATGACTCCACAAGAGATAGTAAGAACTGCCGATGCTGGAGTCAGAGATAACACAGGATTTTCTGAAGAAGGATTCCAACCCCAAATGTCAACTTTCCTGCTCCTCTGATGCTGCCTGGCCTGCTGTGTTCCTCCAGCTCCACACTGTGCTATCTGTGACTCCACAAGGCTGGTTACTGGGAGATGAGGGCTGCCTACTGACGCCATGGGTGATGACTGTTAAACGAACCCCCTGATTGAGGCTGGGCCTAAATACAACGCAGCCCACTCTTCAGCTAGGACCATCATAGAACAGGGGTGATAGGCTTCCTGAGATAAGGTTCAGCTGCCTGTGTCAGTCGATGAGTCTGGAGGGGGGAGGTGGGGAGATGTTTGCTTGAAGTACATTCCAGAAAGAGTGTGCCTCTTGATCCTGTTGTCCACAACTAGGGCAGTAAAGAGTTGATGCAATGAATGCAGAAGAACAGAGAAGGGGAGGGGAGTAGTCTTCAGGGAGAGGATAAGGAGATTGAGCAGGAAGACCATCACATTGTGCATGATGGAGCACAGTGATGTCAGGCAGCACAAGCCAGACAGTAGCTGAGAATTGGATGCAGTGATCACTTGCTAACTGTAAACATATGGATGATCCACATGCTCCAAAAGACTAATGCAGCTCCCACTTGTTTGATTCCTGTTTGGGGTTTGTAAAGAAAACCCAGTTTAAAGTGACTGAATGTTTCCCTGTACGTGATGGTCCCGCATTGAACAATGAGATGGGCTACAGTGAACACGAGGGAAGGAGCAGCAGTCACTAAGAGAGGGTAATAAGGTGGGATGTGGCTAAGGACAGCTCAGATGTGTGGCCTGGCGCTTAACCTGTGATAGGCGTATATAGAAGGGGGTGCCAATCACGCCATGTCTATCCCATGAGAAGTGTTGTTTTGTGAATACATCGCCAATGAAGGGCAACTCTGGACTGCTAACGCTTGACTGGGTACAGGGCTGAGGATCAGAACAAGGGCTGTCGGTATATCTGGGATATACCAGCAGTGGTGAGTGCTTCCAACTAGAACAAGTGGCAGAATTGGGCTAGCATCAGGTGAGAAGCACAATAGGGAATGGCACGGAGTCAACAAGGTGAGTTTGTGATAATAGTTTGAGATAACTCGGAGAGAAAGCATTGGTGAAACTCAACAAATATGACATTTTGCAAAACATGGCAAGAGTCAGCCCTTGGTCACATGATGAGGAAGGCCATTTGGTCCATCTTAGTTCTCCTATTCAGAAATATCCACACCCCATCTGCCTCCATTTAATTGCTTCTTCCAATAATTCTAGAATTTACTCCTGAAGCATACCAACACTCTTACTGTGAAGAAGAGACAATATTAGTCTTAGGCTATATTTTCAGCCCTTTCATCCAGTCTAAGGCTTTCATCTCCTTTCTCATTGAGGTAATTAATTTGGCTTCAGGCCCATTTGTTTGAACAAGCAAGTTGCTCACAATCTCCTTCAGGAATTCTCAGAGAGCGTTTTCATTCAGAATATCAGATAGCTTCTGCTCATGCTCTTTCAAGTCGATTTGAATCTTTTGTTATTTTCAGCTTTCATTGATCGTCCTTTTAGCCCTGAACTTCTGAAAGAATTTTTTACTGTTATGTTTACCATCTTCTCCTAAGGCTTCTTTCTAGATTGTTCTCTTTCACCCTGAGAATGCCTTGAAAGCATTTCTGTTAGGGGATTAGAATGGTGTGGAGTTGGTGGGAAAGTAGAGAATGCATTGTGTGAGGATAGTTGGGATATATGTGGGAATTGGGAATTGGTTAACATGTGAACACAGGGTTTTGGTTAACTGTAGAGTTCTGACTGTGTGGAGGTAATTTTACTACACCTAGGTGAACAGTTATAAATGCATAGAGCCAAACAGCACAGAAACTAACCCTTCGGTCCAACTAATCCACGCAAACCATGTTCCCAAACTAAACAAGCCCCAGCAGCTCACCTTTGGCCCATATCCCGCCAAATCTTTGTTATTCATGTACTTATCCAAATGTCTTTTAAATGTTTTAACCATACCTGCAACCACCACTTCCTCTGGTAGCTCATTCCACACACTAACCACTCTCTGTGTAAATAAGATGCCCTTCATGTCCTTTTCAAATCTTCCTCCTCTCACCTTAAAAATATGCCCCTTAATTTTGAACTGCCCCACCTTATGGAAAAGACCCTTACTATTCACCCTATCAATGCCCCTCATGATCTTATAAACCTCTATAAGGTCACCCTCAGCCTCCTAGGCTCCAGTGAAAAAAGTCCCAGCCTATCCAGCCTTTCCCGACAACAGCCTGGGAAATCTTTTTCTGAATCCTCTCCAGTTTAATAATATCCTTCCTATAACAGTCTGTTCTTCTTGTTCCACAAGCGGGGCTGCGACGATATTGCCTC
The DNA here is from genome assembly GCA_024137785.1 of Ginglymostoma cirratum. Classification (NCBI taxonomy): domain Eukaryota; kingdom Metazoa; phylum Chordata; class Chondrichthyes; order Orectolobiformes; family Ginglymostomatidae; genus Ginglymostoma; species Ginglymostoma cirratum. The sequence continues at coordinate 5,081,729 of JAHRHZ010000271.1, forward strand.
ATTGTTAAAACTCTCCTTGCCTCCTCATAGGTGTCAAGATTTATAAAGTTTGTCACCCCCTGTTGACATTTGCTTAAAGAAATCATGCTGTTAAAATGTAGCCACATGCAACCCCCTCAATAAATATCAGTGACCTACCCATCTCCTGAGGGCAGGCTGTCCACTTGTCAACCACACAACCCCACCACCCCTCTAACTACCATGCCATACCAGAGAGAATCTAACCATCATCCCTTGACATTCAATCCCTTACCATCACTGAATCCACCACAATCAACATTCTGGTTGTTACCATTCACCCGATATCGACATGGACTAACCATATGAATACTGTGGCTACAAGAGCAGAGGCTAGGAATACTGCAGTGAGTAGCTCACTTGACTCCCCAAAGCCTGTCCACCATTGACAAGGCACAAGTCAAGAGTGTGATGGAAAACTCTCCCCTGCCTGAATCAGTATAACTCCAACAACACTGCAGAAGACTGAAGCCACCAAGGACAAACCAGCATGTTTTATTGTCACCAGGTTTACAAATACTCATTCTCTCCACTTCTGATGCTCAGATAGTATGTGTTATCTATAAGTTGCACTGCAGAAACTCACCAAAGCTCGTTAGACGGCACCTTCTAAACCTAAGACAACTTCCATTTTAGAAGGACAAGGCAAGGGCAGCAGATAATTGGGAGTACCAGCACCTGCAAGTTCCCCTCCAAGCCACTCACCATCCTGACTTGGAAATATATTGCCATTCCTTCAGCGTCGCTGGGCTAAAATCTTAAGAGCACCGTGGGTGTCCATAATCAAAAAGACTGCAGTGATTCAAGAAGGCAGCTCTGCATCGCCTTCTCAAGACTTCAACTAGTGATGGCCACATCCCTTGAAAAATTTTAAAAATTACAACCTGAAGTGAGTTATTTAAGCTTGGTTTATGAATTTTTTCAAATTTTCTCTTCCATTGGTCTCCAGCCCACCCAAGGACTGAAGTCAGGGTGGATGTGTGTTGGAACGAGTGTGTGAAAGTGTGTGTGTGAGTGTGTGTGTGAGTGTGTGTGTGAGTGTGTGTGTATATGAGTGTTTGTGGGTGGGTGCGAGTGAGTGAGTGTGTGCTTGTGTGTGTATGAGTGTGTGTGTGTGTGTGTGTGTATGAGTGTGTGTGTGTGTGTGTCAGTGTGTATGTGTGGGTGTGTATGAGTGTATGTAAGAGTGTGTGTGTATATGAGTACGTGTGTGGGTGGGTGTGGGTGTAGGTGTGTATACGTGTGTATATGAGTGTGTGTGTGTGTGTGTGTGTGTGTGTGTGTCGGGGTGGAGAATGCAGGTCCATAGAGGAAGTAACAGAACTGAGTGACATGGCTGCAGCTGTTGCTCAGATTTTCTCTGCAGGAGTGACATAGCTGGGAAGTAAAGGAAATGAACCCTAGAGTGAATGTCTGAAGAGTGCCCTGCTCTTGTTCAGGTGCTGACTGAACATTCACTTCCTGTCACAGGTTTCAGTGACAACTTTACCTCCGTTTGAGAATCTGTTAAAAAAACAACAGGCTGTGATGGAACTTTGAAATTCTGAAGTGGCTCAAGAGCTGAACACCATCCAATCGGCAAGAGTTTTTGGATCGTCTGAGCATGGTGCTTTGTGGAGGTCTGGCAGGAGAACCAATGTCCTTTGTCTCACTTAGTCAGACTGACCCAATCTGAAGCTCTCAGGAAAACTTTATAGGAGTGGAGAGTTGTCAATCTCGTTCACTATCTTTTCAACAGGGGCAACTGGGTGTTCAGAAAAATCAGATTAGTTAGGTTTTTTTGTGAATGTTTGGGCCTGGAGCTTTGGAAAATGCTGGTGGCCTCAATGTTTGGTATCCTTCTGTCAACATTAGGCGATGGTCCTGCAGCAAATTAAGCTGCTGGAGATGGTGGAGACTCACATGGTTGACTACAGGAACCTAATCGATGAGGCATGGGATTTGCTGCACGTGCTGTTAATGAAATGTTTACGAGGTGTTACTGTGGGCAATGTTGGCTCTTGTTGGCAAGCAGCTGTAATCAGTGAACTCTTGGTCACTCACCTGGTGTCTGAATAACTTTACCATTTTGCTCCGTGGTCAGCCAGATTCTCCCAGGATCAATGCTTGTGTCTTCAGGTCACATTGTCAAGTGTAGCTTTGGGTATCCCACTGGTCTTCTGGAATATCCTTGGGAATGCATCTGTCTTCAATCCTGCAGAAATGCCTCTACAATCATATGGTAGAGGAGAGGCCTTTCAGCCAATCCAGCCCATACCACCAAAAAGGTATTACTACCTACATTAGTGTCACTTTCCCACACTGGGCCCAAAGCCTCAAGTGTTATAACAATTAAACTCTCATCTATGTACATGTTTTAAAAGGTTGTGATGTTTCCCACCTCAATATACTTCCAGGCAGTGCATCCCAGAACCCCCACCACCTTTTGTGTGAAAAAGCCTTTCCTTAAATCCCCTCCGACCCTTTCACTTTAAAATTATGCCCCCTTGTTACTGACCCTTGACCTCTGTCTGATGATTGGCAACATATGTGGGAGTTTTGCCTTTGAGAGGCACTATCACATTTGCAACCCTGTGTCCTTTAATGAGGGAGTTGCAGTTTGATGGCGGAAGTGTCGGAGCATGATGCGTTGGATCCGGAGGTTGGTGGGGTGGTACATGAGGACGAGGAGGATTCTTTTTTGATTATTATTGCGGGGACGGGGGTCTAGGCCCGAAACATCAAGTTTTCCTGCTCCTATGATGCTGCTTGGCCTGCTGTGTTCATCCAGCCCCACGCCTTGTTATCTCCTTTAATGAGGTGCAGAGAATGAAACATAAACAGTGGAGATAGAGATCGTTGAGTCTCCTTTCTTGATAGCTGTAGGTCATCGATGTTTTACTGTCATGCTCCAAGCTGCTCGAAGCACAGGCATCTTGGTTCTAAGAGTCAGCTTGATGTTATTCCATGCACGGTTTGTCAGTCAGCCCAAGGTGGTAGCTGTTTTCACCAGACATCAATCAATGCTGCATTTAAAGATAGATTGTCTGTCATCACAGTTCCAAGCTCACAGAGATTGCTAACCACTTTCGGTGTGGCGTTGTTTACTGTGATCAAGGACAGAGATCTGACATCCTGTCCCATAACCAGGGTTTTCGTGAAGCATATAATTTTTATTTATTCTTTCATGGGATATCGGCATCACTGGCAATGTGTTGCCCATCCTAATTGCCCCCTGGGAATATCCTCCGTTGTACTAATGGAGAGCAAGTTATAGCCACAGGAGACAGAACCTACGTTTCTTGTAGCTGATATTTTGTCTCAGCCACAAGCACAGTGCCGTCAGCTTAGCGGAATTCAGCGGTTAACTGCGTTGTATTTTTACCTTCATTTTCTGTCCAGACACTTTGTGGAACTTGCTGCTGAACCCAATTCTGCTCCACTAGTGGTTAAGTGTCAAATGAAAAGAATAGGAGCAGTTTGGGTTAGCCTGCTAAACATTCATCTGGCAAGGTAGGAGACAGAAGCCAGTTTGTTTCCCATGCAGGTTTATTCTCAATAATCCATTCAGCAAGCGTGCAGGCTTTCCCTTTGAGAAACCAAAATGAGGTGGCACGATGGCTCAGTGGTTAGCATTGCTGCCTCACAGTGGCAGGGACCGGGGTCAATTTCAGCCTCAGGTGACTGTTTGGAGTTTGTACATTCTCCCCATGTATGTGTGGGTTTCCTCCAGGTGCTCTGGTTTCCTTCCACAGCCCAAAGATATGAAGGTTAGGTAGATTGGCCGTGCTAGATTGCCCAATAGTGTCTGGAAATGTGTAGTTTGGTTGGACTGGCCATGGGGGAGTGCAGGGTTACAGGGATAGGGTTGGGGGGTGAGCTTGGGTAGGTGCGCTTCGGAGAGCTGGTGTGGTCTCGTTGGCTGACTGGCCTTATCCCCACACTGTAGGGATTCTATTGATAAAATAATCAATCTGTTTGGACATGTTATGACACACCTCCATAGCAAGAGAGAGTTGAAGCCTAAACTCCTAAGCCAGAAGGTGGGATCATGTCATGACAATTCGTTAGCTTTTGTATATATTTTCAACCAACCTGTTCACATAAGGATATGTCACAGATTTGGAACTTGAATCTCGGTTTTCCAGCATAGACGCCACCACTGATCCAGCAAAGCCCTGAAATAATTCAACCTATTTGGATATGTTACAATACACCTCCATAAGAGGTGGGATTTGAAGCCAAACCTTCTAGGCCAGAGATGAGAACACTAGCACTGGGCTATAATAGACCCTAAACCAAAATGCCTACAACTGTAGACAACAGGATTCGAATCTAAGTGGGGGGACCCAAATGGATTTCAAATCCATCGCCCTAGCCACTCAGCAATGACAATTTTAGTCAACCTGCTCAGACACGCTATTACACCCCTCTCTGTGGCTGATCAAATTTGAACCCAGATCTTTTGGACCAGAGTCAGGAGCACTCCCACAACACCTCAAGAGCCCTCATGTGCCCTAACTTCTACCCAATTAGTATCAGTTGCTCTTGATCACAGCTAAAGCATTCACATCTACACACTCAACAGACTTTTGATTTTGATTTGATTTATTATTGCTACAAGTACCCAGGTACAGCAAAAGTTCAGTTTTGTGTGCGGTTCAGGCAGATCGTACTATACAAAGTGCATTAGGGTAATAGAACAAAGCAAAGAATACAATGTTATGGCTGCAGGCAAGGTGCACAGACAGCAAGGTCAACGTTAAATTTGAAACTTGAGAGGTCCGTTAAGAAGTTTGATAACAGCGGGGAAGAAGCTGTCCTTGCATTTTTAAGTTTTTGTATATTCTCCCTGACGGTGGAGGTTGGAAGATATTAGAATCGGGGTGAGAGGGGTCTTTAATTTTGTTGGCTACCTTTCCAAGGCAGTGAGAAGTATAGACAGAGTCAATGGATGGAAGGTTGGCTTGTGTGATGGACTGGGCTATATTCGCAGCTCTCTGTAGTGACTTATGGTCCTGAGCAGAACAATTGTCATACCAAGCTGTGATGCATCTGGATAGAATTCCAGATCCGGACACTAAATTCACAACTTTCAGTACCGGTACCTTGTAACCACATTATTGAAACATTTGATACAAACACTGTGATGAGTAAGATGAGGCTTTCAGGGCAGAGTTAACAAAGCTCAGGGGCTGCAGTTTGGGAAACCATTCAGTTTAGCCTGCTTCCGTTAAAGGGAAGTGAGTGCCAATAGTGAAGAGTGTGAATGCAAGTCTACTCCGGTACAACTCAGCATTCTCCTGGGAAGTAATAATTGTATCATGGGACGCTTTCCCTTTCAGGTCATGTCATTACTGAGTGTGGAAAATCTTATCGAACTGAATTAGGGCCCAGTGTGAAAAATAATTGCAATCACAGTTCTGTTCAGCTGATTACCTGCTACACACCATGATTGATCATTCTTTCTCCCTATACTAATATTCATGTTGCCAGCAGGGTCAATGACATATTGTTCTGTTAGTAGATATTCTCATTGGGCTGTGGGCCTCTTAAAGGGGCAGTGCAATCATTTCACTGCTGAAATCCAAAAGATAAAGAATTACAGCCAAATTCCAGCTTGATTAATGCTATCTTCATTGTTTTTAATTCGATTAAGATGTCGCTTCGATAATATGCAGGAGAGAAAATGAAGATAAAATAACTTGCATGAAATCTTAATGGATTTCCTGGAAAAGTCCCACAGTGTTTCACATGAAATTAAATTCTTTTGAAGTGTAATGTTTATAATTGAATTGCTACAATAAATTCTGCCCTCCATATTATGATGAAGATCCAAAGGTATTGGAGAAGTTGCAAATTGGTATCAGAACCAATTTTATTTTCTTTCGTGGGTTGTGGGCTTTACTTGCCAGTTCATCATTTTTTGCCCTTTAAATTGGGTTTGCTTGCCAGTGCTATTTCAGAGACCAGCTAAGAATCAATCACATCTGAAGTCAGATGGCAGGCAGATTGGGTAAGGATGGAAGATTTTCTCCCCAATGGATCACAATGAGCCAGATGGATTTTTTAAAAAATACATCATAGTTGTTATGTTCATCATTACCGAGATTAGCTTTCAGTTCCAGGCTCATTTGAACTCCTCCAGTTACAGTGTTGGTGGGATTTGAACTCATATGCCAGAGTGTTTAAAAAAAAAAGGAAATTGCTGCAGAAATTCAGCAGGTCAGAGAGCATCTGTGGAGGCCTGCTGAGTCACACCAACAATTTCTGTTTTACTTTCAGATCTTCAGCATCCGCAGTTCTTTGTTTTATCCCACAGTGTTAGCCTGAGTCAACTGACATTCCTAAATTAGTGTCCGGATCTGACAGACTAACATCTGTCCCTAAGTATTGGCCTACATTCTAGTCATAGAACTGAGATGCCTTGGAAAAATGACTGTCGCTAATCCTCCCTACTGGTATCAGTGTACATTACTGATGCCTAGTGGGGAAGGGTGCCTACACAGAGACTTCAGCAGAAAAGAGGATCAGTTTTGTTGAACCGATTAGGCTTACTACATAATATTCAATGGCTAGTTAATGACATCTGAATGACATAATCTTCTCTTATGAGACCTTAAAGGTAAGCACATTTTTTTAGCCTTTGATCTGTAGTTGCAGTAACAATGTTTATGTGACCGGGGCAATTCGTTTCAAGTCAATGCTGATGGTAAGTCAGTAACAGCAATGCATTGAATAACAAGGGAAGATGGTTAGATTCTCTTTTGTTAGAGACGGACAGTGCCAGTTTTAAAATTATTTGCAAAAGAAGCAAATTGTGAGGTATTGAAAAGCATTTTTTTTCATGTAGTAAGCAGTAAGGGTGTGGAATACACTGCCTGGACGTATGGTGGAGACAGGATTCATTGAGGCATTCAAAGGGACATTGGATAATTGTTAAAATAAAACCAATGTGTGGGGTTCTGGGGAAAAGGCAGGAGACTGGTACTCAGTTGAGATGCTGACAGAGCCCATGCAGACATGATGGGCCAAACGGTCTGCTTCAACTTCCCATCAATCGGTGAAAAAAACAGAAGAACCTTTTTACAGCTAGGAACATAAAGCTATGGAATGCGACTAATTGAAGCCAAGATCATTTGGAAATAGGCTGGCTTCACCGGCTGAAGGAAGGGGACCTAAAGACATATGGAGAGCTGAGCAAAATTCGGACTATTTTATGGAGCAATTTGTTTCTGAGTTGTAATCCTATGTAATTGTAAGAAGGACGCCCCAGATCCATACTGATCCCAGCCAGAATAAATCAGTATGATCAATAAAATGTGGTCAAAAGCATCATTATGCTTTAGTATTCACTGTAACATAAACATAAGAAGTTATAGATGGAGTAGACTATTTGTCTGCTCAAATCTGCTCCATCGCTCAATAATGGCTGATCTACCTTTAGACTCAACTCTGTTTTCCAGCCTTCCTCTTCTCTGTCTTCAATAGGAGACCCCCCCTATTTTGAAAACGTTCCCACTAGTTGCAGACTCCTCCATGAAGGGAAACGTCATCCCACCATTCAACCTGTCCAGCTCCCACAGAATCTCTGATGTTTCAGTAGGGTGACCTCTCGTTTTTCTAAACTCCAATGAGGACAAGCCCAACTTGCTCAACCGTCTTCTTAAGTCAACCCCTTGCAGGTTCATGGTGGTGACTTGAGTAAAAAGAACATAAGAACATATGAAATAAGAGCATCATCTAGCCCATCAAGCCTGCTCCACTATTCAATAAGGTCATGGAGGATCTTCTCATAGACCCAGCTCCACAGTGCCCACCAGCCTGACTGACCCCCTGAAAGAAGATAACAGCAGCTCATTGTGAAAATGAGCAAAGCTCGGCTAGGAAAATCCGACACTCAATCTGTTGCCTATTGTTGTGGGAAAAAAGAAAAAAGACCCCTCTTGAATCTATGGTACTAAGCAAGCAAAGACTTTTATTTGAGCACAGGCAAGGGAAAAGAACTTGCTTACCCAAAGAACACCTCAAGACATTGAGGTTGCAACACATACTTAAAGCACGTAACTTCCTGGTTTTACTACAATGTTGTGCAATAGCCATTAATTATTGACCACAACATTCCAGGCCATAATCTAATCAATAAACCGAATTATGCAGGCCCAGCAGATGTCCTTTGTTATCTCAACTCTTGACCTGATGGTTTCCATGGCTCAACTGGCTTCAGTTCCCTTTTTTTCCTTGGAACAATGGATAACATATTTACTCAAATTACTAAAGTTAATATTGTTACAACTTCTGAGCTACAGCCTATAGACTGCCCTTGGTCAAGTATCCCACTATGCTAAGAGGAGGCCCACATATCTAAAGCACATATTTCAAGATTGTTAATTCATTTTAATATTAACGGTACTAATATTAACCACTCCATGAACCTACTTCTCCTGTGCTGAATTATATGATAATATGATAGGAGCAGCACGGTGGCTCAGTGGTTAGCACTGCTGCCTCACAGCACCAGGGACCCGGGTTCGATTCCACCCTCGGGTGACTGTCTGTGCGGAGTTTGCACATTCTCCCTGTGTCTGCGTGGGTTTCCAGTGCTCCAGTTTTGTATCACAGTCCAAAGAGTGCAGGCTAGGTGGATTGGCTATGCTAAATTGCCTGTAGTGTCCGGGGATGTTTAAGTTAGGTGGGTTAGAAATGGGGTGATGCAGGGGTAGGGGAATGAGTTGGGGTGGGATGCTCTTCAGAGGGTGCGGTGTGAACTAGTTGGGCCGAATGGACTGTTTCCACACTGTAGGGATTCTATGATCTATGAGTATTACAACAGACCTCAGCATCTTTGGATAATGGAGCAGGGTCAAAGATATCAAACATGGCGTCCACATCTGGCCGTTGTTGTAATACGTGGATCTGTAGATAAGGGTGTGTTCGGATATAATACACTACGTGATAAGATTACTTCTAATGCTATTCATGATGACACATTAAAGATTAAAATCTGGAGAATGAAACCACTGCTAACTCCAATTCATTACTGGAGTCCATGCCTTCAATGCTAAGGCCCTAAGCTCCAGAATTCCCTCCTAAATCTTCCAACTTCTTTCCTTTTTAAAGATTACATTGTCAAACTCAACCTTGAATATATTCAATGACTCAGCCTCCACTGAGAAGACCCTACTACATCGTTGATCAAGGCTCTAGGTTATATATCTTAATACCTGCAAAAATGACCAAATGTCATTCATCTGATAAGATTGCTGTGAAGTGCTTTGGGATAGTTGGCCATGTTAAAGGTGCTGTGCGTATTGTAATTTATTCTGTTGAGCCGGGAAGCTAGTGTGAGGCTGAATAATTCTATATCCAGAGAGTGGCAGAGGCAGACTTGTTGAATAGTTTTAAGGCAGAGTAAAGAGATTCGTTGAGTGACAAGGAAGTGAGGCAATCAGGATAGGCAGGAAAGTGGAGTTGAGACTGCAATCTGAACAGCCATGATCTTATTGAATAATGGGACAGATTCAAGAGGCCAGATAGTCTATTGCTGCTCCAACGTCATATGCTCGTATGGTGAATGATGGGTTTTAAAATGGGAGCTCCAGTTTAAAAAAAAAAGGAATGTGAAAAACTTGCAAGGTCATCAAGTTTTGTTACTTTCTATTTGTTGACTGGGTGCACACTGGCCCTTCTTCAGCAGAACAATGCAGAATGATTTTCGGTCATGATGGTGCTGGTTTCCTTCCAACAGGTGACACAATCCTTTTGAAGTTAGGATGGGGTCAATTTCGCAGAGCATTCCCTTCCTGAACACACAAATATAAAACAAACAAAAATCAATGACCCAAACAGCGAGACATGGAGGTCTACACGACAGCAAAAAAGGCTCTTTGGCCCATCATGTCCATGCTGGTCAAAAAACAACCACCTAACAATTCTAGAAAGAATGTGGAAGACACTAGGGAATGAGAAGATTTGGGAGTTGGGGGCATGTCTTCCAGAAAGTAACGCTCAAGTTAATAAAGCAGAACAGTCACCTTCCTTGATCAGCAAGAATCCTCTGGTCCCAATCTTGTAGGAGCCCCAGCAAATTGTTCAAACCTCCTGTTGTGGCATTGCACACTCTTTGGGCAGCAATGGAGTTACAATTGTCCAGGAGCTCTGGAGAGAGGGATACAGCAGACTAAAAAACTAGATGGAACCTCTTGAAAGAAGAAGAGAAAGCATGTATATTAATGCAGTGACCCAGGTCTAAACAATGATTCAAGGCTTTACACAGACTCAAGGGCATACGCTTATACTGAGTACAGGCCGACTTGAAAATGAAGCTCTGTTTTGAGGCAGGATTTCTGCCTGTCGAAGTACGGGAAATTAAATTACGCACGGGAATCTCCTGGTCTTGTTGTGTCACCATGATGATGGGAGAGCAGGTCTGCCACCTACTGACAGATCACAACCTCGTCTCTATCCAGTATTCTAGGTATGAATCGAGTGGGTGCATTTTGAGCAACTGCCAGGAGAACTGCCAAATGAGCCTACATACTGGAGCCCCAGCCTGGGTGGATAGAAAGCCTGCAAAGTGGTCCTGGAATTGACTGCCATCGGGAGCCTGGCCTTTCAGTCATCGTTGGCTCCACTTTTGGAAGAACACCAGTGCCCCATGTGGCTCTCAGAGCTATAGAGGCAAAACTGACCAGGTCTGCAGCAGACCATGCTACCTCTCCCTTTCTCTTTCACCAACGCCTAGCTCTGAAGGACAGGACACAAATAGAAATTGTTGGAAAAGCTCAGCAAGCCCGAGAGCATCTGTGGAGAGAAATCAGAGTTAACGTTTCGGGTTGAGTGAACCTTCCTCAGAATCTTCAGCAATTTCCATTCTTCTCTCTGATTGACAGCATCCGCAGTTCTTTCGGTTTTTACTGAAGGGCAGGAGACAGCTCCCCACATTCAAACAATAAAGCCACCAACTGATTTGCATACACCCAGTTGTTCCAAAGACGGCATCATTACTCCAAAAGGGAGGGGTTTTTCGGAGTCATCACATTCACATGTCTTCATTGATAAGTTATAGAAACACACCCACTGGTTACAATACAGTTAGCTGTTCTTTAATTGCAACTCTGATTCTCTTCTTCTATAGAATTCAGTGAAGAGTCAGTATCGGCATGTTCATCTCTTCGACTTCCTGTGATGGTAACATCAATGGCTCTATATTTAAAGGGAGTTTGAGGGTGGGGGTAATTTCGCATGTACATACTGTCCTGGGAAACCTCACATACATTTAGCAGACACACCACTTTCAGTTCTCGTAACTAGAGCAGTGGTCAAGCATTACCACCCTGAAATGCAAACTGCACAATGGAAACTCAACTTAGCAATAATTAAAATCCCGAGGCGCTTCATAGGTGCGTAAATCAGTCACAAGATGACACCAGGCAAAAGGTATTTAATTGAAAAGGTAGGTTTTAAACAGGGCCTTAAAGGATGTGGAGGGGCAGAGAAGAAAATCTGAAATTAGGGCCTTGAGAGCTGAAGGCCTTGTCACTAATAATGAAGTGAAGAAAGTGAGAGATGCTCGGGCAGCCCTTACCCTGTATATCGACGTAACCTGGCCTGTTCTGCATGACAACCTGTTTGTGTGATTGCAAGTAAAAGATGGCTCCAATGTTCTGGCTGTCACCTACAATTAAATTGAGTTCAAAGTTTCAAAACAGTTATCATCACTTCAGGGACTCGCTCAAGAGTCAGAACAGTGTTCACTCATGGTATATCCACACTCTTCCCTTGATTCATTGACACCTTGCTTCAAAATCGATAGCCATAGAAAGTTCCATACATCAATCTGCAGGCAATGGGTTTCAGCGATCAATTCTTGACAACTGATGATTGTCCTCTCGCTCAGGTAATCTGTCACCTTTAGCATCTGGTGCTAGCTCTGAAGCAATGACTTTCTGATGAGTATAAATATCTTCTATACTGAGGTATTTCTCCTACAATGTGATAGTTGTGTTCTTGTGTGACCTTGTGCTATAGAAAATGGCCGTGGAGAATCGTGTTGCAGGGAAATCGCAACAGAAAAGTGGAAAGTTCACATTATCCAAACAGTGTCCACTATTCTTTAATCACGTTACAGCCAATTTGCATTAATGAAACATGTGTAATAGCAGAAATACCTGTATTGTGATAAACCTGTGAATAAAACTTTGGCTGCACTCTACTTTTTGAATTAGATGTAAACCCATTCCAGAGAATTGAGCATAACATTGAAGCTGTGACAGTCCAAATGCAGAGGCAATATGGCAATTCTTTTTCTATTTATGTATTACAGATGACACATTTTGTCTTCCTTAAACTGTGTAATCTTTTGATTTTGTATATATTCTGAATGACAGATTTATGATGATTCATGTGATCACTCCTCTTGATCCATATTAGCTGCATTTTGTTACCACATCCATAATCTTTGAATTTCTCCCAATCCCCTATCTTGGGTTTGCCTCCCTTTCTCATGGTGACATGGGCATTGATGACATTTGGATTCGGCAAATGTGAGTACATGACCATTATATGCTTTCAGAGAAAGTGCAATCATGTAGCACCTTATCATGTTTCAGACCACTCCAAAATGCTTTACAAGCAATAAGTTTTTTTGAGCTGTAGTCACTATTGTTGAATACCCAATGATGGTGCCCAATTTGCAAGCAGCAAGGTCCCACAAACAAAAAATAGCAGATAAGTCATTACTGAACCTCTGGACTTGAAAATGATATTTTACACATGTGAGGTGGATGTTGGTGCAGTTACAATATTTCAAAGACATTTGGAATCAGAAGGTTTTGGATGGATATGGGCCAGACGCAAGCAGGTGAGACTAGTTTAGTTTGGGAGCCTGGTCAGCATGGACTAGTTGCACCGAAGGGTCTGTTTCCGTGCTGTATGACTCTATGACTCTAAGTCCCATTCAATCAGCTTTAACTGCTGCTAGAGATTGTAATATGTTAAGTAGCCTTTTCAATTTTTTCTTTCTGTCACTTTTATGTATCTCTTAATCTCTTGCTTGCTTGTCTCTCTGTTACATTTTCTCATTTTGATTTGACATTCACTTAATTATTCTCACTTACACTTCCGGGTTCAAAATCTGTGCAGCTCTTTAATGATTTTTCTAAGGCAGTGTTTGCTGACAATGGCAACTGGTTCTCGCTGTCGCTTCCCATTCCCGCCAGCTTCCCTTGTCGCTCCTGAGTTTCTACCCTGCATTCCCATTCCCGCCAGCTTCCCTTGTCGCTCCTGGGTTTCTGCCCTGCATTCCCATTCCCGCCAGCTTCCCTTGTCGCTCCTGAGTTTCTGCTCTGCATTCCCATTCCTGCCAGCTTCCCTCGTCGCTCCTGGGTTTCTGCCCTGCATTCCCATTCCCGCCAGCTTCCCTTGTAGCTCCTGAGTTTCTGCCCTGCATTCCCATCCCGACCACTGAACTCCAATTCAAAATTGTACATGCTTCCCTGAGCATACACAATGCTGCCTTTACACATGACATCATGCCTGAGGTCTACGTGATGATGTTGAGGGTTTGGAACCGTGCATGTGCGCATTCCTGACTGAGATCAGTGTGAAATTGCCCACAGTTGCCAGTGTCAGCAAACACTGCCTAGGAACTAACACAATTGTATAATAAAACAAAGAACTGTGGATGCTGGAATTCTCAAACAAAAACAGAAATTGCTGGCGAAATGCAGCAGTTCTGACAGCATCTCTGGAGAGAGAAACACAGTTAATGTTTCAAGTTCAGTGACCCTTCTTCTGAAATATTGACTCTGCTTTCTCTTCACAGATGCTGCCAGAACTGCTGAGTCTCTCCAACAATTTCTGTTACTGTTTAAAACACACACCTGCTTTCCCTGATCTCACAGGTCCCAGAAACCCTGGAGCGAGCACCATGCTGATTGAGGTTTTCCTGGCCGCAATTTGTCAGGCAAATCTCCACGAAAGGGCTCGCTTTCTCTCTGTGAATGTTGTCTGACCCGGTGTGATCTCCAGCATTTTTTGTTGTCAGTTCAAAACTCCGTAGGAGCTCTATGGGAACATTTTCTGAAGAGTGGGCACCCTTTGTTTACCACTCACAGCAACATCTTTTTAGTGTGGACCAAGACATCATTGATCACTCCCTTGCACTTCTTCAGAATAATGTAAACTCCCATGGCACAATGTTCATTTCCATTCAAGTTGCAGATACTAGTCAGACAAGGTACTCGCGTCTCCCTCTTTTGGTCATTGATAGCTCTGTTCTCACATTAATATTAACATGTATGTTTATCCATATTTGTTCTCTCCTTCCACAGAATCTCGGCTCCATCAAAACTGTCCCGAATATGAAATGCTTCCTGCCAAAGCCAAGATTCTCCAGTATTTAATAGTCTCCAGTTTTAACCAAGAAGGGATCTACGTATAACTTTCATTTTATTCCATTCTGGACTTATACGAGTAAAACAGATCACTCCAACACATGCATAGCCTGTGCTAGCAGGCTTGGCTCTGATAGAGTTGATAAGTATCAGGCAAATAGGAAGCATCAGTGGACCATTGGAAACATTAGAAGGGGGTCATGATTCTTGCTTTAAGGCTTCTGCCACATGAAGGTAACCTGCATCTAGTTGCATCTTGTATTTGGATGTTGCCGTCGGTCTGGATACACTAATAGCATGGGGCATTATCCTAATGCAGTTCAGTCACATCCAGAAAGACGTGGTTATAATACGGAGAATGAATCTGAACAAATCACTCATAGTATTGAAGATGGTACAATTCATTTGTCACCAGTGATAGTACAAAGACTGTGTTCTGTACTGGGTCGACTACAGCAATAAATTGTATTCATAAAATGACATTAATTAAACAAAATGTACTAAATCATTTTGGCCCAAAGAAGCTGAAAGCATGGTCACCAATAATGGAAAAATTAGAATCCGGGCTCAGATTGAGATGAATGCTGATATCCAAAGGGTTAAAGAGAAGATTACAAATATAAAGAGGGGTATCCATTGAGCACAGTGCACAGATTTGGGATGGCAAGTAACATGCTGTGCATTTGACTGTTAAGTAATTCTACAATGCATTTACATCTGGAACTATGTATACCTTGTTAGTCCATTGGGTCCTCTAATTTGTATTTATAAAAAGACAAACATTATGTTATTGCATTAACACAGTCTATTATGTGTTTTCACGTGAATCTGACACAGAAACCGAGGCTAACAGGATCTTATATAATACATGAACACCCAGAGACATGTTGCTATCAGGAACTGAAGGTTCACTGTTCTCCTGCAGTTTACTAAGTTCCTGTGCATGTACGTAGGTCATGTACTCAGACTGAAAACCATATTTCTAGACTCGCAGGATTTCAATTTTCTTATTCACTGCACAGTCTTGTAATCAGCTCAAATCTTGTCAACACATAAGAGATGTAAAACTGGTGCAGGGGACATACAATATAGAAAACGCTGCAAATGCAAGAATGTACTGAATAATTAGAGAGCGAACACATTTTTTTTCCCACAATTAACTCGAAAGTTTGCCATTCTATAACAAGAACAGTTGAAAGCTCAATGCTAACAACACAAAAAAGGTACATTGATGGACCTCGAAAGGAAGCAAAAAGTCTCAGCCATTATCACTTTACTAGCAATTTGCTTTATACATCAAACAATTTAGATCATTTCAGATCGCTTAACTGTGAAATAGAGTCACATGTCAGTGTAATTCATTCCTAAAGCTACTGTGATATCAGTGTAGCTTGTCTTCCTGTACCATGGGTTTAGAAACACTTTAGGATTGTCCTGGTATCTCCAGTAATGCAGAAGTCATATAACAGCACAGAAATAGGTTATTCTATCCATCAATTCTTTGGCAGATTAATCAAAGCACATGCTTTGAATATAAATATCGTTAGTTATAATAACATTGAAACTGGGAGAAAAAATGTTTATGATCAGATTGTGTGGTTGGAGGTTGGAGATGATGTAGTGAAACTTTAAGGAATGTATAAAACATTCATAAATCCCTTCATGTGAAATGATTCTATCCATTCACCTGCATTCTGATTTTCATTGCAGTTGCTGGGACAAATGTAGGGAATTTCTTTGTTGTCTTCAGCATAGATTTGGGAGAGGTGAATTTAGTGAGCTCACACATGCCAAAGCCCGCGTTTTCATTATTTTAGTTGTAAGTGCAGAGTTGGAAAAGTTACAAATTTCAAAATTGCCCTGGACAGTCAGATTTTGGTTCCGTGCAACTGGGGAAAGGGTGATAGATGGTGCCGGGGTGGTACCTCCCAGCAAGAGTTTGGAGGCAGTTTATTACTGTGTGTACAAATAGGTTGCCAGCTTCAGTGCTCCAGTACTTTGTCCCTGCATAAAAAAAATTCTTCTAGCTCTCACCACCATATAATCCCTGTGCCCCACACGTGCCACCTCATGCTTCCCACTACTTCCATTGCCCTTCATGCCCTCCATGCCTGCCTACAGCCTTTTAGCCTACTCGTGACCCTTTATAGCCCCATGCCAACTTAGTGCCAGCTCATGCCAAACAAGACCCTCCCCAACCAACACCCTTTGTCCTTACACCTCTATGCCCAACTCACCATGTATCCAACATGAGCAGACTGCAGCACCCATGCTGAAGTGAAATAGGTTTTGAGTTCTTGAGAGTTAATGGTGAATTTACAACTTAGAAAGCACTCCCATTGAACAAAAAGTATGTACTACATTTCACTTTCTCCAGCTACTTAATTCAACGAGCTTGACAGTTCTGACAACTTGGCAGTTCCAATGAGCTTCATAATCACTTTGACGACTTGACAGTTCCCTTGACAGCTTGACATTACCAATGAGTTTCACAGTTTCCTTGACAACTTGACAGTTCTTTTGACAGTTTGACAGTTTCAATGGGTTTATTCACCTATTATGCACATTGATGTCTACCTCTAATAATCTCCAAAAGCACATGATATCTCTCAAAGAACACCATGCCTGTCCCAAAGAACATCTTACCTCCTCAAAGACATCCCTGGGCCGTTCAAAAGAGGAACCAAAGTGTCTCCAAAGATCTACAGCAGCACGAGACCTTCTCCTGAAAAGTGTAAAACCCACAAGTTTAGTTTTGGACAGGCACATTACCTGTAACAGTGCAATGGAAACATTCAATCTCAGAGAGCCAGTACAATTCTCCAGGAGTTGTTGCACTGTAGCTGAAACAGGCATAATAGGAACGGGTCCTTTATCATGGTCAACATTGAATATTAAGGATTAGTCCAAACTTGCTGTCCATATTAAATAGTATGTAAACTGATATTCCATTACTTATCCAATTGAGCAGTAAGGAAGATTCAGTATGTAACACAGTCCTGAAGAACACAACTTCCAACATGCTGATCTTTCGTCCACTAGCATTAAACTCATAAATACACTCATGTAAAAGCTTAGCTTAAAGGGATGAACTTTTTCACAACACACAATGTTGCATCATGGCACAAATTCTGGCCCAGTCAGGCCTGTACCTTTAAAACAATCACTTGACCTCACAACATATGATGTTCTAGTATAAAGGTACACACCTCATCTTCAGTCATTCTTTCTGTAATGGAGTCAGCGCAGTGTCTTTAGACAGTCAGCAATGTGCACAGTAAGCACAGAACCCAGACTTTGTGCATAAATCTGTGATGTTGCAGCCACTAATAAACTTAAAGACATGACTATCTGTGGTATACGATGTGTGCTAAGATGTAAAAAAAAACTACAAAGCATATCAGACAACGATTTTATTCCCTAATACTGAAAATCACTGAAAAAAAAATTGAGAATGTCGAATTCACAGCAGTGTTGATTAGCTCATTAAAGAATAGTCAGTATGCCCTGAGTTCGGTAAGGGTGTGGGCTAATGATCCCAGGGCTTTTCCCTTTATCCGTTTCCTCATTCTTTGTGCAGTGGGTTTGATCTTAAAACAGATTCAAGACACTCTGGAGCAACAAAGTTGAGAATGGCATACTTCTAGCGCTCTAAATGCCAAATTCCCTTGGAGCACATGAGCCTTGCTATGTAGACCATGACCGCTATCTCCATTTTCTTGAGGCTCCTCAGACTTAGGAGGACTCCACATCTGTCCAGACACTCCTTATTGGTCCCTAGCAGCTGGGGCCTTACTCCAGTTCTCCTCATCTTATCCCCAGGCATTTGCATAGGCCCCAGGCTGCTCCTGCTTCATGCCCACTGCTCCACCCCACCCCAGCCTGGCCATGACAGCATTCTGTGTACTTGAAATGCCCACTGAGACTTGTCCAATGCCCTTTTCCCCAAAACATCTGGCCCTTCACTGAAACCAGAATCCAGGAGTCAAGGCCCGACTCAACTCCCCCAAAACAAAGACTTAATTGAACTTCAGCTGGACGTACTGAGAAGCATCACCTGATCTTGCAAGGGAATTGAATGTACATTTAACATCGCATATGTTCATAAATGTACACACCTTGCTTTTTGAACAATCCATGGATTACATAGTAGGGTATTCAGCCGTGACTGAGTTCCATGTTCATGATCGCTCTGTGACCATATGGTGTGCTCACTAGCATCCTGGCTACACTCGAATAAATTTGACCGAATGGATCAAGTGCAATGGCAGGGTTATTGGGCAGAGGTAATGACACTCAAAGCATGATAAAATAGCTGCAGAGATATTATTTAGAGTCCTTGCTCATTCGCATGCACCATAACTGTAGAGGTGCAGAGGTGTCAGCACCTCTGCAGTTGGCTCATATTAAAAAAAGCAGCTCTGGTTTAAGATCTTTGTTGAGTGGCAGGCTGCGGCCATTCAGTTTGAAGGAAAAGCTTTGAGCACCCTTCATTAGCAGTGCACAAGTGGCCTGCATTCAGCCGAGACACGCCTGATTGACAGGCTACCGCATAATTGCTGGAGCCTGATGAGAGCCACTGGCGTAGATGTTTGTGACAGCAGTCACTATCAATGACAGCTAAAGGAAAAACATGAGCAATTCTAGAGCACCATTTAACAGCTTTGCTGATCCTTCCTCAATCTCCGCAGCAATGTAATAATGTAAAGGAAGGCTTCTTTTCACTGGGTTACCACTTTGAATTCTGGGCAGTGCCCCAACAGAAAAAGATCTTGATCTTGGAATGAGCGCTATGCAAATTCACTAGAATGGTGCTGGACTTAAAAGAGTTAAATAATAAGGTCAGGCTGCACAGACTAAGCTTGTATTCAACTGTGTGTGTAAAAGGTTAAAAAGTGTGAAAGATAGAGAATGATTTGTTTGGGTGCGTAAAGAGAAACTATTCCCCGTGGTGGGGGAATACAAAACAAAGGGTATAATGATAAAATTTGCAAGTGGGTTACAGATTACCAATCAAGGTGGATTAGTCAAAATATAGATTAACTGGAGAACAGGCAGGAGGAGTGAAAGAGATAACAAGGCGTGGGGCTGGATGAACACAGCAGGCCAAGCAGCATCATAGGAGCAGGAAAACTTAACGTTTCGGGCCTAGACCCTTCATCAAGAAGACCTGTTTTACTTTCTCATTCTTATGTTTTTCTTTACAAATCTGTGTTTATTACTCCTTACAATTCAGTTTTCTGCTCGGGAATGCATTTACTAGCAGACCTCTGAAAAGAATAGGAGAAACGTCCTACATGTAATTTCTAATACTCACGAGCACATCTGCCACTTAGTTCAATCACATTAACTTCGGAAACTGGGGGTGGAATTTTACAGGAGCCTGGGCGATGATGGCTCCGGTGGAATTTGAGGCAGAATCACTTAAGAGGTCCGGCAAAGTCTATCTCATTATTGGGAGCAACCCGCTCCAACTTTTATGTATTTGCCAAGCAGCGAGGTGAGTTTCTCACAAGGCAGCAGTGAGTTGGTCATTAAGGGGATTAGTGCTTATTGACAGCCCAGTTCACCTCATTAATAAGTAGCTTCCTATCTTATCAAACACACCAAACAGGCTGGACAACAAGAATTCTCGACATGGAAGTCAGAGTGCGTATCTCACGACTTCAGCTCACCACTATCTCCAAAAGACCTCCACGTCAGTCACCAAACACCGACATCTCAGAGCACGGTCCATGGGCACCAGCTTCTCACATCCCACAACAAAGGACATCGGCATCCGACATGCCAAGTTGTAAGAACCCTCATGATACATCTCCAATCCACTTACAGGATGCTTCTACACTTCAGCGCTGCATCTTAGTCTGCACCAGAAACTATCATTGTAATGATATCATTGCAGCAAGGACACTGAGCATCTAAGGACATACACTCAGCTTATGGACTGCATCAGGCTGCATCTCTGGCCTGTTCGCTTGCTCTCATAGCACTCACTCTTAAGTTAACCTGGATACTTATAGCATCACTGCCTCATATCGGCTTGTCTTTTTCTGCTTTGCTGTCTCAGCCCAAGAGATAAGACTCACACCTATTTTTGTCTTACCTCACCGTTTAGTGCAATCATAAATTCCAGGAAGCCTGGGAATAGCCTTTGCACATGGGGTCCCATAACAATAAGTCAAAGGCAGCCTCTGATATCAGTCCAGAGTCTTGGACATGGTCAGTCAGTCAGTTGAGACAGTAACAGTCAAGATGTTCTCCCTACCACCTATCTTGACTTTTTTTGCTTTCCTATGGGCTGTTTTCCTTCAGTAATGAGAGAGAGGTAAAAATCACAGGAGATGAAATGGGTGCCACAGATGTTACTGTTGGTGCAGGTACAGAGGTGTCCTGAGTGAGTGGGGTAGGCAGCACAAAGGTCATGCAGAGTTAGTGGAGTTGGGCATTGGGGTTGGTTGAGCATGTGGAGTGAAGAAGGTCATTAATCATCCTACCATGCTGAGCATTCCTCCAAATGGCTGAGACTGCACTGGTCCTGGTGGAAACTTTGAACTAGGCTGGCATGGGCTGGTAACATGAACCCCCTCATCTGTACTTGGGGGAAGTGAATGTCCCTTGATTCCAGTGATACCTCCACTGCAAAAGAGGTGACAATTTGCCCCTGTCTATCAAGTCTTGGGAAAATGTCAGGAAGATGACACCGGTGCAAGGGATTCTGGTAAATCCCAGATATCCATTGAATACTGAGTTGTTCCGGGAACAATGCATGGTAAGATGGGGCCAGGATTGGATAAAGGGTCACCTTGGGAGGGACAGGGGTGTAGGTAGTTATGAAGGAAGTTTTCTAAGTTATTGTGAGGAAACACACCAGGTCTCACAGTGAAAAACCAATCAAAAACCTCTACATAGTTTGCACTTAGCCAAAAAAACTGTAAGATTCAACCTGGAGTGTCTAAATACAAAAGAGTGGGATATGCCGTGTAATGCTGTATAGGAGACCATTAGCATATAGTCATAGCAAGAAGATTAGAGTTTGGCCAAAGCTAAGTCAGTTCATTAAACAGCTCATACTGAGAAATCTCTTTGCCTGCAAACAATAACATTCTTATATGCAGACAAACTGTGAACATTTTCTCCGTGGATCTATCTCAGGAAGCGTCGCCCTTCCAGTCAGTGGATGGAGGCCAGTGAGGCGTTTTCCATGCGACTAATTAAAGATAACGTAGGACCGAGAAGTTGCCAAGATCTGACATGCAAGTGACAGTTCAGGGGTTACAAATCCTGCCGGGACCAATTTGGAGAGATTGCAACGTCGTTTGGTGGTCAGATTCAAACTGAATTAAACATCAACAATCATGATGACTGGCTGACACTCTGATCTCTGCTGACACACCGTGTCCTGCAGTGTGCATCGAAAAGGCTCAGGAGATGCCTCCCCTCAAAGTTAGCAATGTACATGGGGCATTCCACTGTATCCGCCCCTGTAAATCCAAACCCGGCGAAAGATAGGGCACTCTATATGCATATTTGTATGGACTGGGGTGCTCTTTGTTAGCCCTGACAATACCATCTGTTCCAGCATTTTGTTTGTGTCCCTTACTCTTGTTTGCAATTCAGAGTGAAGTAAAGGACATTTCATCCCTTCCCCCTCCTCATTGTTCTCCCATTCAAGTCACTAGGACATACATTGTGATGATTCTTCGCCAATGAGGTTATAAACTGTTGACCATTTCACCCATGGGGGTTGGGGGAGGTTGCAGATGCCAATCTTTCTCTCACCCTGCCCTCATAGACGGGCACACTGAAGCAATACAATATTCAGCGTAATGTCAGATTATGTGTGTTCTGTTCTGTGTCCTTGGTGTTGCATAAGAGCATTTTTTTTTTCATTTTCCCATTAAAACCTGGATTATGAGCAACCTGTATTTAGTCATCTTCAAGAATGACTATTTCTCACCATTCTAGGAGTTGACCAGGAATTGAACTGGGCTAGCTGTATAAAGTCTGTGGCTACAAGAGGAGGTCAGAAATTGCGAGTAACTTCCCTCCTGACTTCCCAAAACCTGTCACAAGTTTGGAATGTGATACTCTCCAATTGCTGGATGAGTGCAGATCCAACAACACTCAATAAACTAATGAATTCAAAATTCACACCTTCTATAAGATACACTGCAGAAATTCACCAAGGCTCCTTCATCAGCATGTTCCAAATCCCTGACTTCTACCACCTAGAAGGACCAGTGTAGGAGATACATGGGAACCTGCAAAGTCCCCTCGTGGTCACTCACCATCCTGACTTGGAACTGCATCACCATTCCTACACTGTGTGAAAATTATGGAACACCCTCACTAATAGCACTATGGGTTTGTTACATCAAATGGACTGCAACTGATGAAGAAAGCAGGTCACTACCTTCTCCAGGACAATTCCAGCAACACCCATATCCTGTGAATGAAGGTATTAAAGAAAGTGGTGCTTGAGCAAAAAGTCATCACAACCCAACTGTTAAATCTTTGATTGTGGATCTAGAGCATCCCAAACAGTCTGGGTGGTCTATTTCTATTCAGCCAGTGTTCTCCTGCAACAAATATTAATGTTCTTGTTTAATACAAGGGTCAAATTAGGATTGGCAGTATTCTCATGAGTATTTAATGTTTGTACCAAGGTACAACAGACGAAAAAGAATGAGAAAAGCTGAAAAAGAAACAAACATCTTGAGTAGGGTGTGTGGAGAGAAACAGAGTTAACATTTCAGGTCTATGTCCTTATATCAGAATGGAAGCAAGTTAGAAATGTTAAAGAGTTTTTAAGGTAGTGGCCATAGGGGAGAGGGCAGAAGGAACACAGGAGATGATCTATGATAGGGTGAAATTGAGAAGATGTTGTTAAGATTAATTAAAAATATCTTGTTATTTCATCTCTGTGGTCTCCACCCTGTCTCAGACCTTTTCCCGATCTCATCCCATTTCCATTGGTTTAAAAACAATTATATTTCTATCTTCACTTCTGGTGAACAACCACTGACCTGAAATGTTAACTCTGTTTCTCTGTATAGAAGCTGCCTAACCTGCTGGTATTGTCTAGTTTTTTTTTTGTTTCCAGTATCCAAAGTTTTTTTTTTGTTCTTGTACAGTGCAGAAGGGCTTGTTATGATCAAACTAAATGTTCAGATATGGACAGCTCATTCTAATTTCTACCTGAAAGATGCTAAATTGTCAACTAAAATAAAAGATTTTTAAAAAATATATCTTGAAGCAGTGATTTAGTTCACAATTTTAAAATAAGCTTTTATTTACTTTTATTTCTTATTGATTTATTCTGTCAAAATGTAGGATTAAATGTAGACTTGTTCTCCCTGTGATTAAGGGGGACCCATCATGGGAAAAAGTGATACAGAGAATCTTAAAGTCCAACTCATCCATGCCAACCAGATATCCTAAATTAACCTAGTCCCCTTTGCTAGCATTTGGCCCATATCCCTCCGAACTCTTCCTATTCATGTACCCATCCAGATGGCTTTTAAATGTAATTGTAACAGCCTCCATCAATTCCTCTGGCAGCTCATTCTGTACCCATGCACAATCCTCTGCGTGAAAAAGGTGCCCCTTCTGTCCCTTTTAAATCTTTCCCCTCTCACTTTAATCCCATGCCCTCTAGTTTTGGACTCCCTTACCCCAGGGAAAATATCTTGACTGTTTACGTTATCCATGCCCCTCATAATTTTATAAGTCTCTGTAATATCACCTTTCAGCTTCCAACACTCCAGAGAAAATAGTCCCAGCCTATTCAGCCTCTCCCTACAGCTCAAACCCTTCAACTCTGGCAACATCCTTGTAAACCTTTTCTGAAACCTTTCAAATTTCACAACTTCTTTCCTGTAGCAAGGAGACCAGAATTGAATACTATATTCCAAAAGTGGCCTAACCAATGGCTGGTTAAACTATCCTGAATGGTGGTCCACCTAAAGATTGTGGTGTAAACTTTCTGCCATAGCTTAAAGACAGCAAGGTCAAGAAGTTGTATCAGAGATAAAAGGTACTGCAGATGCTGGAGAATCCGAGATAACAAGGCGTGGGGCTGGATGAACACAGCAGGCCAAGCAGCATCATAGGAGCAGGAAAATTTGACGTTTCGGGCCTAGAGGGTCTAGGCCTGAAACGTCAAGTTTTC
>JAHRHZ010000271.1:5111292-5124185 GCA_024137785.1 Ginglymostoma cirratum
CTAATATGTGATTCAGTTGTGTTATGATTACTGTTTCCCACCAGATCTTTTACTTTGAGATTACTAATGAACCTTACCCCACTGAACAAAGACTGTCTCTTGACACCCCTGAAAGGTTCACATTCCGTATGTGGAAAGTTCTGCACATACTTAATGAAATGCTTCCCTGGTAATACACATGGTGCCCAAGTAAGCACAATAAATAAAAGCAAACGTACATAATGATATTAGCAGTACTGGCAGGGTTACTGCCCATGCACATTTTCGGGGTGCCAGCAGACATTCTGTTGCAGAATATTAGATCTAAAGTAACTTTTTTACGTTGTGGAATAAAACTACAGATTTTGTTTCAGGAAGCCAACATGAAAACATTCTACAAACTCATCTTCCACAACCACTTTTGCCAATGTGATATTAGTTCGGTATATATCCCCCAATTATTACATTGGTTTCACTGCAGTTTCCAATAATTCTTTGTCTCATTTTTGTATCTAAGTCATGGATAAGCAACGACACAAAATGAGCTCTAGTTTCAGCGTGCCCTGTTCTACTGCAGTGGTAGTGTCCATACCGTTAGACCAAGAGGCCTAGGTTCAAGTCCCACCTGCTCTAGAGGTGTGTAATAACATCTCTGAACAGATTGATTTGAAAAAATATGTTGCTACAGGTAAGGAGCCAATAATGTACTGCCACAGGTGTCTTCTCTTATTTACTAATCCTAATCTCCACCTGTACTGGTTCTGCTTCCAGATTTTTGAGCTATGTTTCTTTCCCACTACCAGCCTTATGTCATCTAATAATGGTTGTCTGTTGCTTTGCATTGCTAAAAGTTTTGTCTTTCATTTATGTAAATCTAATTTCTTTGTCTCGAGTAGATTATCTACTGTGCTATGTTTTAGCTTTTGTATTTCTAGCTTTTTGCCTTTTTCAGCAGATCATATAATTGGGCTTGATATTGCCTTGATTTTTAAGTTTGACTTTAGCTCTTTTAAAATCTGTCCTAAAAGCTTGTTGTTTTCTTCCTCTTCCTGTATCAATTATTTTTCAGTTCAGTAACTTTCTAGAACCCTCATATCGTCCAAGACATGAGTGCTGATCTTATTTATATAGTGACTCTTATTCAACAAACAAAGCTTGGTAAATAGTGATTCCTTTATTTCTATTTGCCAACATCCCAATGCTAGTGTTGTGTTTCTACTTTTTCCACCTTCTGTCGATCATCATTGATCCTTTTATATCAAGTGTCATTCGTAAACTTCCAGTGCTGTGCCTTATACATGCTTCTTTCTCCCTGCAGCCTTGCTGTCCAGAAATTGAGTCACATCTTTTGGTCTTCAACTCAAAATTGTCTTTTGCTATATTAAAAACTGGAATTCATTCAGTGTCACAGTCTGTCCTTTCTCCAAAATCCAGACTTTGCATAATCTGATCAAAACATCTTAATTTTCTTTGTCCTCTGTTTCCCAATAAAGAAAACAAGATGAGTGTCTTCTAGGTTCATGTGATGTGGAATTGGTGTCTTGTTGAGACTTGTGCTGGAGTTTCTTTTCCACTTGTATAATTTACACATCTGCATAAAACAATATCAAGGCTCGTATCAATAACAATTAGATGGCATCGCAAGCGGAGAATTTGGGAAAATGCTGGAGACTGTAGATGGATTAATGGAAAATTTAATTCAGCAAGAGGCAGCAGCATGAGGATAAACTACGATTAAATCTCAAAGCCTACAAGATTGAAATTTGTGAAACCAGCTAATAAGGAAGTGAAGTGCAAATAGGACTGAGTTTTCTGCACTGCAAGTACGGAGTCAATAAGTTTGCGCTTTAGCACCTGTGGGTGACACTGTTTTGACAATAATGTTGAGTCTTTCTTCAGGTTAGGTCAATGAGGAGTTTTAGAAACTGAAGAATGGGTAGAGTGATCTCAGCTAGAGCAGTATTCTCAACATTCACAATTTCTTTGATTTATCCACTTTTGCAATATTGTTTTCATGTACGCAATTCTCAGATTAAAAAAGTAAGATGGTGTTTGCAAAATCACTAAATCTTCAACAGAATTGTAAGTGATGGTTTAGTTGCAGTTTCATCTATGCATTTAAAAATCTTTTGGTTAAACCTTTTCTTATGAGCCATGAATATTAACATTTTACAGCTGAGGGTTCTCTTCCTGATTTCATTGTGGCTGGTTCTTTTGAAGACGAATTCAATCTGACTCCACTGCAATAAGAAGTGGAATGCATATCAACAACAAAGGAAACAAGTAAAATTCCAAGTATAATAATTTCCAACATAGAATAGTTAAGCACAATTAATTTAACTTGCAAATATAATAATGCTCAGAATCATAAATGTACTGTCTGATTAAACCTAATTGCAATATACAAACTACATAAACTAAATCCAAATTGAACCGCATTTATCTTTAGTTTTCAACTTTCCAGACTTTGAGTTTGGTATGAGTGACCGAGGTTTATGTTGTCCAGAACGTCAGTATGTTCTTTGCATCTAACATTGGGTAGATGATGTGATTTCCATTCTGATCTGCTTTAAGGTAATTCTGCAAGGATGAATGGAGGGGCATTTAATGTTTATGTTCGCACATTCATTCCATGTTTTTCAGGCAGCTGCGCTGGTGGAGGAAGAGACTAGACGCTATCGACCCACTAAAAACTATCTGAGCTATTTGCCTACACCTGATTATGCAGCATTTGAAGTGAGTATTTATTAATCGTATTCACTGGGAATTGCAAATCTCAAATGTCAAACGTAGCTTTTAATGTTGTTAGAAAATGCAGTCAGAGAATGTTGTGTAGATGTTAAAGTGCGCAAAAATAAGGGTATAGGAATGTGAACTGAAAGCTGTCAGCAACTTTTGGTATTTTATCCAAGTGGCCATTAATTGTGAGTGAATGCTGGAGGCTACATTTAAAATAGGGATGGGCAAGAAATGCTGGCCAGCCAGTGACGGCCACATCCCACGAATGAATAGAAAAAAAAATGATGAATTCACTTTCTTCAGTCAGTCCTGCTGTCCAAACACATTTCTTCAATTGTTAGCCTGCTTAAGTGAGGACAGATCTGAGACCATTTTCTTTTGGGCAGTATGGGTACTTATCTATTGACCCATTTTAAGGTTCCTTTCTCCATCATCTAGAGAGGCAGTGAAGTAAAAAGGAATTGCAAGCTTGGCAATTTGAAATACAGTCTAATAATCTCACTTGTTTCACAGGGGTGAAGATAAACCATTGTAGGGGTTGCCAAGCAGTTCTAACCTGGCGATGTGGGAGACTTTTCTAGCCAGTATGTGGGAGAAAATGTCTAATCGTGAGATTAAGGTCCATGCAATCTATCGTACATGTTTCTGTCTTTGTTTTGATTCATACACCTTTGAAGGTGCGCAGAAAAGGAAATCAAACAATTAAGACACTTAATGGTCAGTTTTTGCTTTGCCTTTCGTATTTTTCCCAAACTAAAGGATATATTCTGTGGCCCAGGAGCGGGCTGGTAGATTTGCCCCAAGTGTCATTGATTATCGCTGAAGCCACAGTTTTTTCCTTTTGTGTCAGAGGTCTCTGTGGGGAAGTTGCGCTCTTCCAGACTACCTGGAGCTGGCATGGTGATAGTGCACCATTTGGAGAGAAGGAGAGCATCACCCACTGTTGCCTGTCCTTTTCTCTGGAGGTACAAGACCAGCTGCTGACTGCAGCACCTTTTCTAACAGTGCAAATCTCTGAGCTGGAGAAGTAAGGCAGGGCCTGGCGGGGCTGGTGACAGTTGAACTGTTCCAACCCTTTCATCTCAGCACCTCACCATGGACTCCAGGAAACTTCAAAGCCTGCCCCTCTAACGAAGTAAGACTGCACTGCCATGTGGAACTTGCTGAAAGAACAATCACAAGTTTGAAGCATAATCAGGAGCAGGCAACTGGCCAGATCCTTGAGCAGAAGTGCCACAGGTGACTATTCTTGTTTTTAAATGTTAAAAAAAACTCACTAAAATGCAACTAGGTGATTGAACCAAAGCAACTTCAGATACATGAACATTTGAAAAGATCAGCTCACTGCAACTAGGCAACTCCATGCCAATGTGGTCCACTTTCTTTCAACTACTGTACTTAGAACATAGAACATTACAGCGCAGTACAGGCCCTTCAGCCCTCGATGTTGCGCCGACCTGTGAAACCAATCTGAAGCCCATCTAACCTACACTATCCATTATCATTCATATGTTTATCCAATGACCATTTAAATGCCCTTAAAGTTGGCATGAACTGAGAGGGGAAAAGATCAGACTTTAAATAAATAATGCTAATCTAGATGTATTTGAGAAGCTGTTCTCCCGTCTTCAACATCGCAACTACCTTTCATTTTCAGTAATATTAACCTTGTTCCAGAACTTGCCCAGCTCCCTTTTGAATATTCACCATAAGTTCATTGCTTGAGCTGGCAACTTTTCCAAATGTAAGTGGCCGTCTGTGAAATGTAAACCACCTGACATCTAATCTAGTCTGTGCTTTCATAATTTAACACACGTGTTCCCTTGTTTTCCTTAACTAATTCAAGCAATTTCTCCACATGAACATGCTCTCTTCATTGTTGAAGCCTGTATGTTTCTGGACTAAAATTACCCAATATCCTGAATCTATAATGATCTAAGTTTTATCCTTAGTCACCCTCCTCAGAACACTTTCCAGGTCTCCTATGTGGTAAGATTGTTATTATGTGAGACATAATTGAATTTTGGGTACAATAAAGGTGTTTGTTTTACAACAACCAAACTGTATTTGCTTTCGTTGTAGCACTAGTTGTGGATTTTTAATTGGAGCTATAACTGGAAATCTTTTGTTTATATAAAGCCCTTTATTACCTCCGCATGTCTGAAAGAGCTTTACAGCTAATGAAGTCCTTTTGAAATGTTGTTACTGTAGGAAATTTGGCAGTCAATTTGCAGAACAATTAAAAATAACTATAAGCCAATCTGCCTATGTCCAAAATATATTTATGATGCCCCCATTGGGGACAAGGCACATCTAATGATTTTCTTTCGAAATGTAACTTGATCATGCCCATGCTGTACAGTAATGCAGATTCTGCAGAATGTATAATTTGGTCCAGGCAGCCAGGCAACAGAGTTGAGGGACATGTTTTTTTTCAATTAAAAACAATTGCATACAACCTGCAAAGGAAAAGAAATCAAACAACACATTGAAATTTGATGTTTGTCAGAGCTACCTTGCTTGTTCAAAAATGGCATTTTCTACTCATGCAGGAAACCATTTACCATTCATTTGGAGACAATAAGGGGGTCTTACAACTGAACGGACCTTTGTTATTTTTTGGCAGAAAGACCTTAGATGGTGGTCTTTCCTCACTGTACCTTGGAGGCAGCTGCCCTGAGCTTTCAGTGCATCCCTACAGCACTTAGTTTTGGACATTAGAATGTGCCAGTCTGCAACATTGGTTGGGGTCAACGTTTTACACTGGGAAAACCAAACTTCAGGCAGACCAAAGAGCTTCTTTCACTGAGTACAGTCATTGTTTGTCTTGATGTGTGTCTTGGGGAATGGACCATTGAGCACTGAGTGCTGCATTATGGAGCTGCTTGGGGTGAACTTTAGCGAAAACCACCGCATCTCTCCAACCTTCCTTTGCAAAGGCATGTTCCAGAGAGATGTGTGACAGTCTCTTTACCAGCACAATGCTTCGAGTGCAACTTGTGATGGTGCATGGATCACATGAAGGATTTGGTGGGCGGTGCCTTTGTCACCACCTGCCATGCTATCTCTTGGTTCCTGTTTGGAAAGTTCTGGTGTTTAGGCATTTGCCTAAATGGCTCTGACAGTCTGTTCAGGGAACCCACCCAAAGAGATCAACCGTCCCTTTTCCTTCAGGGTCGTGAGCACGTTATGTGCTGACCACTGCCTGAAGTTGTGCTCAAAGGTTTTTCCTTTGTAAACTTTTGCGCAAGGGACAAGTGATACAGAACAGTTCAAATGTTCGGAACGTTCCATGGTAATGAGGCCCGATCCATCCTGTGCAACACCGGGGACAGGTTGAACCTCCGTGCATAGCGACACTTGGTGTCTGTGTATCGTGGTCTACGCGCAGCTTGATGCAGCCACACAAGTGGCCATCAGGATGAAGGTGGCATTGGGTACCTTAACCCCCAGCCACCCACATCTTTGTTCATGTTGTCCCTGTGGACACATCTATCTTTGATCTCCAGATGAAGTGGAAGATGGCTCAGGTGACTGCTAAGGTACAGGCTTGGAGAATAGGCCAGACCTGAACCATGTGCAGCAAAACTAATAGTACTCCACACCTGGTGACCACGTCTTTACCCCACAGTGAAGATGGAGCAGCACTCCTGTCAGCCCGGTTTCTGCCTCACATTGGCGGTATGCTCCTGACAAGTTTTTGCGCACGCTCTGGTTCCTCTTGAACCATATTCCCAACAGCTTCAGGTAATCTGGCATGATGAAGGAAGGGATAAGGATTCAGTCGGCCCAGTTCCTGAAGTTGTTATAGTCCCAGCTGGTGGTAATGCTGGAAAGCCAGATTCCAGAGGGAAACCTGGCTTGATAGACCAGAACGTTCACTTTTGAGATTTGGTTCCTGTGGTGATCAGTAACAGAAGGCCTCTAATGTTTCAATTCAGCTTTCAATTAAGTGATTGTTAAGAAGGGGAAAATAGAGTATAAAGAGTAAGTTTGCAGGGAACGTATGAATTGACTGTAGAAGTTTCTGTCGGTAAGTAGAATGAAAAAGATTGAAAACTAATGTAGGTTCCTTAAAATCAGAAATGGGGGAATTTATAATGGAGAACAAAGAAATGGCTGACGAGCTAAATTCATACTCTTTCTGTTTGCACAAAGGAGAACACAAATAATGTACCAGAAATGATGATGGTGAACTCAGGGTATAGCGAGAGGAAGGAACTGAAGCAAATCCATATTGGTAGATAAGTGTTTTTGGAGAAATTGATGGGGCTGAGGGCAGATAAATCCCCAGAGCCTGATTTTCTATATTCCACTTAGGGAAGTGACGTTAAAAATAGTGGATGCATGGTCATTTTGAAATATTTTTTTTTTAGACTCTGGAACGGTCCCTGCAGATTGGAGGGTAGCTAATGTAACTCCAGTATTTAAAAAGGGAAGTAGAGAGAAAATATGGAGTTATAGGTGAATGGGTCTGGCATCAGTAGTGGAGAAGGTGCTAGGGTCCGTTCCAAGAATTTTATAGCAGAGCTCTTGGAAAGCAGTCAGAGTATCAGACACAGCATGGATTTACAAAAGGGCAAGGAGGATTGCTGTGGTTCAAGAAGGCAGCTCACCGCCACCTTCTCAAGGGCAACTAGGGATGGGCAATAAACCATGGCCTATCCAGCAACGCTCACATCCCACAAATGAATAGGGAAAAAAAATCCTGCTCGACAAATTTCCTGGAATTCTTCGAGATGTAACTAATAGAAGTGATCGGGGGGGGCCAGTGGTTTATCTGGAATTTCAGAAGGCTTTCAACAAAGACCCACACAAGTGATTGATTGATTTGTAAAATTAAAGTGCATGGGATTGGGGGAGCGTATCGAGATGGATAGAAAATTGGTTGGCAGACAGAAAACAAAGTGGGCATGAATGATTCTTTTTCTGAATAACAAGCAGTGATTAGTGGGGTACCTCGGGATCAGTACTTGGTCAGCTATTCCCACTATTGGTTACTGATTTAGATGAGGGAACTAAATGTAGTCTCTCAAAATTTTCAGCTGACACAAAGAACAGTGGAAGGGTGAGCTGCCAGGAGGATGCAGAGATGTGGCAATATAATTTGGACAGACTGAGTGAGTAGGCAAATGCATGGCAGATGATACAGTGTAATGAGGAGCAATGTGAGATTATCCACTTTCCTAACAGAAATAGGAAGACATTATTATTTGGCTGTAAATTGAGAGAGGGGAATATTCAACGTGACCTGGGCATCCTCCTGCACCAGTTGCCGAAAGTAAGTGGCTGGTGCAGCAGGCAGTAATAAAGGCATGCTGCATGTTGGCCTTCATAGCGAGAAGGTTAGAGTACAGGAACAAAAATATCTCGTTGCAATAATACAAGATGTTCATGAGGTCACACCTGGAATGTTGTGGACAATTTTGGTCTCTTTATCTTGAGGTAGGATGGTCTTACTATGTAGGTAGTGAAGGTTTACCACACTGATTCCTGAGATGGCAGGAGTGACGTATGAGGAGAGATTGAGGCTGTTATGATTGTATTCACTGGATTTTAGAAGAACATGGTGGGGGGCAGGGGGAATCTCATGGAAACCAATAAAGTTGTCACAGGACAAGACCTTTATATGTAGAAAGAATGTTCCTGAAAGTGGGGTTGTCCAGAACCAGGGGTCACAGTTTAAGGATGTATAATAGGGGACAAAGAAATGGCTTAGGAGCTGAATACATACTTTGGTTCTGTCTTCACAAAAGAGAACACAAATCAGATACCAGAATTGTTGGAGGATGCAGGAGTTAGTGAGAGGGAAGAACTGAGGGAGATCAATATTAGTGGAGAAATGGTGCTGGGAAAATTTTTGGGATTGAAGGCCGATAAATCCGCAAGGCCTGATAATCTACGTCCCAGAGTACTTAAGGAAATGGCTGTAGGAATAGTGGATGCATTGGTGGTCATCTTCCAGGATTCTGTAGACTCTGGAACAGTCCCTGCAGATTGGAGGGTGGCTAATGTCACTCTGATATTCAAAAAGGGAGGTTGCGAGAAAACACGGAATTATAGACCGGTGAGCCTAACATTGATAATGAGGAAAATTCTTGAATCCATTGTCAAGGATTTTGTAGCAGAGCATTTAGAAAGCTGTGGCCAGACCAGACAGAGTCAGCATGGATTTATGAAGGGGAAATCATGTCAGGCTAATGCATTTGAATTTTATGAAGATATAACTAGTAGAGTTGACAAGGGGAGCCAGTCACTATAGTATATTTGGACTTTCAGGAAGCATTTGACAAAGTCCAATAAGAGATTAATGCGCAAGATTAAAGCGCACGGGACTGGGCGAAGTGTATTGAGATGGATAGGAAACTGGTTGGCAGAGAGGAAACAAACAGTAGGAATTAATGGGTCCTTTTCAGATTGGCAGGCAGTAACTAGTGAGGTGCCACAGGGATCGGTGCTGGGACCCCAGCAATTCACAGTATGATAATGATTTGGATGAGGGAACAAAATGTGACATCTCCAAGTTGCAGATGATACCAAGTTGGGTGGGATGGCAACCTGTGACGAGAATGCAGAGATCCTCCAGCATGATCTTGACAGGTTGAGTGAATGGGCAAATCAATGGCAGATGCAGTATAATTTGGATAAATGTGAGGTTATTCACTTCCGAAGTAAAAACAAGAAGGCAGATTACTATCTGAATGGCTATAAATTGGGAGAGGGAAGTGTGCAGAGGGACCTGGGTGTCCTTGTGCACCAGTTGCTGAAGGTAAGCATGCAGGTACAGCAGGCGGTAAAGAAGGCAACTGGAATGTTGGCCTTCATTGCGAGAGGTGTTGAGTACAGGAGCAGGGATGTGTTGTTGCAGTTGTACAGGGCCTTGGTGAGACCACACCTAGAATATTGTGTGCAATTTTGGTCTCCTTTTCTGAGGAAGGATGCTCTGTTCTTGAGGGAGTGCAGTGAAGGTTTACCAGGCTGGCTGTGGGGATGGCGGGTTTGACATACATTGCGAGATTGAATAGTTTGGGATTGTTTTCGTTAGAGTTCAGACGAATGAGGGGGATTCTCATAGAGACTTATAAAATTGTAACAGGACTGGACAGGTGTTCCCGATGGTGGGTGTAACCAGTGGTCACAGTATAAGGATTTGGGGTAGACAATTTAGAACGGAGATGAGGAGACATTTTTCACCCAAAGAGTGGTAAGCCTCTAGAATTCATTACGACAGGAAGTAGTTGATGCCAAAACATTGAATGTATTGAAGAGGCAACTTGAGGCGAATGGGATCAAAGATTATGGGGAGAAAGCACAATAAGGTTGTTGAGTTGGACAATCAGCCATGATCATTAAGAATGGTAGAGCAGGCTTGAAGGGATGAATGGCCTCCTGCTTCTATGTCTATTTTTCTATGTAAGATTAAGGGACTGAGCTGAGGAGAAATTCCAGTGTGGTGAATCAGTGGAAACTACCACCAAGAAGGTGGTTTAGACCAAAGCATTGTGTTTTCAAGAAGGATGTAGATGCTTGTGGCTAAAGGATCGAGGAATATAGGGGGAGAGTGGGATTAGGCCATTGAGTTCAATGATTAGCCATGATCATATTGAATGGCAGGTTCATGGTTTTGAATAGCCTACTGTTACTCTTCAATGTTTAACAAAAGAACATTAGTTTATTATACAAAAGGACAGGAAAAGGATTTGGGAAGATTCTTCTGTATCTGCAAGGATGCGTTTCCCAAGAACCTCCGCAAATGATGAAATTCACGAATGCAGAGCTCATTTAAAAATAGGTTAAAAATTAGATACACGATTTTTGCCTGCAGAGTTTTGTAACTTATTTTTTGGCATGGATAGGCAAATTTGCACTTCATGACTTTGTGGACACACAGGATTTACTGTATATGAAAAGCATGAAAAAGATCCCAATCTTTTTTTCCCCAAAAATATCTGTCACAGGCAGGCCACCATTCTAAGAAAATGCAGGGCTCTTTTGTGTTACTTTGACTGCTTTGAGGCTATTAAATAGCAGATCTGTTGGTATGAACTGAACCTGATTCTGGTTTTATGGACTCTTACCTGTCTTTCTTTCCCTGGTCATGAGGACTGCATTTATTGTGAACACCACCACCACCAGGTGGAGCAAGAAGCACGCACTGGCAGGGGCACAGTGCTGCGGTGAAACATCATTAACCAGCAATGGAGTGGCAGCAGCACCTGCCTGTCACAAAGATGGCGGTACCGATATAATGACATATAACCTAGAACAGTGCAGGAACAAAAACAGGAGTTGCAGGAAAAGCTCAGCAGGTCTGGCAGCATCTGTGGAGAGGAAAAAAAAAATCAGTTAACGTTGCAGAACTGGTGACCCTCCTCAGAATAGTTCTGAGGAAGGGTCACCGGACCTAAAATATTTACAGCACAGTTTACAGCATCTGCAGTTCTTTTGAGTTTTATGTAGAACAGTACAGCACAGGAACGGGCCCTTCAGCCCATGATGTTGTGCTGAATATGACACCAAATAAAAATTAATCCCTTCTGCCTGCCCGTCGTCCATATCCCTCCATTTCTTGCATATTCGTGTGCTTATCTAAAATTCCATTAAATGCCCGTAATGTATCTGCTTGTACCATCAACCCTGGCAGCGCGTTCCACACTCCTGCCACTGTCTGTGTTTTTTAAAAAAAAACCCTGCCCCCATATGTCCTTTAAACTTTCCCCTTCTCGTCTTAAATGCATGTTCCCTGTGATTACCTTCTGAGCAGCCAATTTCTTCCCCATGCCAGATTGACTCAGCACAAGGAATCAGGGCAGAAGCATGGGAGGAAACAGCCAAAGCAGCACAGGGGCATTGATTGTCACTTCTAAATACTAATTATCATGAAAGAAAGATGGGGCAGCCTGAGTGCACGCTGGCACTGGCATCATTTGGCACAATGTCACCTATGCCAATGAATCCTGAGGCCTGTTTTGGCTAGCTGGCATTACTAGCCAAGCCTGCATTTAGCAGCAGTTATGCTGGCATTTGGAGTCATTATTCCAGACCGTAAGAGTTCAACTTAAAAAAATATTCCATCAGTTATTTCACCATGTAGCTTGTCTATTCTTAAGTCACATGATTTCTTGGAAATGCTGACCTACTGCTTATAAAGAGCTATCTTCTGACTCTTGAAGGGAGACAAGTCTCCTTTCCAGAACTGCAGGGCAAAAAACCATTACCTCTGCTTTAGGACCCATGTTTCTAAATGTTGATGCTATATGCCTTCATCACAGCAGATAACAAAGTGTGGCTGAGCAAATTACAAAGAAAATGGGAAGGTGATCCAACACACTTATTTGGCTTAGACAGCCACTGAAATCTATGATCCACCAATTCTCATTATAGTTGTCCTTGACTAGTAAAACAAAAGACTTGGGATTCTAATTAGAGGGTTAGCTACTGATTTGAGGTTTGATCTTTTCCACCTCAGGAAATGTTTTTTTATTTAAAAGAGGTTTGTTTTGCTTTGTAGCCTGAAGGATGTGGACCCTGAAGCTGCTTGCCAGGAGCCTGACTCTGCTGCTTGTTTGAAGCTTATGGGTTCTGAGGCCTGAAGTTGCTGTGGGTACCAAGAGCCAAATAGTTAGAAGCTCGAGAGTCCAACAGACCTCAGCAACCTAAGGCCCCAGGCTTGACGATGGAATGTACCCTGGCTCACTGGTGTAAAGATGCCCGAGGAATGCAAGAACAATCTTCAGTCTCTCCTGTACAGGTGCATATATGCAGAAAGGCTGAAAACACCTTACAAGCATTCACTCCAATTTTAATGATCAAATTATCTGTATGTGATACTGATATGTAAGTAATATTGACTGAGACACTGTAGGTA
Source organism: Ginglymostoma cirratum (assembly GCA_024137785.1). Lineage (NCBI taxonomy): Eukaryota > Metazoa > Chordata > Chondrichthyes > Orectolobiformes > Ginglymostomatidae > Ginglymostoma > Ginglymostoma cirratum. The sequence continues at coordinate 5,123,879 of JAHRHZ010000271.1, forward strand.
GCATGCTGCTCTTCTTCACCCTAAGTCCACTAAGGAATCATTTATATTCATCTGAGAGGGTGTAGGCTTCAATTTAATGTCACATCTGAAAGACTGCCTCTGGTGCAGCATTTCTTCATTTCTGTGCTGGAATGAGAGTTTAATTATTATGGCCCAGTTTCTGAAGTATGGCAGCAGAATTTGGATCTTTTCCTCCCTCTAATCAGACATTAAAACAGGGCCTAGAATGTGTGGGGCTGGATGAACACAGCAGGCCAAGCAGCATCATAGGAGCAGAAACGCTTGACGTTTCGGGCCTAGACCCTTC
>JAHRHZ010000271.1:5124585-5154589 GCA_024137785.1 Ginglymostoma cirratum
GAAGGGTCTAGGCCCGAAACGTCAAGCGTTTCTGCTCCTATGATGCTGCTTGGCCTGCTGTGTTCATCCAGCCCCACTCCTTGTTATCTCGGATTCTCCAGCATCTGCAGTACCTTTTATCTCTCAGGGCCTAGAATGTATTCTCTTGCTAGTGTCTCTACCAAGTACAGAAACATTTTTCCATCTAGATCAGTTTTTTTTTCTTTTAATGATGATAGAACTGTTAGGCTCTTTTGCATCATCTGTAAATGGCAGGGCAATTCTAGTCTCAAAATATCAAATGAAAGTGTAAGTTTCATTGGCAGTGTGATGGGCTAAACATCACCAGACATTGGTGCTGATGTCTTCAAAGAATGATCATTAGCAGCAAAGTGTAGCCATTTTATTAATGTGTAGATTTTCTTTCTCCCACTCCCCTGAAGACTTTAAGATGTTGTATGTTTATTTAACTTCACATGTATCACAAGATGACTGCAGATAGTTAAGCAGTGTTATTGCGGGACTATCATAGTGGAGTGTGGTGTGATCTGATTGTAGTTATGAAATAATGCTGTCCATCAATGCTAATGTTGAAGCAAGCATATTGCAATAGAATTTGCCACCTGCTGTTTTCATTGCTGAAGTGAAAATGCAGCCTCACCTGAGGAGGGTGGCTTTTTCCTTGAGGGTTTGCTCCAGTTGTTGAGAATTGAGGCCACGATTGTATAGTTTGTTCCTGAAGACTGAGATACGCGAAATAATCAGACTTAAAGTGGTCTGCCGTACAGTGCTACTGAAAAACTGTGGTCGAAGCGTAAGCAGTCATGCTCAGCTAGTGGGAGATAAGAATTTATAGTAAGGTGGGTGGCACAGTTACTGGATGCTGAAGAGTTTTTGTGTGTGTGTATATTAAAGAAAAAAAGTTGGTTTCTAGTGATTAATGTTTTGGTGATTGGGCAATTTGAACTAGTCAACATGCTATATAAAAGCTGGTTAACTTTTGGGACATTTGACTGATCCATTTACTTTTCATGTTGAAGATGCATAGAGATGGTGTTTTTGCATTTGTACGGATGTAGAAAATGTAATTCTACAAACAGTCTTGAACTTCTTGTTTTTGAAAGAACTTTTTTTGATTTTCTCTGACTTTTCAGTCTTGCCATTTTTGGGAATATAATCTCCGGTGAGGCCATGTTTTCATTTTGAATTTTACAATATCATGCCTTTACTTGCTGCATTTTGACTTAACGGAGCTGGAGCCAGTGAATCGTGCTGCTCCATATTGGCAGAATAAAAATTGTAGCAAATCCCTTGGTGCAAAATGTCTCAGTCAGAATAATTTTGTTTTATTCTGTGTGGGTAATGCTAGCAAATGGGATTTATTGTTGATTTGTAGTCACTTAGAGAAAGTAGTGATTATGTTTGTCTTAGTGATTTTTAATTTTCAGAAGTGAAGCATATTATAACCGTATCAAACTATGATCATGGCACTTTGCAACACAATTGGAAGTCATTTGATCCATTGTGCCTGTGCCACCTTTTGAAAGAGCTATCCTTTTAATCCAATACTCCTCCCTCTTTGCCCAGAACCTTGCCATTTCTTTTCCATTTCTGGTACGTATTTCATTTCCTTTTGCAAATACTAATGAAGCTGCTTTGCGTTCCAGACCTGTAACTCTCTGCCAGGGACAATAAGTTCTCCTGATCATCCCTCAGGTGTTCTTTTCAATTGTTTTACATCTGTGCAGCAATCATACTCGCAGTGATGAACCAGAGCAGAGCCTTGTCAACTGTTGTCTTGCTATTTTGTGGAATTCAGTCTTTATAAAAGAACTAGCAGTGTAGAGCAGTTGTTGTACTGCACTACGAGAAGTATGTAACAGGTTCATTTATGCTTTATAACCATGTATGACTCATTGATTCTGCACCATAGGAAAATGCTGTGCTGTCAGTGCAATGATTATGCATTCCTTAAAGACTAATGGATTTTTATTTAACTTCTTATAGACTGAGATCATGAGGAATGAGTTTGAGCGATTGGCAGCTCGCCAACCAATGGAACTACTCAGTATGAAAAGGTGAGTCTGCAGCTTTGCCGTGAAAATATAAACAAAGTGGGTAGCAACAGTCTTCAAATAAAAATTCAGTTCTTGGGATGTGAGCAATATAATATCAGTGGCTTAGCCTTTTAAAAATTGCTTGCTGCAGTTCATTTCCTTGAGATTGGGAGCTAATTGGAAGAAGCTGTGGAATATGTACTTTGTCTGAACCAGTTACAGTGGGTGTAGTTGGTAGAAAGGCAGGTAGAAGCTTCAAGCAGAAGAAGGACATTTAGTCGCTGTACCAACACCAGCTCGTCGAAAAAGCTATCCAGTGGTTCCATTCTTAGTCATAGAGATGTACAGCATGGAAATAGACCCTTTGGTCCAGTTCGTCCATGCTGACCAGATATCCTAGATGAATCTAGTCCCATTTGGTTCATATCCATCTTAAACCCTTCCTATTCATATAACCACCCAGATGTCCCTTTATTGTTCTTTCTCCATAATACTTCCTATGCATAATGAGTGTTTTCAGTTTCCTTTTGCGAAAGTTGCAATTGAATCAGCTTTTTAATTTTATTTTTCCATGGGATGTCACTGGCACTTATGGTCATCCTGAATTGCCCTTAAATTGATAGTGTGCCACCTTGAACTGTTGCAGTCCATGTGGTTTAGGCATGACCACAGTGTTCTTGGGAAAAGAGCTGAAGGTTTTTTGAGCCATTGATAGTGAAGGAATAATGATATATTTTCAAGTCAGGATGTTGTGTATCTTTGAAGGGAACTTGTAGGTAGTGGTGTTCCCATGCATCTGTTGTTCTTAGGTGGTAGCAGTCACAGCTTTGGAAGATGCTTTCAAGGGAGTCTTCCTGAGGTATTGCAGTGCCTTTGTATGACATGTGTGCACTGCCTCCACTGAGCATCAGTGGTGGAGAAAACAAATAGTGGATGTGGTGCTGATCAAGTGAGCTGCTTTTTTAAAATGGTATCAATCATCTTGAGTGTTGTTGCAACTGCATTCACCCAGGCAATTGGGAGAGTATTCCATCATAATCCTAACTTGGGTCTTGTGAATAATGGACAGGCTTTGTTGAGTTAGGAGGCAAGTTACTTGCTGCAGAATTTTCAGTCTTTGACCTCAGCTTAGAGCCAAGATGTTTACATAGCTGGCCTAATTAAGCCTCAGACACCCTTTTTGATAGTGCCCTTCAGGTCATTGGCATGATCCTGATCACGGTATTTAAAAAAAAATCTTTTATTGCTTCTAACTCTTTGGCTACTTCATCTAAATCTTTATCCTCTGGTTATTTGCCCTTCCTCCAATTAAAACAGTTACGTTTATTTGTTCTATCAAACCTTTTTGTGATTTTAAACACCTAATCTCCCCATAACTTTCTTTGTTCTTAGGAGATGATCCCACCTTTTTTGCTGTCTCCAGATAACTGTGGTACTTCATCACTCTTAACATTTTCAAAAATCTCCACTGCCCCCTGCCTAAGCCCTCATTGACTGTAATATTTTTCAATGATGCCTACTGTTGCTGGATTCTGTGCTGCATATTGCAGTGTGCTGAAAATCTCAAGATAATAGTGACCTCCTGACCTTTGCTGAAGCTTGTATGAATATAGGACAGTTGGAAGAGAATATCATCATTTCACTTTTGGTGGCTACTTTTGAACAGCCAAGATCGGACTTCCCTTTGAGGTGTGTATTTTTATAAGAGCTGATGGTTTCCACCTCACTCTGGAGCTAGCTGATTTTACAGTTTCTATGCCTCACCTAGATTGCTTTAGACTAACATCCAGTTGTACTTTTAAGACTCCTAGGAAGAAGAGCTACTTGGGTGAGAGAGCAGATTGGTGGTAGCAGCAGATGGAAGTGTTTCAGGGCTTGTATGTGCATCTTCAGGTGATGAATGGGTAAGTGAAGGATCTGTGTTGTAATGTTTTCCAGATATGAGCTGCCTGCCCCATCGTCAGGACAGAAAAATGACATCACTGCATGGCAAGAGTCTGTGAACAACTCCATGGCACAGCTAGAACATCAGGCAGTGAGAATTGAAAACTTGGAGCTCATGTCACAGCATGGATCAAATGCATGGAAAGTCTATAATGAGTATGTTGGTTTATTCTTTACAAGTAGCTTTCGTTGCATATTCGTTTTGTAGAGTCATACATATTGTAAAAGTGTGTAAAACCATTTACCTCTGAAGCAACTGTCTAATATCACCCACTCCCTTATTTGGCTCCATAACCATGCAGATTTATTTTCTTTGGTATCTATCCACATTCCTTGTGATAACATTATTTGTTTCTTCCTTTCCACTCTGTTTCCTCGGCCACTGATTTTATTCTGGTTCAGTTCCATTGGTTCCCTCCCAGTATACTGAAAAGACCATTTTGTGTGGTTGAGCTTGTCCATTGAGAGCCTCTCAGAGGATACCATGAACCCTCCCAATATGCACAGTGTAACTGTGAACAGAAACAGAAGCTAATTTTATTTTTCTGTTTCAACCCCTACTGAATTTTGAAAATGATACTGTTGTAGCCCAGACATCTGTCTGATATCAGCTTAACTCAGGATAGATTAGGCTTTTGGTCTGCACAGCTTCAGAATTTACAGGATGGTATATTTACTCAAAAGGTTACCTCACCATCTAACCACCTTTGTATATGGTTCATAACAGTTCAGGTTGGAAAGGGTTTTTGTCTAAATGAGGATTTAGACAATGTGATGGTAAGTTTGACATTTACTGTGAATAGCTGGTTGCCCTTGAAGATGGTGGTGAGCTGTCTTGAGCCATGTCACTCCATGTAGTGATGGTTCTTGCTGTGCTGTTGTGTAAATTGTGGCACAGTGGCTTTGAAGGACGAACAGTATATTTCCAAACAAGAATGAGGTGTGATTTGAAGGGGAATTTGGAAGTTTTTTCATTATTCAATCATGGAATGTTGTCATCGCTAACTGGGCCAGCATTTGTTGCCCATTCGTAGTTGCCCTTGAGAAGCTGGTGAGCTGCCTTTTTGAACCGCTGTGGGTGGACTCGCAGTGCAGTTAGGGAGAGAATTCCAAGATTTTGAGCCAGTGACAGTGAAGGAATGGTGGTATGTTTGCAAGTCAGGATGGTGAGTGACTTGGAGAGGAACTTGTAGGTGGTGTTCCTATGTATCTGCTGTCCTTGTCCTTCTAGGTGGAAGTTGTCCTGAATTTGGAAGGTGCTGTCTGAGGATCTTTGTTTAATTTCTGCAGTGTATCTTGTAGATAGTAACAGTAGGGTCTACTGAATGTCGGTGATGGAGGGAGTATCCAAGCCTGGATATTGTCCAGATCTTGTTGCATTTGACCATGGACTGCTTCAGTATCTGAGGAGTCGTGAATGGTGCTGAACGTTGTACAGTCATTGGTGAAAATCCCCACTTCTGACCTTGTGATGGAGGGAAGGTCATTGAAGAATCAGCTGAAGATGGTTAGGCCTCGGATACTATCCTGGGGAACTCCTGCAGAGATGACCTGGAGGTGAGATGATTGACTTCCAACATCCACAGCCATCTTCCTATGTGTCAGGTGTGACTCCAGCCACTGGAGAGTTTGCCCCCTGATAGCCATTGATTCCAGTTTTGCCAGGGCTTTTTGATGCCACACTCGGTCAAATGCAGCATTGATATCAAGGACTGTCAGTCTCACCTCACCTCTGGAATTCAGCTCTTTCGTCGATGTTTGAACCAAGGCTGTAATGAGATCAGGAGCTGAGTGGCCCTGGCGGAACCCAAACTGGGCGTCACTGAGCAGGTGCTGCTCGATAGCACTGTTGTTGACACTTTATTTATGATCGAGAATAGACTCATGGGGCAGTAATTGGCCAGATTGAATTTGTCCTTTTTTTAATGCACAGGATATGCTTGGGCAATTTTCCACATTGTTGAATAGAGATGCCAGTGTTGTAACAGTACTGGATCAGCTTGTCTAAGGGAGCAGGAAGTTCTGGAGCACAAGTCTTCAGCACAAATAGCAGTGAATGGTTATGATTTTAATTGCCGTTACAGAAACATGGCTACATGGTGACCAGGAGAGGGAACTGAGTATTTACGGATATCCAGCGTTCAGGAGGGACAGATAAGAACAAGAAGGTGGAGTTGTGTTGATTGAGAGATGGAATCAATGCATGAAGGGAAAGTCACAGATCTGAAGAACAATGTGTGGAATCTGTTTGGGTAGAACTCAGAAATAGCAAGAGCCAACAGATAATGTTTGGAGTTATTTGTAAGCCACGAAATTGTGGTGGTGATGAGATGCATGTAGCATGGGAAACACTGTAATCATGTGTGACCTCAATCTGCATACAGATTGGGTAGACCAATCAAATACCAACTATGGAGGACCGGTTTCTGGCATGTGTTAGGAATGGTTTTCTAGAGCAGTATGTTGAAGAGCTAACAAAGCAATAGGCTGTTTTAGATCTAGTATTCTAATGAAGAAGTGCAAATTGGTAATTTTGTAAGAGAATTTTTAATGATCAGTGAAGACCATATGATCTAAGTTTACGTGAGACGAGGTGTTTCAATCTGAAGCAAGGATATTAAATTTGAATAAGACAAGATAAGGTTCGAGTCACAAATTAGTGGGCTGAATTGGGGAAAATACATTAAAAGGTGTGACTGTATGGACAGTCTTTAAAGAACTATTATATGCCAACAACAAGTATATATTCCTTCATGATACAAAAACTCTTAAAAATGTCAGTCAGCTGTGGCTGACAAAGTTAAGGATTGTATGAGATTAAAAGAAAAAGCTTATAAAGTGCCAGAAATATTAATTCATCTGAATTGAAAATATTTTTAAAATTTTCAAAGGACTAAGAAATGGTAAGGAAAGGAAGTATAGAATATGAATGTAACATCACAAAAAAAAACCAAAATGGTCTGTAAAAGCTTCTACAGGTACATATCAGGAAACATTTGGCTAAGATGATTGTGGGTCCATGACAAACACAGTCCGGAATATTTATAATGGAGAAAAGAGAAATTGCAGAACCAGAAATTGATGGAGAAACTTAGCAGATCTGTCAGCATCTGTGGACAGAAATCGGAGTTAACGTTTTTGGTTTGGTGACCCTTCTTCAGAACTGCATTCTCCCCAGAGATGCTGCCAGACTTGCTGCACTTCTCCAGCAATTTTTGTTTTGTTTCAGGTTCCAGCATCCACTGTTCGTTGTTTTATTATATGAGCTAAGTGATTTCTTTGTGTATCTTCACTCTGGAAAATTCAAGAATCTCCCAGAATTAGAGATCCAAGTGACTATAGGGAATAAGTTTAAGAGCATGACTATTTGAAGGAAGGTTGTCTTCAAGAAATTAATGGGGCTGAAAATGGATAAGTCACTGGGTCCTGGTGTTCTACATTACTGGGCTTCAAAAGAACTGGCTATATAGTTGATGCATTAGTGATTATCTTCAAAATTTCCATAGATTCCTGCAGATTGGAAGCTAGCAAATTTCACTCAGCTATTTAAGCAGGGAACTACATGTCATTAGTCAGGAAAATTCTAAAATGAATAATAATGGTCATGATGAATGGACAGTTGGATAAAAACCTAATTAGGCAAAGTCAGCATGGATTTGCAACAGGAAAATAGGGTTTGACGAACTTGGAGGTTTTTGAGGATGTTACCAACAAAATTCACAACGGGGATCAATGTTTTTGGATGTAGGGACTAAATGTAATATTTTCAAATTTGCAGTCAATACAGTTGTGAGGAAGCTATTAAGTGGTTTTCAGGATCTAGACCGGCTTAGTGAATGGGCAAAGACATGGTAGATTGAATATAGTGTGGGAAAAATGTGAGGCTTTCCACTTTGGTTGGAGGAACAGATGTGCAGTGTATATATTAAACGATAAGAGTTTGGACAGTAGTTGTCTTTTTTTTTCAGTCAGCAAGCTATTAGGAAGATTAATGGAATGTTAGCCTTATCGCAAATGGGTTTTTGAGTGCAGAAATAGTAACGTTTTGCTTCAATTGTACAGAAGTTTGGTTAGATTGCACATGGAGTAGTGTGTGCAGTTTTGGTCACCTTATCTCAGGAAAGAAACTGTTGCTATAGAGGGATTGCGACAAAGGTTCACGAGACTTCTTCCTGTGAAGAGGGATTGAGCAAACTGGGTCTGAATTTTATAGAATTCCGACGGAGAGATGATCTTGTTGACCCCTATAAAATACTTAAATGAATAGACAGGAGATGATGGCCGAGTAATATTGTTGTTGGTTTGTTAATCCAGAGACCCAGATAATGTTCTGGGGACCTGGGTTTGAATCCTGCCATGGTAGATGGTGGAATTTGAATGCAATAAAAATATCTGGAATTAAGAGTCGAATGATGACTATGAATCCATTGTCGATTGTTAGAAAAACACATCTGGTTCACTAATATCTTCTAGGGAAGGAAACTGTAATCCTTACCTGTTCTGGCCTAAGTGTGACTCCAGACCCACAGCAATGTGGGTGACTCCTAATTCCCTCTGATTAGGGATGGGCAGTAAATAGCCAGTGACGCCCTCATCCTGTGAATGAATAAAGAAACAAAAAAAAAATGCAGATAAAATGTTTCCCTTGTTTTGAGAGTCCTGAACCTGGGCCTGCCAGTTAGGGACCAGATGACAATGCTTTTTTTTTTACTGAGAGGGTTGTAAATATTTGAAATTCTTTGCCCCAGTGTACTGGGAAAGTTCAGCCTTTAAATACATTTAAGGCAGAGGTTGATCATTTTTTTGATTATCGGTGGTGTAAAGTGGTTAAGTGATCAGTGATTATGGGGCTATGTGTATAAAAGGCATTGAAATGTTCAATCAGCCCATGATCATATTAAAAGGCAAAACAGGGTCAATGATTGAATGGCTTACTCCTTCCCCTATAAACATCCATTTTCACATTTCATTCCCATGCAAATGTTTTGAGGTGCTTGGTTACCAATGGCAATTCAGTGTATGAAGCTGGGTAGAGAGTTCATCTATTCATTGGCTTAATCATAGGTAATGGATTAATTTCAGCTCACATTTTGCTTGCTGTAGTTGCCAGGTCAACAAAGTATCTGAATGCATAACCATAGCATTCCATAAACTGTGTCCAATGTTAGTTTGCCGTAAGGTTTCAAAAATCCTTGAACAACAACATTTAAAAGGGGTATAAAAGTATGATAACTGGTTGCATTCACATACTGTCTTTAACATAGCAAAGTTTCCAAGCTGCTCAGTTGAAAGATTCACCAAACCATATGAAGAAGTATTAGGACAGATGATCCTGAGTTTGGTCAAAAAAGATCTAACTTTAAAGGAGATGGGAGCGGAGTGATTTAAGAGGAGGATTCTCAAGATTAAATAGTAGGCATCTGAAGGTCTTGTTGAGTGTTTGAAAATCCGGCACGTGCAAGTGATCAGAATTCGAGGATCACAGATTTTAGTGGGGTTGTTGGGGCTGAAGGAGATTTGAGGGAAGGAGTGGGCAGGGCCATGGAGAGATTTGAAAACAAGATTGACTCTTCACCTATACTTTAGATTTTTCAATGTTAACAAGCAAGTAAACAGTACATGATGCAACTTAGAATGTAGACTTCAGAGTTTGGTTTGCTCAGGTTTAAGGAGGATGCAAATGAGGATTCATCAATAAATCATTGAAATAGACTGTTCTAGTGATAATGATGAAGTTTTCATGTGCTGAAGCAGAGCTGGCAGTAGGCAGTCTTGGTGATAGAGAGGGTGTGGGTCAGAAACTTGATTCCTGACCGAATCAGAAAATGAAAATTTCAAGCCATGTTCCTTGTGAGTTACAAAATTGCACCACAGTTTGAAAGCCCCTGCAAAAAATGGCCCCTTCAAACTCCCCCACATGTGCAATGAAGCAAAAAAATCACACCGTTAAAAGAAACCACTTCTGCATTGGTTAGGAGAAAGAAAAGTACAGGGAATGTTAATTGCCTTGACAGTTGCCAGTGAGAGAAATGGATTTGTGGCTAGGGAGCTGCTTTTGTCATGGTACCAAAGACCCTGCCTATTTAATAATGTCTGGTTGAAGGAAACTTATTTTCAACCGCTACAGACAAAATTTGCTAAGAATCAAATTCTCTTTTTCCAAGGATTTACATTTCTTTTCCTGTTTACTTCTTTACTTCAATAATAGCAATCTGGTGCAGATGATTGAAAATGCTCAGAAGGAACTTCAGAGACTGAGGTAAGAAGTTTGAATTGTGCTGTTTTATTTGTTTGTAATTGTCTGCTGTGCACACCGTTATTGCTGCTGGCCCTCATGCATTGAGGGAATGGCAGATGTTACAAAAAGTATTAGTGATTTGCCTCAAATGCGAAAACATTTTACTATCTGAGGCATTCTATGAAATGTTTAATCCTTTTGCGACCAAAGTAGCAAATCAAAGGATTGGTCCTAGATATCATACTGCAGTAAATTACTTGCTTGAGGAATGGTCTCCTTGCTTTATAAACATCATTTTATTGATGTGGACTAGATTGTAAAGTTTGAAACCTCACTTCTGAACTTGATTGCCTGTTACAATGTGCATTCCAAGCACAGCCAGGAAGGTAAGATTGATTGATCTCTTGTATTGTGCCACATCACAGTGGGGATGTATCTTCTCTGGAAGCCCAATTGTTTTCTTCTCTCCCAGTTTACAAACCTCAGATGTGTTGGCGGAGATAAAAGGTACTGCAGATGCTGGAGAATCCGAGATAACAAGCATGGGGCTGGATGAGCACAGCAGGTCAAGCAGCATCACAGGAGCAGGAAAACTTGACGTTTCGGGCCTAAACCCTTCATCAGAAATGGGGGAGGGGAAGAGGGTTTTTGTCGCCTCCGCCGCATCTGCTCCCAGGATGAGACATTCCAATCCCGCACATCTCAAATGTCTTCATTCTTCAAGGACCGCAACTTCCCCCCCACAGTGGTCGAGAACGCCCTCGACCGTGTCTCCCGCATTTCCCGGAACACATCCCTCACGCCCCGTCCCCGCAACAATAACCAAAAAAGAATCCCCCTCGTCCTCACATACCACCCCACCAACCTCCGGATCCAACGCATCATCCTCCGACACTTCCGCCATCTGCAGTCAGACCCCACCACCAAAGACATCTTTCCCTCCCCACCCTTATCTGCCTTCCGGAGGGACCACTCCCTCCGCGACTCCCTTGTCCGCTCCACACTCCCCTCCAGCCCCACCACACCCGGCACTTTTCCTTGTAACCGCAGGAAGTGCTACACCTGCCCCCACACCTCCTCCCTCACCCCAATCCCAGGCCCCAAGAAGACTTTCCACATCAGGCAGAGGTTCACCTGCACATCTGCCAGTGTGGTATACTGCATCCGCTGTACCCGTTGTGGCTTCCCCTACATCAGGGAAACCAAGCGGAGGCTTGGGGACCGCTTTGCAGAACACCTGCGCTCAGTTCGCAACAAACAACTGCACCTCCCAGTCGCGAACCATTTCAACTCCCCCTCTCTCCCTATTTATTTCAGAACCCTCTTCCCCTCCCCCATTTCTGATGAAGGGTTTAGGCCCGAAACGTCAAGTTTTCCTGCTCCTATGATGCTGCTTGACCTGCTGTGTTCATCCAGCCCCATGCTTGTTATCTCAGATGTGTTGGCAGTTTCCTTGAAGTTTTTGTTTTGCAAGGAGCGGTTCTTTTGTAATTAATTAATGCAAATTGAATATCTGCATGGGGATATGTATTAACGTAATAGTTAAGGGGAAAAATCAATTAAAATGTTAATGTTGATGTTAAAACTTTTACTCCTTCACCTTTTATACATGATTTTTCTCTCCTCCTGCACTGAAGGTAGTGGTCGTAAGTAAGTGAAGTATCTAATCTGGTCTCCAGTATCTCATCCATGTGACCATTGTTTGCATTTGAGCATAACTGCTGAGGGTCAATAGGTTGGTCACGGAGCTGTCACAGATTGGACCAAACCTGTCCTCACCCTGATTTGCAGTTTCTATCAAGCGTCCTGAACGATGATCAGGCGTGAAATCCCTCTTTGATTCTCCCTTCCTTCCCTGAGGAACATGATTTTTATTTTATTTATGTTACAAACTTCATGATTATGGATACATCTCATATAATTCTACTTTGACTCAGGAAACAGATTCAAGACCTGAACTGGCTGAGGAAAAATGACCAGCTCGCTGCTGGCAGTAAACTACGTGAAATGGAATCCAAGTAAGTAGATAACATCTGATTAGAGAACAGCTGTAATTGTTCAAAGAACAATGAGGGGTGAAATCGCTAGCTTAGTGATCCCTTTAATATTTGAGCAGAAGCTTATTTGTTTCTCAGTTCACACCAGACCAACCAATAACAGCCTAAATTGTAGACTTGCTCGCCGAGCTGGTGTGTTTGATTGCAGACGTTTCGTCACCCTGCTAGGTAACATAGTCAGTGCGCCTCTGGTGAAGCGTTGGTGTTCTGTCCCGCTTCTTATTTATATGCCTCCTTTGCTGAGGTTTTTGGCATCACTTCTGGTTCTTTTTTTCAGTAGTTTGTATGTCGGGCCCAGTTCAATGTCTTTGTTGATGGAGTTCCAGTTGGAATGCCACGCCTCCACGAATTCACTGGCATGTCTCTGTTAAGCCTTGCTATCGTGGATGTATTGTCCCAGTCGAATTCGTGTCCTCCTTTTGTCCGTGTGTATTGAGACCAGTAAGAATTGGTTGTGTCTCTTGGTGGCTAGTTGGTGTTCGTGTATCCTTTATTGTCAGTTTTCTTCCAATTTGGCCTATGGTGTTTCTCACAGTCCTTGCATGGTATTTTATATATTACGTTTTATTGTTTGTGGGTATTCTCACTGGTCTCAATACACACGGACAATGGAGGACACTAATTTGACTGGGACAACACATCCATAATCGCACAAGCTAACAGCGACCCATCAGGGAATTCCTGGAGGCTTGGCATTCCAACTGGAACTCCATCAACAAAGACATTGAACTGGACCCGATGTACAAACCACTGAAAAACAGAACTGGAAGTGATGCCAACCACCCCAGCAAACCGAGATGTATAAATAACAAGTGTGACAGAATACCAATGCTTCACAGGTGCACTGACGATGTTACCTAGCAGGGTGACGCAATGTCTGCAATCAAACGCACCGGCTCGGCGAGCAAGTCTATGGCCTCAACCACAACCTGAGCTACAAATCTTCTCAAAAAAACTTTCAACAGCATAAATTTCATCCTCCTCCAGATTTGTTGATGACTAAGATAGTCTAGTAACAAAAGTCACAGAATTTCAAATAGCCAGTGGATGTTGAGGCACTGACAGTGGTGAGGATTTTTGTACAGTAACTTGTTTTATTAAATCTGAAAATTCATCTATTCAGATATGTCACTTCAAATTTCCCTCCTGTGGAAATAGTCTAGAATAAATGGCCTACGTCCGCTGCTAAGTCCTCTAGACAGAGGGAGAAGTGTTTTTTTTTTTCTATACAGTGAATATTTTGACCTTGCAAGGACTAAAAAACTGAGTGACAAAAAATTCAAAGTAACACTCCAAGGATAATGGGATACCTACTGGGAAAAAGTAAAAGAAATTACAAGACAGTAAGTGTGAGGAAGTAGATTTAACTAGATAGCCGTTTCGAAGAAATGGCACCAGCTTTATAACCTTATCCTGCGCTGTCATCCTATAATCTATTAGTAAAAACTAAAAGTGAGGTAAATACTGATTAACGGAGCCATTGATTTTACTTGGGGCCTTCCAGGGGCTGTGTACCTCCGTAGGCCCCAAAGACAAAACTTCCAGCAGTCCTGTTCGAGAACCCATGATGTGGCAAATGCAGGTCTTGTTGCTTATCAATACAAATGAAGAGTGGCCTCCATTTCCTGGAATATTTCACTTTTAATTTTGTCAGATACCCAAAATGGTGATCAAAGTAATACTGTAGGTTTAACAGTTTACAAACAGAAAAATTTGTAAGGATCATTCAGTGATAAAATCAACAATGAAGCTAAAATATCTTGTTACCATTGTTAAAGTAACAAAGCTAGGGAAGAAAATAGTTCAAGCACTGCGTCTGATTGTATTAATGATGGAAATATATTAAGGCATATTATAATCAATGGCACTTAGGAAAAATCTGAATACTTAAGGATGAGACACTTACAAGCACACATGAATTAGATGGTTCAATCACCCAGTGTGGAATAGTAACTCTGTACTTGTACTGTCAGTAAATGTATAACTCAAGGCCCATCTGTATTCTGAGCTGTGATGGGATGCACTTGTACAGTTGCTGTAAATTGACAGACTCCAGTACACAGAATGACTGACTGACTGACTGACCTGAGTTCAAAGCCATGGGAAATTAAATGCAAACAGACCAGGTGGACAAGGGCGTGGTGATGGAGGAAAGAGTGTAACTGGATCAAAGTGAAAAGCTGGAGGATTGGGAAGGAATTGGTGGGAGGAAAGAAAATAGCTTTCTATGCTGCAGAATAGATAATATGCTTCTGGTTGCTTTAATGTCATACTTAGAAAGGGTTGAGGTTGTTCCTAATCTGTGAACTTTGCACATGTGACTATGACTTGGCACTGTATCTTCTTGACACTTTGGCCAATTTCATCAATATCACGTTTAGGTTGCATTAAAATTATACAAGAATTAAATGTCAGAAGCTGTGCAGTTTTCACAGAACATTGTAGCAGCTTTAATTTCTCTCTAGAATTGTCTGAGTTTGCTGCCCACTTGAACATTACTTTCACCGTCTCTGAATTATGCTGAATATCATTAGTTTTCTAGACATCTACAGGTGCCACCTGTCACCGGCAATATTTTAATTCTAGGAGTACAAGTCATTTCTAATTTCAAGACACTGCAAAGTGATTCCAAAGGTCTAATTTTATACTGGATCCAGATGTCTGATAAACTTCAACTTTATAATTCACAGTTTTATCACTTTAAACTGGTCCACTGATCTTTTATGAAATTATTGCGATTCATATATAGAAATGAACCTCAAACTACTTGGAAAACAATGAAATGCTGTACTGCACTGAAGAAACAGATCTCTATTTCTACTGAGCAAAGCACTGGCAAACCTTCCTGGTTTGTAGGGGCAGGAAATCAACTTGTACATTTAAGATTCTGATGAAAAGTCACAGACCTGAAACTTTAACTCTGTTTCTACCTGACCTGTGAAGCATTTCCTGCATTTCTTGTAGATTTAGGGTATCAGGTCGGCAGCCTGACAGGTTACCAATTCCAAGCCATCTTGCAAGAAGTTGGTGAACATTAGCACCTCATAGTGATGGAGAGCTATTAGTGATCCATGAAGGGCCTAATGAGGGGACAGGAGGACTCTGCATGGATCTTGTGACAGCACGTTCACAATGAATACTGATCCTGACAGCTCTATGGAGGTGGTCTCTCGGGAGTAGCAATGATGTGTTCTTGTATACTTGGGAGACTAGTGGACTATTCAACCCATTGATCCTGCTATACATTCAGCATGATCATGGCTGATCTTTGGCTTCAACGACATTTTCCTCTCCTCACTCCCAGGTTCAATGATTCCCTAAGATGCGAAGAATCTTTTTTACCTGAATTTTTAAATAAGTTCGGTCATAGGCCATCCACAATTTTTTTTTTTTTTTGTCTTGCCATGAAATGTGAGTGTTGCTGACAGACCCAGAATTTGTTGTCTGTCCTCAATTGCTCCTGAATTTTAAAAGGCAGTCACATTGCAGAGGGCCTGGAGTCACACGGAGTCAGACATGGTGAGGATGGCAGATTTCCTCCCCTAAAGGCCATTAGTGAACCAACTGGTAACAAAGTGTGGAGCTGGAGGAACACAGCAGGCCAGGCAGCATCAGAGGAGCAGGAAAGCAGACGTTTCGGGTCAGGACCCTTCTTCAGAAATGGGGGAGGGGGAATGGAGCTCTGAAATAGAGAGGAGGAGGGGTGGGGCTGGGGAAGGTAGGTGGGATGGTGATAGGTGAGTGCAGGTGGGCAGTGAGGTGAGAGGGGCAGATAGCTGGGAGAGAAGATGGACAGGTTGTGTCAGGTCAAGGAGGCGAGGATGAGAGGGAGGGTTGGTCATGGGATGAGGATGAGGCTGGGGGTGGGGAGATTTTAAAGCTGTCGAATTCCATGTTTAGGCTATCGGGCTGTAGGCTGCCGAGGCGGAATATGAGGTGAGTCGGCATTTGGAGATGAAGAGGTCGAGGGAGGGTAGGAGGCCTTGGGGTGGTGTCCAGGAGGATGGGGTGTGTTAGAGGCGGGAGAAGGGGTCTGTGGAGGGTGGGTTAGGTTCGCGGCTAAAGAAATTGGCGCAGAAGCGCCCGAAAAAAAATTTTTAAAAATGTGTGACATCCAAACGCGAAAGGAATTCATTGATGCCTGGGCGCTGGGGTACGAAGGTGAGTCTTTCGCTGAGGTTTGGTCCAGTTCCGTAGGCAGGTACTGAGAAAGGAAATGTGACTGTAGGCACATCTGTATCCCTCTTCCCTTCCTATTCATGTATTTGTCCAGGTGCTTCTTGAATGCTGCTGTTGTGTCTGCTTCCACCACCCACTCTGGCAATGCGTTCCAGGCACACACCACCCTTTGTGTGAAAAACTTGCCTCGCACATCTCTTAAACTTCCCCCTTGCGCCTTGAACCTAGTAATTGACCCCTCCACCCTGAGAAAAAGCCCCATACTTTCCGCTCCATCCATGCCATTCACAATCTTATAAACTTCTATTAGGTTGCCCCTCAACCTCCTGCGTTCCAATGAAAACAAACCCAGTCTATCCAATTTTCCTTCGTGGCTAAAATCCCCCATACCAGGCAACATCCTTGGAAACCTTTTTCTTTACCCTGTCCAAAGCATCCACATCCTTCTGGTAGTGTGGTGACCAGAACCGTGTGTAATATTCCAAGTGTGGCCTAACTAAAGTTCTATAAAGCCGCAGCATAACTTGTCTATCCTTATACTCAATGCCCCTTCCAATGAAGGCAAACGTGCCGTAAGCCTTTTTTACTACCTTATCTACCTGTGCTGCCACCTTCAGTTTTCTGTGGACCTGCACACCCAGA
The DNA here is from genome assembly GCA_024137785.1 of Ginglymostoma cirratum. Taxonomy (NCBI): domain Eukaryota; kingdom Metazoa; phylum Chordata; class Chondrichthyes; order Orectolobiformes; family Ginglymostomatidae; genus Ginglymostoma; species Ginglymostoma cirratum. The sequence continues at coordinate 5,141,682 of JAHRHZ010000271.1, forward strand.
TCCCTCTGCGTTTCAATATTCCTAAGGGTTCTGCCATTCACCATATAATTTCTGACTATACTTGACCTTCCAAAATGCAACACCTCACATTTGTCCGGATGAAACTCCATCTCCCATTTTTCTGCCCATGCCTCCAAATGATTTATATCCTGCTGTATCTTCTGACTATCCTCCTCACTCTCCGCAACTCCTCCAATCTTTGTGTCTTTGTTGGCAATTATTAATTAGACCAGCTATGCTTTCCTCCAAGGAGAGAGAGATGATCTTGTTGAAACATGCATGATTCTGAAGGGTTTCACAGGGTAGACATGAGAGGTTGTTTACCCAGCATGAGTGCACCATCTCTGAATAAAGGGTTGATCATTTTAGAACTGAAGAATTGAGAAGAGAATTTCCTTCACTCAAAGGATTGTGTGTTTTGAATTATCTACCCCATAGGGATATAGGCATTCAGTTCTTGAGTATATTCAAGGCTAAGATCACTAAACCTTTGGACTCTAAGGGTGCTGTAATCTCCACAGACCAATAATTTTTTAGAGTTTAAATTTTCTAGTGATTGAAATAACTAAAGATGTAAAGTCTTAAAACATGCACTTTTAAAGTAAAATGAACATTGATCAAGCTCTACTTAACAAGCAGGTAATACACTCGATTAAAGAAAGCAACTTTTGCATGAACTAAGTAACACAATTGAGATATGCCTTATATGGTTTCTGTTGTATGTTTGGCCTTGAGCAGGTGTAGAGCATCACAAAAGTCCACAGTTACTCCTGGCTGTCCAGCTAGCTCATTTCACCCTAATATGTCAGGCTGAACTTCCCATTATCCTTTGAAAGTCAATTCATTCAGCTGGTATCTTTTAGGGTGAACTTGCACCGGTGTGGCCCATCTCAGTGAAGCCATGCTTCTTCAGTCTCCAGGAGTCCTGTTTGTTCAGAAAGATAACTCTCTAGAACCCTGTTTGGTAGCTAACTTTGATAACAATAGTTGCTTTCCTTCTCCACAGGGCAGGAATTGCTTTTATTTCCATCTTTCTTATAAAGCAGCTACCCCTTTACCGAGAGTTAATGTGTCAAGCTGTGAGAATTGTCATTTGATTGTCCGTTGGTTTCTGTTTGTTTTGAGATTCAATCCATGTCACTTGGATCTCTAGAATTTGTAATTATTCATTCAGTTAAAGAGCATTGTTTTAACCACAACTGTCTTGTAAACCCTAACATTCATAATAGGTCGTCTTGAGATGTAGGGAAAAAGTGAAGATGTTAGTAGATCATCTATGTTATTAAGAGATGGGGTAGGCTGGAGGATCCACATAGTCTACTACTTTTTCCTATTTCTTATGTCTTTTTAAGTGCTACCAATCCTTGAGTATATACTTGTGAAAATTAATTAAATTTTATAATTTTGGTTTTACACATGCTGAGAAAGAATTGATTCAGAAAAGGGTCAGATTTGAACGTGATGTAGCAGCTTAGTGCAATGCACTGGTAGTCCCTTTCTGAGCAGTATAATTTGATCTTTCTTTCAGAGAATGGATAGTGAATCTCGAGTGTAACAAAAACAAAGAATGTCATTTCAGCCACTTGAACAATTAACAGTGCCCTTCATTTTGTGTCATTTCAGCTGGGTCACATTAGTTAGCAAGAACTACGAGATCGAGAGAGCAATCGTCCAGCTCGAGAGTGAAATAAACAAGATGAAACAAGCACAAGGGGATGAAAACAAAGAAAATATTCGGCAGGACTTCTGAGAGTGGAGAAGAAACTACCTACTTCCATTTTGTCTTGAAAGTGGACACTCTTGTTTTTAAACTAGTTACAATGACCATGTGGGCAGGATTTTCTGTTTAAGAAAATGTGGTGTTGTATTTAATGTATACTTTGTATTGAGTAGAGCAATATTCTGTAATGCCTAGCGGCCCAGACAAGTTTTTATTTGGACTCCTGCCCTTCCCTCCTACATTCACACACTGTCCAGTATTAGGTACACTTAGCAACAAGAGATCAAATATCAATTGAGATTTTCACACCAATCTAGTTCTCAGGATAATTTAATTATTTGATGGAAAGTCTTAATCAGGTTTATATTACATTTTTATAGTGGCATATTTACAAATAAACTTGAGTTAAATGTACACATTACTTGTGAATTCATTAGATTAAGTGGCTGCATTTTTTTAAGCATTTGTTGTTATAGGTAGGTTACCTATCCCACTGGGCAAAGTCTTGTGTGCTTTGATCAAAGTGCTTTCCGGAGAGCCTGCACCACAGACCTCTCCTCGATTATCATCAGTAGTCTCAGTAAGGGTTGCCTTTTTCCCACAAGTACATCAAGAACCGCCACCCCACCCTAAAATGTTTACTGAGGGACTGGAGTCCTTGACCTCGGGGATCACAATGCGTATGGGCTATATATAAATCTAGTTAGCCAGGCATGTTGACAGACCAGAAGTATGCTGTCTCTCTGTTTGAGGTGGCCTATTCCATATTGATGAGCCCACAAACTAATACAACTGGGTCAACTCAGTAAATGTCGGGTAGTTGTCAGTCTTGAAAAGCTGCTTATCACTTTGACCGAATTGGAATTGCATCATGGTCTCTTCTGTAACATTCTGTCCTGTAGTGAGCCGAGATTAGCTTTCTGCATTGAGTAAACGGACACTTGACAAGTTAGATCTCTTGGGACCATCTGAGCATTCTTGCCTTGTAGTAGAAGCATTAGATCAGGGTAATTTGCCACCACTGTGCTTTGGAGACTTTCTTACCAGATTATTAATGTCGGACAGTTTTTCCCAATGGAATGAGCTGTTTTATTACTTAAGCTAAAATGACAAGTTTGTTCTAGCCCTATTGCATGCTTTGTATATGGCCAAAGCTTTATTTGAACTCTGCTTGATTCACTTGAAATATTTCCATCAGCTTATAGTTTTTTAAATTGCCCCTAAGAAAATTGTATTCGGGTAATGTGATTGTCAGGTATCTGGCATTCGTTGTAGCATGTTTCCTATCCCTCCTTACAAACACTTCATTTCAGAGTTGGAGAACACTGCAGCTCTACTTAAAATGCATGAAAATATTGATCTGGTAACAACTTTTAAATTGAAACACTAAGGAATGCAAAGCAACACCGACGTTGAAAAGAACAGCAGACGCTTTTGTTGTGATTCAGTATCCTAAATAGCTTTACAGCCAATGATGTACTATTCTGACAACATGCATTTATATAGCACAGTGTGGAGCTGGAGGAACACAGCAGGCCAGGCAGTATCAGAGGAGCAGGAAAGCTGACGTTTCGGGTCAGGACCCTTCTTTGGAAATGGTGAATAGAGTGTGGAGCTGGAGGAACGCTATTTCTGAAGAAGGGTTCTGACCCGAAACGTCAGCTTTCCTGCTCCTCTGATGCTGCCTGGCCTGCTGTGTTCCTCCAGCTCCACACTGTGCTAGTCAGACCCAGCATCGGCAGTTCTTACTATCTCTGATGCATTTATATAGTATCTTCATCCTAGCAAAACATTCCAAGTTCTTTGTGGGAACGGACAACAAAAAAAAAAGACTGGCATCAGAACAGAAGACCAATGGCTCGGAAAAATAGATTTTAACGAGCATCTTAAAAGAGGATTGAGGGGCAGAAAACTGTATTGGGAAGATGTCCAGACATTAAGGGCAAGACAGCTGACCGAACAGCTATCAATCGTGGAGTGGTTTAAGTTAGTGACACACAGAATTCATGTTTGGAGGAACTCAAAGTTATAGAGTTGGCAGAAAGTTGGTACTAACTCTGCGTGTCCTTTGTGCTGCCCACTCGCTCACTTGGGAAATCTCCCCATCTGCATCAACAGTAATAGTGGTCCTCCAATTTTCACCCTCCATGATACCTGCCTCTGTCTCAATCTAGGAGGAAGACTGCCCACGATAAGGCAACAGAGTCAGGCTGGATGGTGTGCTGCCTGTTGTTTAGTTACTCACCCTGAATGAGGAGAGAATCCTGACTCTTGACATCCCTGAACAGGTCTTGACTGGTATCAGAAGCTGCCCTTGACTTATTGTCCTGGGGTGCCCTGAACGAGGCTATGCCCCTTGACTTGATTGGGGTCACCTGCCAACTACGCAAGCTTCCTGGGTTTGTGTCTGTGCTAATCAGCACAGCAAGGCAGCAGGACGATGAGCCTGCTTTATCTGACTGAGGGAGCAAAGTGGAAAAAGCAAGCAAGGCAATTCACAATAGAGATTGCTGTAAGCATTCAGGTAGGCTCCGAGTGAGTGCGGACCAGGAAAACAAACAGCCTGGATATCCGGCCGTGTCCAGTCTGTGATCCATGTGTGTGACCCTGACTGCACAATACTCTTGCTGCAGTACTACATTGATTGTTGCTGGTACGTTCTGCAAGTGAATGTCACATGCTCTGTTAAGGTTCTTCAGAGTTGGTACATGTCAGATTCAAGTGTCTGGATATAGGGTGCATGTACCTGGTGCCCATGGAGTGTGCCCTGAAATATTGGTGCTTGGTGTCCAGCATGGTCATTGTTTGGAGTAACCAGCCTCTCTGGTTTCCATGTTTTGGTTTCCCAATGTGTAGTTTGCTCTTTTGGAATATTAATGAGGTCAGTTAGCCTGTCAACAAGGACCTTAACAAGTATTCATTGATGTCAACTGGAAACACACTGCTCCCCGGTGAGAGTCTTGCTATGTTGTGTGTTAAAAGTGGAAAAGATTATCTTGACGCTTCTCACTTGTCACCTGATGCAACCATGTGTATCACCATAGCCCACGTCGCTCAGATCCCAAGAAGATTTCATCTTTGTTTTTTACAACAGTCCTTTTGCCATTTCAGTCCACAATCAAAAATACAGAAGAAGTAAAAAAGAATGGTCTTTATAGTTTTGTAACCTTGTAAATCTTAAAATGAATATTCAAAAAAAAATTCCAAGAATTGTACAAACCCCAACAGGTCATATTGAAATCATCAACTTCTCGTGACTTTGCTGTGTAATTGGCGGGACAGTGTTGCTTGTAGTCAGAGCCTCTGCAAGCTCCTTCCATACCAAGACGTTAATCTTTTTAGATGCTCTGCATTTATTGTTATCAATAAGCTGTTGACCCTTCACTTATACCTCATTGAGAAGTATGTTGATGTCTTATTCACTAAAGTTGTAACACCTGAACAGTAGTGTTTATATAGCACCTTTGATGCTTTGCAACTTTCAAAGGAACTTCACAAGACCATTACATTATGGCGCTAAGCCACCTGTGGAGATATTACTTTCAATGTTTAAATGCTCAGTCAAAGAGATAGGTTTTAGAACAACGGAGAAGGAGGACACCAAGACAGAGGCTGAGGGGTGTAAGGAGGGAGTTACAATATTTGGGGACTAGATAACTGAAGGTGCAGCCACCAATGGTTGGCTGATTAAAACTGGAACTATATGTGTAAGGCCAGAATTAGAAGGGCATAGATACCATTGAGGATTATGGGGTTGGAGGAGATTATGGAAACACAGTGGTGAGAGGCTGTCAAGGGATTTGAAAATAAGATTGAGAATGTAAAAGTCAAGTTGTTGCTTTACATGAAGACAGTTTAGGTTAGCAAGCACTGTAGTGATGGGGGAACAAAACTTGCTCTGTTAACACACTGGCACCAGAGGTTTGGATGACCTTGAGTTTATGGAGGGTAGAGTATAGATGAATTGCCTGGAATTTATTGGAACAACCGTGCCTGGAGGTAACAAAGGCATGGACAAGGATTTTAGCAGCATGGGCTGAAACAGGATAAAGTCAATTGTAATTACAGAAGTGGAAATGGGTGGTCTTTGTGACAGCATGAATATGAGTTTGGGAACACATCTCAGGATCAAATGTGATACAGATTGTGAACAGACTATTAATCTCAGTCTGTTGTCAGGGAAAGGGATGGAGTCAGTGAGACAACAGACTGTGAGAATGGGGACCGTAAACTGTGGTATCTGTCTTTCCAATATTTAATTGGAGGAAATTTCTGTTCCCTAATCGCTGGACGTCAGAAAAGTGGTCTGGTAATAGAAACAATCTGGGAATGTTTAGTGAGTTATTGGGTACGCACAGGCATTTTCTTTGCTGTAAGCAAGTTAAAAAAGGCAAGTATATTGAAAATAAACTGTTTTGCTTAGCTTGTCTTTTTAAAATGCCCTACACACTTTCTTGTATATTTTAATGTTTTAAAAAGCTTTTAATGGTTTATATAAATGTTTCAAAGATTGCTAGCGCTAAATTTACACAAGTTTTAAAAAATATTTAAATATATTTAAAAACTGATAAAAGTTTAAAGTTTATAAATGTTTTGGAAAGTATTCGGAAATGTTCAAAAATATTTAAAATGTTATCAAAGTTTTTTAGAAAAGCTTTGGTCATCTATCATTCTACTTCCTTTGTGGATCACTATGATTCTGACAATGCTTTTGTGAAGTAGCTTGGACATAAGTATTATTTATCCCATTTGACATAACAAATGTCATCATATTGACGGCAAAGACTGGCTTGAAGGATGAATATACTCTAGAGCACTGGAATGCTGCTTGAGATACATTTTGATATCCACAAGGACGGACAGCTTGGTAGCTGCTCCGAAATGGATCAATTCCAACTTGTCCGCAGTCTGCAATCCTACTCGGGATTTATCTAATTGGATTTATCTACTCCACCATCACAGATAAATTCCTAATTTCCATGAGGAATAGCTTGTAAACTGGAAGTATATGTAAGTAAATGTGATTACTTACCAAATATGTCTTCTGCATTTGCTGGAACACTTACATTTCACTGGTATGTCATTAATAGTAATACTATTAAAATGATGCAAATTAATAGTGCTGGTAATGGAGGAATTTGCACTTTCTAAGACCCTTATGGAAATCTAAACATCTGCTTGATTTATCTCTTAAACCACAAGAATTTACAATAAAGTGAAGGAAACCTTTTAAGATTTGGCATTATACAAGGATAATCCTTTACTTTGCTTATGAAATGAAACGAGTAGTATGTTTCCTGTCAGAAACTATCTTTTTTGTTTGGGAACTTTTAGAGTTAATAGTATGGACCACATTAAAATGCTACTTTTATGTTCAAGATTATGTTCAAAGTTAAATTTATAGGGCAGCCATGTTCTGAGATGCTGACTAGAATTCAAATGAGATATCTTTCTGGATTGCTTGATGCAATGGAGGCTAGTTAACAGCACACGAGGGACTGGAATATTCTCTATTTACAAACAGCAGAATGCAATGTCCTCATTGGGATGGGAGTGCAATGGAATTGGGATTGAATGTGGAGAGCAGTGGTAGGCTGCTTTCAGATAAATCGGCTGCTTAACTGGCCAGTCCCTGATCAGGGATGGAGTCAGGGATCAAACAACTGGCTCTTTGTGCCAGTACAGAACAGGGTAACATGTGACTCTGAACTGTTTAATGAGATCTGGGAAAGACACTAGAACCAACAAGGCAAACTAGAACCAGTGAAAGAAAGCAGTATTATTTTATACTCAAGAAAGTGTCTTGGGGTAATCTGGTGCTTTGTGCTATCTCCTTCTTTGCAAGAATGGTGTGATTCACTACAACTATTAGCATTGTTCATTCAGTTGACAATTGTAAAATAAGCTGGGTTGCTGATTCATGTTCTGTCTCATCTCGCTGAAGTATTATTTAATCCATGTTTTTAAATATTGGAGCAGCTCACTGGAGTATCCAGCTTCCATCACGAGAGGTTTCCATTGTTGCTGGGTCAGATTATCATGTGACTAGATATTGAGACCTAAAATGCAACCCAGAGCGTGATTGTGGAGTCCGCTTTTTTGAGAGAGACCTGTGGGTCTCAATCGCCAAGGAATCTTAAAATAGTGCCAGACCAGGCCTTCAGGAAGCTGGCGTAAATTGTAGATGGATGGCCACGCCCACTGTCTTCTCTGTAAACAGTGATGGAATGATCACAATTTCAGTGCATGAATTCAATCAGCGCTTGGGCAGGCATAGTGAAATAGGAGATAAAAGGTACTGCAGATGCTGGAGAATCCGAGATAACAAGCATGGGGCTGGATGAACACAGCAGGTCCCTGCTCCTATGATGCTGCTTGACCTGCTGTGTTCATCCAGCCCCATGCTTGTTATAGTGAAATAGGATACTTGTTTTCTCTCAACAGTACAGTTCAGATTGATTGATTTATGTATTTATCTATGTATTAACCTGTTTTCTAATCAACCTGCTTAGTGATGTTGTTACACCCCTCTGAAACAGGTGGGATTCAGATTTATTTTTAATGTCCCTGAATATTTGTTTCAGCTGTCTGAACCCAAATTGACAACATAATGACACTGCATTGCTGAGTATGGTTTAATATAGTACTTCACATTGCCACTTAACCTCAAACTTATCTGTTGACCAATCGCCCATCATTATCGGACCTGACTGACTAGTCTTTTTTGAGTCTTGGGAGGCAGCGGTATTGTGGTAATATCACTAGACTCAAACCAGAACCCCAGGCTAATGTTATGGGACATGGGGTCAAATCTCATCATGGCAAATGGTGACATTTGAATTCAGTAAAAATCGGGAATAAAGAAACCAGCCCTATTGATTGTTGTAAAAACCCATCTAGTTCACTATGTCCTTATGGGAAGATATCTGCTGTCCTGATCTCATCTGGAGTACATGTGACTGCAAACCCATAGATATTTGGTTGTCCAGACAAATGTGAGGTGATGCATTTTGAAAGGTCAAGTTTAGGTGGAATTTACACAGTGAATGGCAGAACCCTTAGGAGTATTGATATGCAGAGGGATCTGAGTGTGCAGGTCCACAGATCTCTAAAGGTGGCAGCACAGGTAGATAAGGTAGTAAAAAAGGCTTATGGCATGCTTGCCTTCATTGGAAGGGGCATTGGGTATGAGGATAGGCAACTTATGCTGCAGCTTTATAGAACTTTAGCAAGGCCACACTTGGAATGTTGCGCACAGTTCTGGTTACCACAATAGAGAAGGATGTGGATGCTTTGGAGAGGGTACAGAAAAGGTTTACCAGGATGAGGTTGTTGACTTGCTCGCTAAACTGGCTTGTTCTCGTTCAGATGTTTTGTGGCAAACATCAGTGGAGCCTCCAGTGAAGCAATGTTGTTCCACTCCACTTGGAATTTGTACTGTTCGGTCCGTTATGGTGACTACTGTCATTTCCGGTTTTGATCTGTATCGGTTTGTATAGGGGGTCCAATTCTACATGTTTATTGATTGCGTGGTTCTCCACCCATAATGCAATTAACAAACAATAGAATTGGACCCCCTATACAAACCCATACAGATCAAAACCGGAAATGACGGTAGTCACCATAACGGACCGAACAGTATAAATTCCAAGTGGAGTAGAATAACATCGCTTCATCAGAGACTCCACTGATGATGTCACCTAACATAGTGACAAAACGTCTGAACAAAAATAAGCCAGCTTGGCGAGCAAGTCAACAACCTCACCCACAACCTGAGCTACACATTTTTGCCAAAACTTTAAAGGTTTACCAGGATGTTGCCTGGTATGGGGGATTTTAGTTATGAAGAAAGGTTGGATAGACTAGGTTTGTTTTCACTGGAACACAGGAGGTTGAGAGCTGACCTGATAGAAGTTTGTAAGATTGTGAATGGCTTGGATAGGGTGGAAAGTATGAGGCTTTTCCCTCAGGGTGGAGGGGTCAAATACTAGGGACCCCAGTTCAAGGTACAGCAGAAGGGAAGTTTAACAGAGATGTGTGAGGCAGGCTTTTCAAACAAAGAATGGTGATGGCCTGGAACATGCAACCTAAGGAGGTTATGGAAGCAGACACAATAACAGCATTCAAAAGAAGCACCTGGATGAATACGTAAACAGGAAGGGAATAAAGGGATATGAATCCCATAAGTGAAGAGAATTTTAGTATGGAAGGGCAAAATGTATCTGCACAGGCTGGAAATGCTGAAGGGCCTGTTCATGTGCTGTATTGTTCTTTGCTGTTCTTTGACTTTTAACTGTCCTCTGGACAATTAGGGATGGGCAATAAATGATGGTCCAGCCAGAGATACTCAAATCATGTAAACAAATAAAACAAATCGGAATGATGAGCAACTCCTACTTTTGGAACATAAATTTAATGACCAATACAAGAGCGAAATTACAATGTGGACCTCAATTACTTCTTTACCAAAGAACAAGTAAAATATGGCCTCACTTCGGTAACAATATAGAAGTATATTAAGCAAAGTTTTTTTCAAAATTGGAGCCTGATGATTTGAACACTGAAAGTCTGGACCAATTGTTAACTTTCGGGGATAAAATTTATCAAAAATATTTATTAACTGGCTATAAGGCGTGGTCAGATTTTGACAGATTTAGAATGGCTGAGGAAAATACAATGCAAAAATACATAATGGAATTTGCAAATTGTTGGCAAGACTGCAGAAATTTAATCTGAAAATTCCCCAATACGTGCTGGTCTTTAAATTTTTGGACTGTATCTGTAAAGTATGGACAGACTTTTGGTTTTAGGGAGATAAGCAGGATAAATGTCAAAAGCACCAGAAAGATTCCTAGGAAAGCGTTCTTTCCCAGCAGCACTGTAGCACAAAAGCAAATGGGTGATCAGTCATATGACAGAACATAGACGATATAATATTAACAAAATGGTAAGATAGTCTAGACAGAAGTTATACGTGACAGTATGAAAAGAGAAATGAAGACAAATGCTATTGATAATTTTGAATTGAAGAGAATTTGGGATTTACAATGAGTGAAAGAACCCCAGAAATGCTCAGGGTGTAGTCAATCAATGTTTCAGCTGTGATTCAATGTATCAATACACCACAAATTGCCCCAAATAATGGACTAAAGTACTTGGAACTAAACATGAACTGGAAGATTCAAAGGAACACAATAGAGATACGGATCAAAGAAAGGGCATTGTATTGTTCACAAAAAGTTTCAGTCCAGTGACGGAAATATCAGTAGCAAAGTCTTTCAATTGTGCAGTATTGGACAGTGTGTCTACAGTGTGGAGAGTAGACTGGCTAAAATGCTACTAGACGGCAAAAACAGGATTGGGACAAAGTTAGGAAATTTGAGATTTCCACCAGCTTCAAATTTGGGAATAATAATGCACTTAAGTCTTTGAAAAGAGTGGTCATTCCTTATAAAGAAAATAGAATCAATCATTAATATCACAATGTAGTGTCTGGTGAGATATCCTTGTTATTAAGTAGACCATGAATGAAAAATGCACAGAGGGAACAGGATATAGACAATGACAAAGCTATTGCATTTGGCAGGTTTCTGAATTTGCAATTTGCATAACTAGGACACTACTGTACTCCTGTGATGGAACATTACCTCTCCACTAAAGAAATTAAAGAAGTGTTATTGACATCGGGAGATACGAATTTCGAAGACAAAAAGTCAATTGTGTTAAAATTGCAAAGGCAATTTGTCTGTCTGTCCTCTAAAAGCTTGAAAGTTTTAGTAAAGGATACAGGAATCACAGATGGAAAGTATGCTGAGCTAATAAAAGGGATAACTATTTTCTGAATAGTTTTCTGGACTATTTTCTGAACGGTGAGAAAATTCATAAAGCTGAAGTACAAAGGGATCTGGGAGTGCTAGTATAGGATTCTCTGAAGGTTAACTTGCAGGTTGAGTCTGTGATTAAGGAAGCGAATGGAATGTTGTCATTTATCTCAAGAGGGTTGGAATATAAAAGCAGTGATGTGCTTCTGAGACTTTAGAAAGCTCTAGTTAGGCCCCATTTAGAATACTGTGTCCAATTTTGGGCCCTACACTTCAGGAAGGACATACTGGCACTGGAGACACTGGTGTCCAGCAGAGATTCACACGGATGATCCCTGGAATGGTAGGCCTAACATACGATGACGGCTGAGGATCCTGGGATTGTATTCATTAGAGTTTAGGAGGTTGAGGGGAGATCTAATAGAAACTTACAAGATAACGCATGGCTTAGAAAGGGTGGACGCTGGGAAGTTGTTTCCGTTAGGTGGGGATACTAGGACCCGTGGGCACAGCCTTAGAATTAGAGGGGGTCAATTTAGAACGGAAATGAGGAGACATTTCTTCAGCCAGAGATTGGTGGGCCTGTGGAATTCATTGCCACGGAGCGCAGTGGAGGCCGGGATGTTAAATGTCTTCGAGGCAGAGATTGATAAGTTCTTGATCTCGCAAGGAATCAAGGGCTACGGGGAGAGTGTGGGTAAGTGGAGTTGAAATGCCCATCAGCCATGATTAAATGGCGGAGTGGACTCGATGGGCCAAATGGCCTTACTTCCACTCCTATGTCTTATGGTCTTATGGTCTTATAAACAATAGTTGTGAGTTTTGTCAGAAATATGAAGAGATTTCACCTAGCTAGTGGCAATGGATTTAAAGGTATAGAATAAAGAAATAATCCTTTTCAATTGAGGAAACCAGATTATTTTATTAACTGACATGGTAAACTCAGAAAAAATTGTGGATAAGATGATGGAAAAGTGGATAGAAACTGGGTTTGAACCACTGGTAAAATATTTCAGTGGTAGGCAGATAGGGTATCGTTTGTTAGTTACGAATTTAGAGATGTGTGTGAATAAGAAGGAAGAAGGTACTAGTTATGAATACAACAGCAGAAAGTTCTTTTAGCAATGATACATGTTAAAGGAACCATGCAGTAAGAGACAAAATATTCATAAAAATTTGGCAGATCAGCAACTCTGTACGTCATCATGTACACCATTGCGGGCTGTACTTTATCAGAACTTGTTGCAGATGGTCAGAAGATATAATCCATATGAGTTAGGATTCGTACAAGAACTAACTTCCGTCATCAAGCCCATTGGAAAGTACTGAGATAACAAGGTGTGGGGCTGGATGAACACAGCAGGCCA
>JAHRHZ010000271.1:5154989-5198090 GCA_024137785.1 Ginglymostoma cirratum
CAGCCCCACACCTTGTTATCTTGGATTCTCCAGCATCTGCAGTACCTTTTATCATTGGAAAGTACTGTCAGTCATGGAGATGTTCATTATAATAATGGTTTATTTGAGAGGGGGGCTTAAAGAATAGAGCAACCATGGAAGGTTATTAGTAAAGGTGGAAAAATAATTACCATACAATATGGACATACTCTTCAAGGATGCTTGGTAGAGTTTAAATTTTTGCTGATTCTAAAGTAGTTACATAAAATAATAAGGAGCCATTGCTACATTCCAAGAAGGACCAGGAAACTGAAGTTTTAACAACACTTTAATAAAGTGTTCACCTGCAGGTATCAAGGTTCGATTAAGCTATTTTCCTGCCCTGTATGGCCACTATGCCATTTGATTGGACGCTTAAAGTCCATATTGGGAAAAAGAAATCTTTGCATTTTAATATGCGAAGACAAAAATGTAATGTGATGTCATTTTGTTGGTTTATTAGGTTGTGCCCATCTTAGGTTAGTGGTTTTAGATTCAAATCCCACCGTGGGACTAGATGGCTAAGGAAGGTACATTCATAGCCTGGTTTTGTGGTAGGGCTCAAAAGGTACCTCCTTCCAATGAACAGGTGATGGGTGCGGAGGGGTTGGGAAAATTGGAGGACCCCTTCATGGGTCTGCTCCTGGGCCTGGTCAAGTTGGCTATTAACAGACACAGGCAATGGGCAGTGGAGGAGTTCATAGATGCCGACTGCCTGCCCTTCTACCTGGATACGTTTGTGACCTCAGGTCCAATATCAAATGATATTAAAGATGGCCCAAGCCATTGTACTTCTCACAGTTGCTAGCTGCTGAACAAAGTTTACAGTCACAAGGACTGCACACCAATCCCATCCTGATATCTGTCAGTTTATAGCTTGAGGTTAATTTCTCTGCCAGTGACTGTTTAGCTGGAGCACGGGGACCTCTGTGACGTCACAGAATCATCCACTCATTAGTGCTTCCAGGATCTAATGGACTCGATGTTCTCCAGAGTCCACTTCAAATTCTTAACCATTTCAACTCAAATGTCTGGGGCACCTGGATTCTCAGCCATCACTGCCTTCTAAAAGGTGCCAACTGCTATTGATCATACCCACACAACTTTGAGAGTGCCTGCCACTAAATAATAGTGTTCATGAGCTGAAAAGGATTCCACTGTTTTAATGTTAAATTGATTTATGACAATAGCAGTCTTATTTCTGTGTTCTGTTTTATATCAAGGGGACTGTCATGACCTATATGCACTGGAGCATTGATGGGTGCTAGCTTCTTTCCAAGGACTCTTGGACCATGCGAGGATTATCGCTGGTAGACAAAAGCTACCCTTTGCAGCCATGTATTCTCTAAGAAATGACCAGACTGCTGCGGAGCAATGGCAAAACACTATCCACATTTTGACCAGGGCCACTGAGAAATGGATTGTAGGTGAGGTTCCAAAGCTTGGGCAAATTAGCCTGGGTGATGCAGTGGAGCCCAGACACATCGGGTATCCTGCATCATTGTGGTACTCTGTTTCCTTCATAGTCTCAGTTGCCAAAAGAGGAAATGTATTGAATGAGGACCATCAGAGAAAGATAGAACTCCTCTGAGGAGGAGTTTTGAGGATCCTGTTATGGCCAATGAGGAGTATCAACGAGCAGAACACAGGACACTGTCCAGAGAGACTGAGAGCATCAAGGCAGTCCAACAGCCAGACATTTCCAGGATTACTGAGCTGAGGAGAAACTTTTCATTTGCAATTTCTAATGCCATTTGTGCACCCAGCCCTCTGCTTTGTATCTTATCGCTAAAAATTTCAGCTGGTGTTGCTGGTTATTACTATCAACAATGAAAAGGTCAGAATTGGATCTAATGTGAATCTAATAGTCTCAACTTTATAAAAATCTAAAGAACCTGTGCAAAATTTCCCCTCGAGCATCTTTAGCAGTAAAACAACAATGAAACAGTAAGCGCTTCCATTAAATTACTCTGTTGCCCCTTGGCTCGAATATGGTCCTTGCACCTGAGAAACGTGAGTGATTTCAGGGAAACAGCTCCCTTCTAAGAATTGCGAAGTTGTAAATTATCTGAAAATGTTCCTTTTGAGAGCCTGGCCATCGCTATCACTTCAATGTTTCACAGTGCAGTCAGGTTGCACTGGTCTCTTCCTATGCCCCAGCATCCTATCTGAGTGTTCAGGCTGCAATGGACTGTGATTTATGCATTTCTTCACTAGAGAGTATTACACAATGAGTAAAAATGAACATCTTGGCCATTGGCCATCTCATGGACTTAAAAAGTACAGCATTCCTTTGAAAGGAACAGGGATAGGAAGAACCTTTCCTTTGTGAAATTTTTGGAAATGACACACATACCATCAACCAAGTGGATTGAAGCTTAGAATTGGTGGGTAAGAAAGTCAATTTCTTTTGTAAATTTAATTTTATTTATAGTTTGTATTTGGCTTATATCTATGAAGTGGATGCAAGGTGGATGTAATGCACCAACCTCCTTGCTGAGTTATGTTTGCAGAGGCAGTATTAAGGTGAGTGACAGCCCTATGAGTGCAAAGTCACAGAGAGAAGACAGTGCCAGTAAGCAGTAGATCGTTCACCTTTTGGTGGTCCTGCTGGCCTCCTGATACTGTCAGCTGGACTGAGGACTAACGTCTACTCAGTGACCCCACTCAGCAGCACCTGGAGGGCAGGTCTGTAAATATTGAGACCAGGTTGGTTTTATTCAGATCTATTGCTAGGGGTGACCACTACCAGCTGAGGCTGCATTTCCTGGCTTGCTGTTTCTGAAGTGATATCCAGCTGTATTTCTAAATACAGCGCCAGAGCCTCTAAACTCAGAAGGTTTTGACAGTGGCAAAACACTGCTGGCTCTTCCGTGATTTGCATGGTACCTCGCATAACAATTCACCTGCACAGACAGTGAGACATGGAGCCCTGCACCACAGCAAATATGACACCATGTAACACACTCGCTGCCTTTGTTTAAGTTCAAGTAGGGACATTGCAGGCACAATTGCTGGGAACATACCGTAACATTCTGTGCAGCAATTACTGCCCTTGAAGAGCTGGACTGTGAGAATCCATGGGTTTGGATAATGAAAGCCTTCATGTGGTTCTGTTCAGAAAGCTGACTGACATTTACAAATGGATGTACTTAAGTGAGGGAGGAGGTTAGGATAAGGTCACCTTTAATGTATAGCAATTTTAGTCAGATTCAGAGAGCAGTTTTTGGTAGCTATGCTCACTGTGATATTTCCCAGGGACAATGTCATAAAAAGCAATCAGGCTACAGAAGCTGAACCATAATGTTAACAAAAGATGTTTAATTAGCACTGTCTAGCATGTAGATGGCCAACATCTAGCTGCGTCCTTTGTATGCGATTGGGTGAAACTTGATGAGAATGTTCCAAAATGAGTTTATTAGATACTGACATAAATTATTTTCAACGGTCAGCAAGCAACAGTAACTGAGTCAGTTTAAGGAATCAGGTCAGAGAAGCTGGTTGTAAAAGACAAATGTTTATAATATAAGACTTTAATGTTGACATAGGCCGCTCGAGGACGCCAGGCAGAACTGCTTCACACAAAAGTTAGTGGAGCTCTTTCCTCAACAGTTTGAGATAGGGTTCAATAGAAAATATTAAACTGGGATTGATAACTTCATATTTGGCAATAGGGTATTAAGAGTGTTGACCAAGGCTAGTAGGTGCAGTTAAGAGACAGATCAGCCATGATCCAATGGAATAGAGAGCTAACTGGCCTCCTGTTCCTAGTCTTTTGATAATTATTTTTAAACTCTCCAGCTGGTTAATCGATATGATGGTTCCTGGATTATTTCTCATTCTGTTGTTGCCTCATCTCTGGTGGAAAAGTGATTTGGAAAGCTAAAGCATCTCAGGCTCAGGGCAAGCTCACCATTCCTGGTTGCTGCCCCCTGACCCTTCCCTGCTGGATGTCCATGAGTGCCAACCCTTGGTGAGGAAGAGATTGAAGCAGGGTTGTTGGGGGTGGGGGGAGGCAGCTCTCCTGTACTGTCCATGTAAGTGAATAGCCTGCCAATAATCTCTCTCTGTTTCCCTTGTGGGTACTAGGGCAAAGTAGCAGAGACTGTCTAGCATTTGTTGAACCCCAACAAGACCAGTGCCCAAGGAGAAGGCGGCTAATAAAAATTGACCTGGGAGAAAAAATCTTGGTCTAAATGAGTTAATGTGTGGTTTGTCATCTCTTGAATATCCCTTTGCAGCCTGTGTCGAGCTGACTATGACACCCGCAGCTTCTCCATAGCAACCTTATTCAGAGTGTCTGAACAGTCCTGCTGATAATAGTGGCATGTTGTTAAATTGCCTGAATCAACTGATCAAAAGCTAATTTGGAAAGCAGCACCATTAGTGTTCAGATTGGCTGAAGGATGTCCTGGTTACTCAGTATGACTGCAGTGAAGAAACAGCAGGAAATATTAAGGTAAGCCACAGTTGCGAACACAATATGAACATGGCCCCTTACTAAAACCCCAGTCTTCAGAAAGGTCAGAATGCTGAGTGCGCACCTTAAGTGTTCTTCAAATAATAGCTCCCACTCCCTCATTTCAAATTCCATAGAATGCTATGAATTGTGCACCAGGAGAATGATATAAAATGAGAGAAATCACAACGTAAATTTCACAACTTTATTGCAGGAATCAATTTAACATTGTAACATTGCAATTGTTTTCAGAATATTTAAAGATTATGATTTTGACTAAGGATAAATGTATTTTAAATAAATTGTTCAGTACTTCATTTGCAGCTTTTCTGTTTAGCTTGGAAAATGGAATTCCCAAGAAATGGCACATAAAATAAAGCAGAAAAAAACGGCTTTCTGTCAAACTGTCTGCAACTCTCTCCACACCAATGTATTCCTAGATTAGTGAACTGTCAAAATCCTGTTACTTGTAAGAACCTGATTATTTAAGTTTCTCATCGACTCAATAGTATGTGCATTGTCCACTGTGGATCTATACCTACAGACCAGTTTCAATCACAGTCAGTGATAAATTAATTGTTCTTATAGGACAGTTCACCTGCAGCAGGTCTAATGAGGGAATGTGCAAGCCTCTTACTGCTTCTGATTCCTGTCCAGCATCAGAGAGTGCTTCTGTATAATCACTAATGAGGAAAGATTCAGACTCGCGGTGATGATTAGATAAAATTACTTTGAACCAACAGCCTAGAAACAAAACATTCAGCCCCAATTTGGTTCACATAGAATTCTTCCCACCTCTCTCCATCGAATCAAATCAGCAAATGTTTCTAAACCTTTGCCCTTCCTTCCAGTTTTCCTTTAATTTCATCTTTGCTATTCAATTTCACCCACTATTCATGGGCGATTAGATAGTAAATGCTGGGTTTTCCAGCCACACACACATCTGTCAATGAATATGTTAAAACTACAAGTTCCATACTCTATTCATTTCACTAATCCCTAGTTTTGGTCTTATCCACAGATGAATCTACATCACCCCGCTTCATCATTTTACAGCCCTTGTTCAGGCCATTGCCTTCAGTTTCTCTATAGTAGAGAAAAGCAATTCAATTAGTTCAATCTATCCTGATGGGTAAAACCTCTCCATCTGGTATCATACAGACTTAAGTTTGTCATGGAGCAACCCTTATTTTGCTTAATAAAGTGCAAAAGCTCACATTTGTCCAGTTTGAAATTATTTTAGCAATTCCTACTCATTCTGCAAGTCGTGCGTGGGTGGCATGCTGTGAGGCAGCAGTGCTAACCTCTGAGCCACTGTGCCGCCCCGTTTTCACCCTCATCCTCCCACATGACAAACCCCCACATGCCCTCTGTGCTGCCTCTTCAGTCCTCTTTCCCACTCCAATTCTGTTCATAGCCATTTCCTTCGAGTTGGTTCCTGATAGAAGGTGACAGTATGGGGTCCTCTGTCAGTCGCTTCCAGCCTCAATGTGACAGGGAGCCCCCAAACATCCACTTCGCAGCTGCCCATCCTATCGAGCTCACAGCTTCATACTGTGCCAAATCCCCCCACCTTACCCTTTCCCATGTGCAGCCACCTGCCGAGCTTTCCCAGCCAGCCCTTGGTATATGACTGACCATCTGGGGTGTTCATACACTCACTGACCCCCTCCCAAGGCCAGCGCGTTCCTGACTGTCACTGACCCCTCCCCTGCTCTCCCACATTATCTCCTCGCAGCCATGTTCTCTTGTATCTACCTCTTGCAGATCCTGCTCTCCCCTCCTCATTCTTTCATGATTACACTCCATCTTTCCTCAGAGACCCGGTCCCCAGGTGTAAGTTGTCAAGATGCAGTCCCACAGCAATAACCACCTTTGCTGCAGCATCCTCCCCACCCCCACCACACCCAACCCCAATGACCTTTTCCCTACTTCCCCTTAATTTCTGTGGACATACCGGCAGATCAACCATGGCCCTCCCCCTCCCTCCTCCATTCTTTCCTTCCTCCTACCCTCTTTCATCCCTCCTCTCCCCGCCTCTACCTGCTCCACCTTCCAGTGTGGGCTCCTCTCTCTTTCTCTCTTCCTCCATGCCCCTACCCAGTGAGACCCTCTCCTCTCACACCCCTCCTCTCACCACCTCCCCTTCCCCTTCCCCCTCCTCTCAACCCCTCCCCCTTCCTCTCATCTCTTCCCCTCCCCCCTGCCTCCTGTGAAAAACAGCTCAAGGTGGTCTTGATGTCAAGGTGCACCTTACTAGGCTTCTCACTGATATTGCCCCACAGCTCACCATACCCAATGGCCCTTAAGAGTCCATATGACCCACCCATTGTCTTTAAATTGTACTGGTCTCTGAATGGGATGTGTGTGTGTTATTGTTGACTGTTAATCTGGTGATATTCCTTCCCCAGGGACTGTCATTCCTGGTTCCTTTGTCGCTGCTCTGGGATCTGTTGTTGTTCTATTTCCATTGTTGGGTTGTTCCGAGTGTGATGGTTGAACTGAGGCCTGTGCAGGGTCATCTAGTCAACTGTGTCCAGCAGTTGTACTAACTTTTGATTGTGGTCAGCACTAGCCTTTTCTATTGTATCTCTGCATCCATAGAGTGGCAGATCATCCACTACAGTTTCCATTGTAGGAACGTCAACTATCTTATGTTTTCTGCATTGATGCTCAACTGGAGCTGTGGGTGTATGCTATGGCAGAGGTGATTGTGGTAGAGTTTAGCTGGCCTCTACATTTCTGCACCAACAAAAGAGCAGTTTGAGTCACCAGATTAACAGATTATGTGTGCAGTTCTCAGACTGTGGGATTCAAAGAGCAATAGCTTAATTGCTAGTTTCCTTCTGTCTAACATCAACATTGATTAAAGACACTGCAGTTTCAAAAGAATGAGTTACAGGCCAGTCTCATAAATTTCCTTAAAAGTGTCTGCATTTCATGTATTTTAGAAGTAATGATGGAAGCAATTGATCAGAATTGAGATTAGAACCAAACGAGATAATAGTTCAGATCTCTGGTGTCCAGATATTTGGAAAGTGGACATACCTGGGGAAAGATGGGCACTGTGACCTCCCAACACGCTGACTACGCAACCATTATCCAAGAATTTTAAATTTCTGATGGACAGCATCAAGAATCTCTCAAAACATCTGGGTTAGTATCAGAGACTTCAAAGGTTTCCAAACCCACTGACTATTTAGCCAGGAAAGGGTTGAAGACAGCTTTAACACTTGACAAACTATAAAAGTGACACACCCCCCAACCATCTAGTCAGTCACATTGACCCCCTTCTCTGACCAGTGACTTCTGATCCCCCCCCCACCCACTTGCACTAACTCTGACAGCTGCCACCCTCCCCCATCACCAACTTGCCACACTACCCCTTCACCCATTTACATTCATAGCTGTCAAAAGCACTTGGGGACATTAAAACTGTATTTACTTTCTGGAATAGGGCAGCTATTGCTGTAAAAATATAGCGTGACTTCTATATCAATCCAGCCTGATGCTATTTTTGTGATTTACCTGGACTGGATCCGTTGGGATGGATCCTGCATCAGAAGTGGGGTCCAAATATTCCTGGGCAGTGGGTCAGCAACTCTGGGTCACAGAATAGAAATTGAGAAGATTTGGGATAATTAATTTAATGGATTCCCAAAACAGATAATTAGGGATGGGCAATTCATGCTAATCTTACCAGAAAACACCAAAAAACTATGAACTAAAAGAAGAAAAGATATGCAACGAAGAGTAAAGTTGAGAAGTGAAACATCTGAAGTATCATGGATACATTCTGGATGTGGTACTTTGACATACAACTTGGTCTCACCACAATTCATTAATGACTTTATACCAAGCACTATGTCATGTGGTAATGCCAGAGATTCCGATTTAAAACATTGTGTGAACTAGGAGCATTAGGAACTGGTCTGAGATCTGATGACGTTGGATGTACCTTGAGGGCTTTCAAGATGGTTTTGGGAACACTGACTAAGGATGTGAAAAGAATCCTGAGGCCCGGGGGCCTATCGAGTAATTTTCCCCAAAAAGAATGATAAAGTACCCCCTGGTTAAGCGACAGGTAAATGTTGATATTCTAACCTAAGTTTTCCCTTTGGAGAATTTACACAGTGGGCCTGCAATGGACTATACGCACTATAAGATGTAGATTTATATTATTGAAAGAACAAATGCACACCCTGTGATTTCTGTGCCACACTTTGGCATCACAGTTGGTAATTCTGTTGTGTAATTTCAACTGAGCAGCTACAAAATAAAGCAAAAATAAAGAAAGATTCTGGACAAATTATTCCAAAATTAAAAAAATCGGCCAAACTAACTTTTGTACTGTCTGAAAAAAAGGTTCGTTGAAATAACTCATTAAAAACTTCAGTATAACAAGATTAGCTTGACTGTAAAATTGCCTTTCCAATCTCTGCACATCAGTGTTGATATTAGCCATTATAGTGAAGCTCTGTTTAACCTAGCCTGCTCCAGTACTCCACGAGGGCAACTCCTGGTAATTGCAGCTGTTTAGAATTTCCTGGCTCCAAACCAGTTATAAAATGATTGGCTTTTCAATTTATTGTACTCTGAATTTGTGTGCAAGATCTCATGTTACACACTTAATCAGGGAGATTTTAATTTTAAAGACTTGACTATGAGCCAAGGCTTTTTTAGTTAAACAAAGGAAGCTGCAATTCTGAAATAAAACATCAAAAAAACACAGCTATCCAGAAAGAGAAAAGGCTGCTTCATATTTCATGGACTTTTCATTGGAACTGAATCTCTTTGACTATATTCATTAAAATAAATTTAGTTTTGCAAGATTTATTCTCACCTGAAATCTATCGACATTTCCTTTGCAGCATTGGTTATGCTGATTACAGCTGACATGTTCATGACTTCCAATTTTGTTCGCCTCACTTCATAACAGTACTCCAGTAAAGAATGCTCTCCATGTGTAATAAAGTTCCTGTCTGATGTGTCAGTCAACAAGTCAACCTATGTGTAACATTGCTTTCATCATCTCCTCAGGGATCAATGTTCATGAACTATAAAAGTTGTTCAGATGCGAAAGCTGTGGCAATACCTTTGTATAAGGGGAAAGATAAACAGTGGAAATTCCTATCAGGAATATTTCTAATTTAGTTTTAGAGATATGACTCAATAATCCAATGTTCCCTTGCAAGTCACGGATTATATTCCAATAAAAGATATTAAAACAGTAAAGTGCCAAAAGATAGCAGTTCATGAAAGCAGGGGATAACTTGAATAACAGCCATATAACAAGAAGGCACTGATGAGGTTGGATTCACAATTGTAATCAGTGTAACACTACAGGTCAGGACGTTGTATTAGAGACAACCAATAGCACATTTAAGAGAATAAAGTTAGAGCTAATATTTAGTTGTGTGTTGTCATGGAAACAACCTTTTTTTCCTTTCAGTTGGATTAAATCTATTTTTAGAATCAATCCTCTAGGCTTCACCAAAGGAAGAACAGATGCATCATGTGCTGGGATAGAGTAATTGAGACAAGGCAGCACCTGTCTTCAATCATTAGACATTGCTATCTTGCTATCAGCTGATCAACACAGGGAAGTGTGTGGGTGTATGTCAGCTAAGGCTCAGTGACACAACTTGCCATGGTCATTCATTGTATTCAAGGGGTTAGCTGCTGTTTCTGTCAAACTGCCCGATGACTTAAGTCAAGAAAGGAAGGAAACATAATCAATGTAATTGGGTGAGTAAGGAAAGAAAGCCTTTGTCAGATCACCAGGAAACTCAATGCATAAATTGGTTCCACAACATTGCTGACCAGTGTTGGATATCAAGCAGTGTGATCCTTATCAGAGCTTAGCCGCATTATCTTCACCTGACAGAAAATGAATTAGGTACAACTATTTTGCTGTCATCTTATGTGCTTGGGCTTATCCCATTTGAACTGGAGGAGATACAGATGCTCAGTTCCAATCTCTAAACTTTAATGATCTGCAGAAGCCTGATTCTAATTGATTCCCAGTTGGCTGACCAGCTTAAACTCGTTTCAGTAGAATGCCTCACAATGCACCAGCTCAACACTGATTGAATTACCTACCCCATTAGGTTGATCAAGCTATCTTACTGCTTGAAACAAGGAATTGACCATTTTATTGGCAAGTAGTAACAAAATATTCAAGGCCCAAGTAGTGAGTGGACCGAGTGTAAATGCAGAGGGAAAGACTAAGGGACCCACAAATAGGCACAAAAATAAGATCGAGTTACTGCTCCATTTAGAAACCTGACATGGTCAACTTTAGTTTTATGACGATCCTGAGCTTGGAGAACCAGCCAAGAAAGGTTAGTTACAGACTGGTGAACTTCACCTAATCAGAGATCAGATTTTGTGTCAATCAGGAAGCAGGTCTTTTTGAAATAACAACAATGCTGCATGAGCTCAGCAGGTCTGGCAGCGAGAAGCAAGAGTCAATGGTTTGAATGCAATATTCCTCTTCATTGGAATGGAACTTTTTTCAGTGATCAAAAAGTAAACCTAAGAAAAAGCTCATTGAAAGAATTCAAAAAATCCATCCTAATGGAAGACAAGGTTGATGGTCTGAAGTTGTTGAACTCAGTGTCTAGTCAAGAATACTATGTATAAAGTTCCTAAAATGTCTTTTGAAGCTGCCATTCTCTGGGATCTTTAAAGAATTGAGATTGACCTGTTATCAAAAAGATAAGAAATGTTGCATATCAGTGAGGATGCAGATTCTTCAATAACTGCTGTTAAAAGAGATTTGGAGAGGCATGAATCTCTAGGAAATCCTCAGCAACTACAAAATTAGAAGACAATAATTCACAGGATGTGGATATTGATGGCAAGTGTTAATTATACGTCAATCGTGTGCAGGTATGAATTGAAAATTTACTTGAACATACATTAAAAAAGACACTTATTGAAACCGTTGTGCGGTTGAATTAGGAGGTTTACCTCAGCAAGGTGTTTCACCTGAAACAGCACTGCTTATGTTATCTCTTGTAACATAAGCTGGCTATGGAAAGTGTGATATCAATAAATCTAACAGTCATTTATGAGAACTATTAGATACAAACATTACATTCTTCAACAAAATAATCATGTGAGCTAGTATGAAATTATCAGTTTACAAGACAGGAGCCTGCTTCCAGTAGAGTGTCATGCTTCAAGTGATCGGAAGTAAGATGGAATGTACTGTAACTAACAAGTGCATTGTCATATGTTATGATAGTGATGATATCATGAGCTTGTCTATTACAGGTGCACTGACCAGGTGACATAACATAAAACCTATCATTTTGCAAAGATAAAAACTGATCCAAACGGACCCAAATATTTATTATTCATTCACAGGATCTTAGCATCGTTTATCCTTCATCATGGAAGGAAGATGCAGTGGTGCAATGTGAAAGTCATATTGTGCTGTTTAATATTCAATGATCATTGATTTGATAGTAATTCTGTTAGACGGTCTGAACATAGACAGTGGGTTGACAATGTGATATTGGTCACTCCCTATTTAGTACCTGTCTTGAAATGGTCTGCCAGTGAAATGTGGTTCATTTTTAGAGATTAGCTGATCAGGAAACAGAATAAACTGAAACTAGCACACTCACCTTATCAATAAAAATCTTGCTTATTGTGTTGCTAAGTTGTGGCATACTGGGGGCTTTAGAGACCAGTCACAAGGAATAAACACAGCGAGTAAGCCTGTTGCAACTTTAATCCAAGAGGTATGTGGAATTTGAAATGGAGGTGCTTCTGTTTTTTGCATTCATCCATTTGGCACATCTCACATCCATTCACATGTCATTAAATATCCTGGTTCATCCTTGGCCATTCACTGACTAGCTGTCTTCTATATTTAGTACCCATGTGTACTTAGTGTAACATGGATATGATCTCTTGGAATAGTGATTTCAGTACTGGGACTTATTTGCCCTTGAAAACTACTGGTCATTGTTTACCAGTTTTATCAATGACCAAAATAAATAAATCTTCTCGGATGTTACTTTATCAAGCCACCCGTGGATAATGACCGCTTGCAACTTGCGTACATGTTCTTCTTTCGTTGTTGCTGATTACAATTGTTCACAATGGCTCTGGTCAAAGGATAACTGATCAACCTTAAGAATGCCTTCAACTGCATAGTCTAGAGATTCAACATGTAGATCAAGTGAAATATGGACTGGGTAATCTGCTAATCTGTCAAATATAATCCTTCTAGCCTTATTTCACATTTCCGAGTTATTGTTGCACCTTGATAAGTAGACACTGCATGTGTGGCAATGCACTAGTTAGTGGATTGTGACTTATCATTTCTAATGGCTTTATTTCTTACCAAATGAATATGTGTGAAATGGCATGATGCCCAACACTAGAACTAATGCTCCACTCTATATTGGAATTGTTTGTTTGCAGAGATGACAAGATTTTTGAACCAAAAGCAATGTGTTTTTCATCTTCACAAAGACATGCCCCTAGACCTTTTTACAATACACCCACTTCGAGAGCCAAGAATTTCCTGTGGTGGTAAAATTGCAGCAGGCATGATATTACGGACGGAGCTTGTTTGATGATTCTCTTGACACACATAAGGGATGATCTCTTGAGCAAACCCTTCAGTGGAGACACTTTGTGAATGAAAGAGCACATGGCAAGAGGACATTTAGAAAAATCTTCAATCTAATTTGGATGGGGACAGACTCCATGGGTGGAGTAAATGGATCCAAATAAATTTGGCTGATATTGACCTAGTACTTCATGTTGTCAAATACCAATCCTTGTCATTGAGCTGCTACCATCAGTAGGTGAAGGTTACTGCCACGTTGTGCCTTTGTCTTGTCCATGACTGTCATCAATTATACAAACGTAGCCAGGTACATTCTCAATCCTACTTCATGCTGCTGGAAGAGGTCTTGGCTTACTGATGGCCCTAAAGATAACTATCAGAAACAGCACAGTCCCAATCAAGTCTGAAATGTCATGAACTTTTGGGACTCTTCTGCTAAACTAAACATCTAACTTGGAAAAAAAATATTTTTGCTTGTAATTTAGGATTTAGTTCTTCCAGTGTTGGCATTTTGTATGGGCATGTTTCTTTCTGTTTTGACATTTAAATGTTGAGACCTTGTGGATCTCGGCATATTCTTATGCTGCCAGCTTTCTTTAAAGTGCATGTAGTACTTCCTTGGATTATCAATAAATGGGGTTACATCATGCTTAAGCTGCAATTCTACATCACCCTTTAAAATTGCCAATCACATTGAATTCATCTGGGAACAGGCAATTACAATTGACTAATTATACTGCATCATGTGTGATATGTTTTGCCATAAAGGATGTATTTTGAATCTCGTGAATTGTAACATGACCTAGATTTGTGCATATTGACAGTCCTGCCACTTCTGGAGCATTGGTACCTACCAGGTAGAAAATTTTGAGAAACCAAAATGAGCTTGTGTATTGGCACTGCAGTCTGATGCTGCCCAAGTACAGACCTGATAATTTGCTATACACAGCAAGACAGTCTCTCACGGAGACAATACGATGGAGTATCACTTTCTGAGCTGCTAAGCTGCCAGGATACATAGTGATTGGCACCATCTCCTTTGTTAATTTTAGTTTTGTGTGTGTTTTGTCCTGCCTTTTTTCAGAACATATGTTATTGTGTAGGAGGTGTGTCTATCTTATACTGTTGATATGGTGTGTGAGGTTAACAATATCAAAAATGTGGACACTTCCTGAAATGTACCTTTCACTCAGTTGACTTTGAATGTTATTAAGTTTGCATTTTTTCATTTTCTTAACACTTTGTCTGCTGCTAGTGCTGTACGATCTTGTTGGTGACCTGTTCTAGGGTCTTATTTAGCCTTGGAACCAGATTTCCTGCCCAATGTCCTTTGGTGCCATGGGCTTTACAGATATCACAAAGCTGGACAGCTTTTGAGTAAGTGCGACAACCTTACATCGGTTACAGATTTCCCTGGTTTGGTGCGCTTTGCTGACCAGAGCCATAGTATTGGCTATACCTAGAGCATGTAATTGTTGTTGGCCTGCCATTTTGGCTTCACATTTGTGTCAATCCTTAAGTAATACATCAATTGTGTAGCCAATTTTTTTTCTTGACGAATAGATCCTTCCTAAAGGCTTTTAATTGGCGTACAGGAAGCCTTGATGACCTTTATGACAATTCTTTGTCTGAAAAGTAACACAAAATGGATTGTACAGGATGGGCCGAAGGACTAAAACATAATGATGATATTTGGGAACCGCATGAAAATAGATTGTACAGAGTGGGAAAGTAGACTGGGAAAGCTTAGGATGATACTCGGCAAGCAGCATGACCTTGAATGAGTCCTGTGAGCATTCCTTTATGGGCTGAAGACAACACCTGCAGCTTGTTTTTTTTTCTCTGTAGCTGTGTTTTCTGTACCGGTCAGCAGTTTTGTCCATTGTATCTGCTGTTTTCTGTGCCCTGCTGTTTGTTACGCTGTATAAGAGAGAGAATTTTGATTCAAGTCTCCAGACTTTGCCTCGGACCAGAATTGTGAACGGTGCCAGGAATGAACTTAAGCGTCCAGACCAGCCACCGATCGAGGGGTCCCCGAAAGGCAGAAGGGCGTGAGACTTTTTGCTTTTTCTCTTTTCCATTTATTATTACCACTATCATCATTATTATTACTTAATAAACATTCATACTTAAGTAAATTGCTATTGTTGAGATTTCCCTCAATGATTTTAACCGAATCCAAAAGAACGCTGTGATCCAAGACAACAACTAAGATGTTCAAGACTGGGGTCAGCATATTCTTTTAGGGAAGTGTATTGAGTCATATGGGATCAAGACTTGAGTTAAGGGCCATACTGGCCATGACTTTGTTGTATAGTGGAATAGGAGCAAGGATGAATGACCTCTTTCTTTCCTTTTGTTGCCATGTAACTTTGTTGCCATAGCTTAAGAACTGATGTTCAACAAATGATGGTCATTTTGGTTCATTGCTACACTGCATGATCATGAAGAGCTGCATATTGGTCTTTAAAAGGATTGACTCAGCACATGGTTTAAATATAGCAAGATGAAACATTGCTGAGTTTTTAAAGCCACTCTCACTAATTATTTGATCTATATGCCTTTATAAGGTGATCAGTCACTAGTGGAAATGTTTGAGTGTACAGATTTATGGAAGAGAGATAAAATTCAGACATTGTATCTGAATCTGTCACTGTCACATTACTAATTTGGTTCTGGGGTTAACAATCAATCAAATACTAATACACAATTAAATTAATTGAATTTAATTTCATTACAGGAGCACTGTTGCTAGTCTGTTGACACTATATAGTTTTACAAGGGGATTAGATGACCAGACTGGAATTTCATAAACTTCTCTCCATGCCTCTCCCATCTGTAATCTGACCCCATTTAAAATGCCTCCTCCCTCCCAATCTATTGTCATTCAGTTAATAATCCACCTTTCTATTTTTGCTACCAAAGTGAATAACCATAACATTATCCACATTATACTTTATCTGCCATGCATTTGCGCACTCACTCAACTTATCCAAATCACACTGTAACATCTATGCATCCTCCTGTCGAATCACCGTCCCATCGAGCTTTGTGTCATCTATAAGGAGAAATTGCATTTTGTTCTGTCATTAAATCATTAAAATGTATTCTGAATGGCTGGGGTCCAAGCATTATTCCCTGTGGTACTCCACCAGTCACTGCCTGCCATTTGGAAAAAGAACCATTTATTCCTACACTGTGTTTTCTATCTGCCAACCAGTTCTTTATCTATGTCAATTCACTATCCCAACTGCATGTTTTTCATTTTACATGCTAATTTCTTATGTATCTTTATCACAAGCCTTCTGAAAGTCCAAATAAACCACATCCACTGACATCCCCTTATCATCTCTCCTAGTTACATTCCAGTAGATTCATCAAGCACGATATTCATAAAGCCAAGCTGACTCTATCTAGTCCTGTCACTGTTTTCCAAATGCCCTGTGAAATCTTTTATAATGACCTCTAGCATTTGTCCCATTAACAACCTCAGGCTAACCAGTCAATAATTCCCTCTTTTCTCTCTACCTCCTTTTTTTTAAATAGTGAGGATACATTAGCTACTATCAGAACACTTGCTGATTTTTCATTATTTTTATTTTATTATTTTATTAATTTCTATTTGGACCTGTGATCTGGGAACTGTAGGCTACAGATAACTTTCGGACTGTGGATAACTGCTTGTGTTAAAATTAAAACAGGATAAACAAGATTTAGTTTATTCATAAGGTCAGGTCTGGAAGTTAATTTCAGGTTGGTTCCTAGTCAAAAGGTTCCGCAGAAGCTTCGTGAACAGGGAAGAGCATCATGTTTAAACAGACAACAGAAGTTGGCTGTTAATAAGGTAATTACCTGGGAATGGGTTCCAGCAAGTTTGGAAAATACCTTGTGCTCAAGCAGATGGCAGCTGTTGAAAAGTACTTAGAACCTCATGGAGGAGACAGTCAGTTTGTCAGGGAGTGGTCAGAGTTTGTATTGGATTTTGGACTGTTTTCTATGAGAAAAGGAACCCAGCTGTAAATGCTATAGATGAAGATTTGAAAGCTCCCTGTCTAACGTCCCTTCTTGGTTCTTGGAAGCTCAGAATAGAAGCCGAAGTTATGATTATTACTGCCTTTATCTGAGTGAACTATAAAAGGTGACTTTGATTGAAATCTTCAGAAAAATCAGTGAAGAAATTATCATCTGTGCCTATGGAACAAAGAATCACGAAAGCCACTTTAAGTAAGGTGGCCAGCTTTTCTTTTAAATTTAACTTTTATCCCTTAACTGTGTTTGTCTGTCTGTCTTTCTTTTGTATGAATGGGGCTAAAAATAGAGGCTTTTGGGTTTAAAACACAGATCAATCGGATCACTTTGGTGTTCAATTTTTCCCTGTTAAATTTATTATATTGTTAAAAAACTAGTTAAGTCTTTTGTTTAAGATACAAACTAGTGTCTGGAATTGATTATTCACAGAGTCTGGGATTGGTCATTTAAAGTCTTCTTAGGAACCATTGGGGTCAATTTTAAGGGCCTTTGAATGTTATAATTTTACTAGAATGTGAATATAGGGGTAGAAGGCTGATTTGGTTCAGCTCTCTGTCTCCTTGTTGTAACACTAACCTCCAATCCATAGGAGCAGTTCCAGACTCTCTAGAGTCTTTGAAGATGACCACCAATGCATCCACTATTTTTAGGGTTACTGCCTTAATGTATATGCCAGAGTAATTATCGACTTGGCGATTTTTGTCCTTTTAATCCCATTAATTTCTCCATTACCATTTCCCTCCTAATACTGATTTCCTTCAGTTCCTCTCTCTTACTGGACTATGTGATCCCCCACATTTTTGAGATATTTGTGCCCCCCTTTATGAAGGCAGAATCAAAATATGCATTTATTTGTTCTGCCATCTCTTTGTTCCCATTATATCTTCCCCTGTTTCTGGATATAAGGGACTGACATTTGTCTGCACTAATCTTTTTCTCATTTTCTCTTCTCATATGTCACAATCTCAAGACCTCTCAAAGTGCTTTGTATCCAACAAAATACGTACGAAGTACAAGTTTATGATGTAAGTGACTTGGCACTCAATTCACACACATTTGGTATCACAGATGGCAATGGGATAAATGACTAGTTAATCTTTTAAGTGATGTTGGTTGAAGGATGAATGTAGGCCTGGATACTTGAGACAATCTTGCTGGTCTGCTTTGAAATTGTGCCCTGTTTTAACAACAACATAGAATTCATCAAATTGCCACATCTCTTCATTCTCAAGAAATGTTATATCGGACTCAAAAAGATTAACTCTGTTTTTCTCTCTCCACAGATACTGACAGACCTGCTGAGTTTCTCCAGCATTCTCTGTATTTATTTCAGACTTCCTGTATCTGTAGTATTTTGCTTTAACCAGGGATCTGCTTGGATGAAACACAATCTCTGAAAATGTTCCAGCTACTCCAAAGTGGGCCTACACCTTTGATTAAATGCAAACCATTTAAGTTTTATGAGGAATATGGTCTTCAATTAATATAATGACTTTGCCCTGACTCATTTGAAATTTAGACACACAAATCACTTGGGCGCAGAGTTCATTAGCTCTAATGCTTTCTCAAGGCAGAAACATTACTTGATGAAATAAAGCTTTTCCTAGACCTGACTGCTCAATTTCAGTTTATCCTGGACAAGCAAAATTAAGTTTCTAATTCTAAAAGACACAAGATGAGCATATGACCAATCCGGGCACATACTCTTAATATCTCTGTCTTGCTATATCCTATGTCAAACAGTGAATCTTCTGTCATTTCAACACTAATTTTAGCTTGTCATGGTTTCTCTCGTTCAAGGTTCCTACCCTCCATATAAACTTGACCACCAATACTCATATCAACCACATTGCTGCTTTACGTGGCCTCATTATTCCCAACTTGTCAATTACAGACAAGGCCATCCCAGATCACTCCCCTTGTATAATTCTTGTTCCAACTGACTTCTTTCTATGTGCTGCCCCTTAAGGAGATTAAGTGGCTCTGTGTCAAAATTTTCTTGTTAATGCTCTCGTGCAACCCGGGACATTTGTTGATATTAAAGCTACCAGATAACACAGTTATTATTGCTCTGTACTCCTGCTCCTAATTTGTTTATATGCCTGATCTCAGTGTATGATCTTTGCCAACACCTGATCTACTTATTTCCATTGATGCAACTCAACACACTTTCCCGTTAATTGTCATCGACTATCAGCACTGTTTCTGCTGACCGACTGTTCCAGGGTTGCAGACTGTCTTCTAAATTTTTACTTGAGTGATCGATCTTTCACGGTTAGGGTTAGAACAGAAATTGTTGGAAAAACTCAGCAGCAGTGGTAGCATCCATGGAGGGAAAGCAGAACGAACGTTTCAGTCAGTGACCATTCATCAAATCTTTCAGGGAAAATTTGGTCATACCTAGAGGTTCTTACTGCCCCACCCAATTCTACAAACTCATTGTTAACATGACCCCACTTGAAGCATACCTCTTCCTGAGAAACAGAAGGAATTTTTTTTTAAACTCGTTCACTGGTTAGGCTTGATTCAATTTCTTGAATCAAAATTTCACCATCAGCCATAGTGAGATTTGAACCCATGTCACTAGGACTTTAAATTGGGATCAGTAATCCAGTGACATTAATACTATGCCAGATAAATTTCCCACAAGACGGAGTATGCTATATTTTTGATGTGCTTCCACTTCAGTTGAAAGGAAATAATGCCTGGGTGGAGGTGCAGCCCTTCAGGAGGGATGTTATATTGAGACCTTCCCCATATTTAGATGGACCTATGACACTGCTTTGAAGGAGCTTCGGGGTGGCACAGTGGCTCAGTGGTTAACACTGCTTCCTCACAGTGCCAGGGATGTGGGTTCGATTCCAGCCTGAAGCGACTGTCTGTGTGGAGTTTGCATGTTCTCCCTGTGTCTGCATAGGTTTCCATCGGGTGCTCCGGTTTGCTTCCACAATCCAAAAATGTGCAAGTTAGGTGATTGGCCATGCTAAATCACCCATAGTATGCAGGGATGTGTAGGTTAGGTACATTAGCCATTGGAAATGCAGGGTGACAGGATGGGGGATGGGTCTGGGTGGGATGCTTTTTGGATGGTTGGCATGGACTTGTTGGGCAGAATGGCCTGTTTCTTCACTGTGGGGATTCTAAAAGTACAGGGGTTTCAACTGTGCCCTTGACCTCTACTCGGCAAGTCACATGGCTTCTTGCTTAGTAGGTCATGAGGCAGTAGCTGGAGGTTACTGTTTTCCCTAGATTGCTGATGATGTTGTAATCTCCTTCGACACTGTTTTCTCCCGTGCAGCAAGTCCTTGAGGAATCCACCAGCCGCAATGTGTTAGATGTCACTAGGGACTTTTCTGGTCTAAAGATTGGGTAAGTTTCCTGGGTCATGTGTGATAAATACCCAGAACAGAATCTTCCACTCCCTTGAGCAGCTTGAGCAAAGGCAAGACAAATGGGAAAATAGGGCGAAAATGAAAAACATCCGATTCTCAACATTAGAAAATTTTCCAATTTTCCCCTTGAGTTTTAAGTGGTGAATTTTGAATCTCACTAATGAGTGGTGACGGTCTTTTTTGCATCTCATTATTGGGTAAACTCCCCTCATTTCTATGCAGCTCCCAATTCTCCTCTCCTTCTCTATGAAACTAACCAGCAACAATGAAAATCAGAGCAGATCCTCGATGGTGATGGCTCACAGGACCTTCTTTCTGCATGCCTTCAGATTAGTTTATCTTTACGCAATGTCCCTGAATGCTCCATGGGCACTGTCCTCTTCTACACTTCATCCATATGAGCTAGTATCAGGATGATTACAGTGGAAGGGGGTAATGCAAAAGAGACAGGTGGGATTTCATAGCGGTTAGGAGGTCATGGAGGAGTTTTGGGAGGGGGTTTCCACAAGTGGCAATCACCCCGGCCTCAACATGGAGAGCATATGGCCAAAGAGGTTATAGAGTCATAGAGGTGTACAAGACAGAAACAGACCCTTCAGTCCAACTCATCCATCCCGAAGACATATCCTAACTTAATCTAGTCCCATTTGCCAAGATTTGGCCCACATCCCTTCCTATTCATGTACCCATCCAGGTGCTTTCTAGATGTTGTAATTGTACCAGCCTCCATCACTTGCTCTGGCCTCTCATTCTGTACACGCACCACCCTCTGCATGAAAAAGTTGCCCTTTAGGTCCCTTTTAAATCTTTCCCCTCTCACCTTAAACCTAAGCCTTCTAGTTTTGGACTCCTCTACCCTGGAAAAAGACCTTGTCTATTTACCCTAACCTTGCCACACATGATTTTATAAACCTCTAGAAGGTCACACCTCAGCCTCTGACGCTTCAGGTATGGGGAGGCAAAGGCATAGTGGTATTATTGCTGGACTGTTAACCCAGAGACCCAGATAATGTTCTGGGGACCTTGGTTTGAATCCCACCATGGCAGATGGTGGAATTTGAATTCAATAAATAGCTGGAATTAAGGATCTAATGATGACCATGAATCCATTGCCGATTGTAAGGAAAAACCCATCTGTTTCACTAATATCCTTTAGGGAAGAAAACTGCCATCCTTACCTGGTCTGGTCTACATGTGACTCCAGACCCACAGCTATGTGGTTAATTCTTAAATGCCTTCTGGGCAGTTAGGGATAGGCAATAAATGCTGCCTAGCCAGTGATGTCCTCATCCCGTGAATGAATAAAGGAAAAAAAAAAGCCCCAGCCTCTCCTCAATCCTTGTAAATCTTTTCTGAACATTTTCAAGATTCACAACATCTTTTCTACAGCAGGGAGACCAAAATTGAATGCGGTATTGCAAAAGTGGCCTAACCACATTGTCCTGTATAGCTGCAACATGACTTGCCAGGTTATGTCCATTCGCAGAACTGTGGACTTGGGATAAATTGAAGAAATGAATGTTTATATAAAAAAG
This sequence comes from Ginglymostoma cirratum, assembly GCA_024137785.1. Lineage (NCBI taxonomy): Eukaryota > Metazoa > Chordata > Chondrichthyes > Orectolobiformes > Ginglymostomatidae > Ginglymostoma > Ginglymostoma cirratum. Next base: position 5,177,016 of record JAHRHZ010000271.1, read on the forward strand.
GCTGAATGTAAACCGGGGAGGATGACAAGTTATTTTGGACACAGGGAAATGCAAAAGGGAGCTTGAAGGTTGTTTTTAAAATTCCCCACAGATTATCACCTCACCCATTTGACAGCTGACACATTGTGGTTGATACGTTCCTTTAGGGCTTTCTGCTCATGAGAAGACCGTGTTGAAGGAGACAGAAGTTACAACCTCAGTGAGCCCAGTGAAAACAGGTGTCACACAAACTCCAGAGGGAGCAGCAGTAGGCGAGATCCCTAAGGATCTGGAGGAGAATGATGAGACTCCATATTTACAGACCTCGATGTTTGCTACCTGTCACCAAAACACAATGCAGTGCAGTCAAAGGAAGTCCTGAACCATCATCACCAATTCGTGCCATCAATGGCACAGGACTTATGCTCAGAAGGACTGGGTGGCCATACCACCCCAGTGGCGTAAAGATTACAGCTGCCCTGAATTTCTATGTCAGTGGCTTGTTCAACAGAGGAAGTGGGGATCTGTGTATTATCTCCCAGTCCTTGATCCAATAACGCATCCTGAATGAAGCTGATGCCATTTTCCCTAGATGACATCAGTTTCAATCTTTCCCCTAAGGCAAGGAGAGTCAAGCAGCTTCAGGCAGTAGGATTCTCCAACATCACTGGCTTCTTCTAGTGCATAGCTCTATAGACTGCACCCACATCACTTCAAGGGCACCCTATCATCACATCTCTGATTAACAGTTTTGGAGGACTGGACCACATATCATAGGGGCTGCCATCAGGCTTGGCCATTATAGAACACATGGGTTTCTGCCTCCTTCCAAAGTTCTCAGGCCATACAAGGAAAGCTGCTGGGATATCATGGTTCCATCTCCAAATGCAGCTAAGACACCTTTACAAACCCGGACTGGTGCAGATTGAAGATACAATGTCACCCTCACTTCCATCAGATTCATAGTGGAACAGACCATAGCTTTTCTCAAGATAAGGTTTTGATGCCTGGACTGCTATAGTGAGGTCTTGCACTATAGTCCAGAAAATGTGTGCCACATCATTGTGCTGCATTGTTCATAACTGAAACTGACAAAGCGGAGATGTGCTGGATGCAGAGGGAATGAGGGATCAACAGCAATCCTCTGAGGATGAAGATGAGGATCAGGACATTAACCAGGAAGACCTTCCAAGAGACCAAGTTAAAGCAACAGACCATCAAGTGTGAGCCAGCTAGGTTTAGAGGTCCTTTCATTGTTAACTTTCTGTTGATTATATGGAAAGTAGCCCCTAGTTACTCCAAAATTCATGTGGTCACGTTGATTTGGATGTCTTGGCTAGTTGATAGTATTTGGGCCTCCATCCTTCAATCCAGTTTAGCGACTGCCCCTGACAAGCCTGCCTGCCAGCCATTCCTTTACCTGCCTGCGCACTTTCACAAAGTCATTAATGGCCAAGACCATGGGATCATCTTCTGACTGCAGTACTCTTGGTGACCGGGGCCACTTCTTCCTCAACCAGCTGTGGAGATGCATCAATGATGTCCCACCAGATTGTGTTCTCAAGTCTAATCTAGACAGAGAAACCTACTGAGGTGACAGTCTGAAAATGCTGAAAATCACAGTGGGTCAGGTAGCATCCATGCAGAGAAAGCAACTAAAGTTTTGAGTCTAGATGACTCTTCATCAGAGCCTGAGATGGTGGAGGGTGAGTGGCTTCCTCCATAGAGTAGAGTTGGAGCTGAGGGCTACCAGTGTTAGCCTCTACATGATAGACTTTTACTAGAGGCCACTAATGCCTGCATAAAAGAATTTCTTCTGTCAAGAGGATAAAATCTTATGTGGGTTAAGAATAAGTTAGCATTAGCATCAGTGGTGGTGGGAAAGCACAGCAGCACAGCATAAGAAAGCTTACTAAATTGGTTGCTCATCGAGTTCTCTGTGCCCCAAATGCACGGCCACACTCTTCACAGCCATGTCTAATGAATGAGGAGCCTTATGGCCCCTCACAGTGAGTCTACTAACAGCAAACATGGGAGAGCAAGTGTTGGCAGAGTATCTCCTTACTGAGTCTTCCGTTTCTGGTGGGCTAGAAAGAACCTGCTGGTTCCCCAGAAAGAAAGACCAGTAAAACTGGCAAATGAGACATACTGGTTTGACTCATCTTGCATTCTTCGAAGCAGGGATCTTGTATGACCAGTATGTTCATTTCTAATTGTAAATGTGCTTTTCTCTCTGGGGTGGGTCACTTTTTGGATAAGCCATTTCTAAGGCAATTATATGCATTTTTTAAGTAAGGAGAAAAATTGAAACACTGTTTTAAATGCAAGTGACTAATATATGACTGTTTAGAGTTTAAAAAAACAAGTTTTCAGGAAATGTTCTGACTGACCTTAATGGACCACTGTTCTGGCAGAATGATGAGACAAATTATTGTTTTGTGCAATTTTGAAGCAAACAAGGGGCCTGTAAAATCAGCTGGTGAACGTGCGGCATAGTTAGTCCCTGACAAACCATCCAGGGCTTTGTGTTGAATCATCAGCAGCTGTACAGAGATTATGATGAATCAGAGTGGAGCTTTGGGTATAGGAATCCCAAGAGAAAAAGGCGAAGGGATTAGGAATTAAAATGGCTGTAAGAAAACTAAGCAAACTGTCTCCCCTGCTCCTCCAGCGATTGAGGCCTTGTCGGTCTGTGGCTCCATGAACACCAAGCCACTTCAGTACCACACCCAAGTAGCTAGTCATGGATTCAGAAGTGTCTTGATAGGCTATTTAACAACTGAGGCATCACAGCTATTTTCTCTCCTCTCTGAGATCAGCGAACAATTCGCAGACCAGGAACTGAACCTATGAATTTCTGATCTTGAACATTGTTGAAAAGAGAGATTTTTGTGCAGCTTTATGTCTGTACTTATCAGGACAGATGTAAGAATGCCAACTTACAAATGATCACATTTGTACAAATTTTGGACAAAGAAAAGGGAGCTTGTTGATTTGCAAGTCAACTCTGATTGGCCGAGGCACAGCCATGGTGAGAGGAAGTGTAAATGAGCCACATTATAGGCTTGATGGATGAGTGTTGCAGACTGATACATTCCAAGGTCCAGGACTACGTGCTGAGGGACAGACTAAAACTTGGGACACCTGCTGCCAAGGCACAGTGAGGAAAGACCACTGTCTGAGGTCTTCCTGCTAAAGTAAATTGAGGTCCTTTACAGTTATTGGATGCTCCTAGTGCCTCAAATGCATGTAAATATTGGTATTATATGCATAAGGGAGGACTTTGGTCTTTTGGATAGAGTCAACGTTTTGTTAATTTACCTGATATGCAACTGTATAGAACTGAACTGCCTTTGAGGCAACATATATCTACAAAGAGATTTTTTTATGAATGAAGTATATTTTTTAAAATAAAAAAAGATTTTAAATTATTTGTTGGTGGAGCTATTGGCTCATAACATGGCTCATTTACACTTGCTAGAAGTGACAAACATTTGTACATGTTTTATGCAAACATGTATTCAAACCTTGCACCTTTCAGAAGTAACCAGGATATGAAAAGTCTATAGTTGCCTGTTGCTTTCTCCATGACAACACTTCAACCAATTGCAGTTGCATTGCCAATCAAGCAGCACCAGTTTAACCTGTAGTGTAAAACTACAGACTTCTCGTATCCTGGTTATTTCTGAAAGGTGCAAGGCTTGAATATATGCAATGTGTTTGCAGAGAACATGTATGAATGTATGTCACTTCTAGCAAGTATAAACAAGCCATGTTACAAGCCATTAGCTCCATGAACAAACAACTTAAAATAGTTTAGTGGAAAACATTAAGATTAGTTGAAACTTGGCACTTACATTTATCCCGATGAGTGCAAGACAAAAGATTTTGGCAAAATTTATCTTTAGCGATAATTCAATTCTGAACTACTAAGCAATTTTCTGATCTATATGGTTTAAACCTGCCTTGAGAGAGGAAATGCACTGAGTAATGCCCAGCTCTATGATGTCTAATAAGGTATTCAAGAGGGCATTCTGTGTCTTTATTTTGGAAAGTAATGGTATGCAGGAATATGGGGGAAAAGGCAGGAGATTGACACTAGATAATAGAGCCGGACTAGATAATAGAGCTGTTGCAGGCACAATGGGCCAAATGGCCTCCATCTGCACTGTAATAATTTTGAGGTGTAAATAAATAGGCTTTTGTTCTCCAGCAGGAACAGAGAAGCACCTGCTCTCTGGGTTTTCAATTAAATAGTAGCCCTTCAATAGCTGCAAGCAGGAACAGAAATTCTCTCTCTCCTGGCCAACCTTCATCCTAAACCAAAATGACCAAAACAGCTCAGTTGATCATTAATTTTCTTTCTCTTTGTTATACCATCCTGTGTACAAATAGGTTAAATAAAATGAAAAAAAAGCTTGCAATTTTTAATTCTACTGAACATTTAAGCACTCTCACAGTCAATGAATTAATGTTTTTGTGGTGTACTAACTGGAAGTGTAGGAAGCACCACAACTAACATGCACACACAAACGTACTACAAACAGCAAAGTTGATCAGATGGTCTGTTTTTTGTGATGGGATTAATGTTGACCTGAACACTAGGGACAACTCCCCTGCTCCTGTATCAGTATGAAAGGACAAGATAGGATTTGATTTAATGTTTTAATATGCACTAAAACCTATGATACTCTGCAAGAAAAAGCAAGGAAATGGTGACACATGAATCTAAGGACCCAGCAATTTAAAAAAAACATCTACAGTTCTGATATACAGATTAAACCATTGTAAAAATATGGGTTTTATCTATTTTTCTCTGAAAATGGATTTTATATTCGGTACTTTGTTGTTGTTTGCGTGGGATTTCGGTACGTAAAGAGTTAACTGCTGATATGCAGAGAATTCTTTGCATTGATCAGGTTAGGTCCATAAAAGATCTCTCTCAATGATTAGTGATAACATGTTGAATGAAAATAGATATGGACAAAGGATGAGAAATTAGAACAATTTAAAAATGATTAAGTCTGTCTGTGGCATGCATAAAACAACAGAGTCAAGGAAAGGCCAGTTAAATTATTAAGCTCTCTGCACACTTCTGGTTGTTCTTCACACTTGAAGTCTTTAAGTAGTCCAACGTAAGCCTGTTGAGATGTCCTCCCAGTGAAGACTTGCCAAGTTTGTTATAGCTACAAATTGTAAAGCCCCTTGATTGGGTAATTTAGAAAGATCGCTTCTCTTGTGGATGTCTCTCTCCCAGGCCAAATAAATTTATGTTTTAAGAGGAGCCAATTTCACTAGGTTTTCTTGAGTTAACAAAAAAGAGTGAGTTTACCGATAATAAATGCAAGAACAATACAATTACACAGATTAGAATGAGAGGCGAGTATATACAAAACAAAGTTAAAAACAACGTACGGATCAGTTTCAGAATTCCCTGAGGATCAGGCAATGGATACTGCAGCCTTTATGTTCACTGATACTGGTAACACAGATGTTGACAGGTGAGCAAGTCTTTTCAAGATACTTGGCTTTGCAGGTCAGCTAAAATATAAATTGTCCTGTTTTCTTTTGTCAATGCCAAGATTGAGGCATTCAGAGAGAGGTGGACACTTTTCCTTTTAACCTGCAATACAGGGTTATTTAACGGCTGGGAACAGCGCACAGACTTCACCAACACACACAGACAAGTGGTTGAAGTTGATTTTTCAAACCATGTTTTATATATTCTCAGAAGGATAAAATACAAACATGTCTTTTGACTAATATCCACAGTTCAGCATATGTGTGTATATATAGTCTTGTACAGGTAAGACATGCCTTTCATTTCTTTTGATGGATACAGTCAAACTCCAATGTTTGTTTGTTTTCTTCATGTGCTATTGTATGGAAGCAGGCTGCTTTCATGACTACATATGTATAAATATATTTGATGAATGAAGTATATTTTTGAAACAAAAACGGTTTAGAATATAATCGATAGATATTTTTGCTGAAAGGAGATCATTAGATTGCCTTACTCCTCTTGCCCTTTCACGTATTACTTGTCAAAGCTCCCTTAACACCCTGCAAGGTGCAACATTTCAGGGTTTATACAGGGTACCTTTTGGCAGTCAGTGCATGCCAAGTTTAAGCTATATAATCAGCCAGGTTTCGTTTGCAGTCTTTGTTTACAAAAGACAAGTCTTGCCCAAAAGTTCAAGAAATCTGCAAGTGGCCTGCAGTTATGATTTATTGTCACAACAATGCTAAGTTTGTTACTCACAGTTCACAATATCGTGCTGATTAGGGTATAACAGCAAATTGATGCAGCTATAAATGAACCACTTATATTACCAATACAGAAGGGGAAATCATGATGGGAACTAGAGAGAATGAAGGGTTCTCCAGAGATCTTCAGTCATAGCTCTCAGTTTTACAGGAGAAATTAAAAAGTGACCACAATTGGCCAATCCAGAACTGGAACTTGTATCAACCTGTAACAAAGTCACCGGAGTGAGTAAAGACTGCATGTGACTCAAACATCACCTGGCTGTCAATTACTACAGTTTTACTTTCTTTCATTCATTCATTCATAGAAAGTGGCATCACTAGTTAGGCCAACATTTATTGCCAATCCCTAATTGCCCAGAAGGCATTTAAGAGTCAGTCACATTGTCGTGGGGCTGGAGTCACCTGTGGACCAGAAGGTAAGGGCTCCAGATATCCTTCCCTAAAGGGTATGAATGAACTAGCTGATTCTTTTTACAACAATTGACGGTGGTTACATGGTCACTATTAGGTTAGCTTTAAATTTCATTTTGTTTTATTATTCATTTAATGTTTCACTTTCTGCTAAGATGGGATTCAAACTCATACTCCCAGAACATCAGCCTGGGCTCTGGATTACCAGTCCAGTGTAATTACCACGAAACCAGTAATCTGTTACACCATACTACTCTCTGCCAACTTCTTGTTTTGTTGAAAATCCAAACTAGAGTATTCCCAGGACTTTTATAGCAGTAAAAACCAAAGTCCCTCCCCTTTCAAAACTTCCTGTAAATTAATTTTTGGGAGCTGAACTGAGTATGTTTCCAAGCTTGCCTTCTTAGTGGGCAGGATCACGCATCTAAAAGGACAAAAAGAAACTCTTGGGCACTCCATGGTGGGATCTTGGTCAGAAAATGGTTGGCAGTTTGCACATGACTCCATGGTACAATCACTGCAAACAAAGATCCCAGACAGGAACAAATAAAATGATTAGTTAAGAGTCCTCTCTGACTTTCTCCATTCCTTGGCCCTCCAGAATAATGTGCTCTCCACCCCTCCTTTCACTTTCTGTCTTTGTCCTTATCTGACTGACCCTCCTTATTCTGTCTCTTACTGCCTCATAGCTTCCTACAACCCAAGTCTTCGCTACATTTTCTTTGGTTCAAAATCTTGCTGCCCCTGTCTTTCACAGAACAAGGGCAAGGTCTGCAATTGCAAATTTGGGATGATATTTGATTTTGGTTGTTTTGAATGTTCTTTGGAAGTCTGAAAAAGGTATGCAAAGAAAGCTAGAAAATGCATTCAGACAGAGGATCAGCATGATTGTACAGAATGGCAGAGCAGGCTCGATTGCCGTACTCCTAATTTCTATGTTTCTTAATTTGCATGTTGTTGATAAAATGACGATTTGTTGAAGCATTTCATCCTGCACTTGTCAGGTCGATTCACAAGAATACCAATTCAAGGGGGAAGCCGATGTTTATACAGCATGGAGAGAATGCTGATTGGTTGGCAGATGGACTGATTGATAGAAGCATTGCCAAGGAGAATGTGTTAATTAATGATGATTGACAGTTAACTGTCAGGCTTCATTTAAGTTTTAAACTGGACAGATTGACTGATTTATTAGGGCAGTGTCCTGGCCAATGAAACAGAGAATGGCCATCACTTATTTCATTAGTTTGAAACAGGCACAGTGCTTGTACATGTTCTTTCTGCCTGCAAAGAACTGGGCCCTAGATGTTAAAATATCTAGCTTCCAATGCATGCAAATACAGCACACTGTGATCTTAAATTGGTTGGTTTTCTCCATAAATTGGTATTCTTGTGAATTGTCTTGATGAATGTAAGATGAAAAGCCTTGACAAATATGTCTTTGTCTTCAATAGTGAAGCTCATTACTGCTAAATACTAACGTTTTTCATAACTGATAACAACAGAAATGGATAAGGCACAATAGTTGGAAATAAAATGTCACTAAAAAATCTAAAATCTTCCCCAAAAACAACCTTAACCAGTATGTTATGATATAGTGTCTACAAGTGTGATATTATCCACTAATAGGATGTCAGGTTCATAGGCTGCTTGTCCCAGTAATTGACTGATCTAATCAAACGTGTTCCCTTGCCTGTTTGTAATAACTGAGTAACACACTCTTTCCCACCAGTTAGATTTGCAAGATCTAAAATGTTTACTGCTAGATGTGATTCTGCAATTAACCAACATTTTCTGAACATCCTGGATGTGTTAATAGCTAACAACCAATTAAGATAATCACCTCATTTTAAGAAGGATGTGATTGTACAAGAGAGGATGCAGAGGGAATTTACCAGGATGCTGCATAGACTTGATGGACTTAGACATGAGGAAAGATTGGATATCTGCGGTTGTTTTTCTTGGTGCTGTGAAGGTTGAGGTAGGACCTGATAGAGAGGCATGAGACTATGAGCATCATAAGTAAGGTGGATATAGAGACATTTTTTGATTAGTAAAGGGTTCAATAACCAGGGGGATTGTTTTAAAGTGGAAGGTAGAGAACTAAAGGAAAGTTGAGGAAAGATATTTCACCCAAAGTGTTGTGGGAAATGGAACACATTGCCAGAAACACTTGTTGAGCCACAAACTCCTGTAACATTGAAGCAGTATTCAGATATTCACTTGTGTTGCCATAACAAAAAAGATTCGTGTAGTCAAATCTTTCTTGATTGGCACAAACAGGATTGGCTGAATGGCCTCCTCCTATGCTATAAATGTCTGTGTCTATGAATTAGTTGAACTTGTAACGTGGCCCATTCACACATGATAGAAACAACATCCATTCACAAATAGGAAGGTGTTCTCCATAAAGATTATGTTTGACACTTGTGCTTTTGGAATTTCACGGGAGTCTGGGCAGCCCATAGTTTTCCCTGTTGGTTTCTCTATGGCAGCCTTAGCCAATCAGAATTGACTTGCCATTTAATCAGCACCCTTTTTAAGAGTGTTGTGATCATTTGAAATGTCACATTCTTGAGTTTGTGTTGATAAGTGCCAAACTAAAATCTCCAGCAACATCCCTTTAGCAATATGCAAATTCCATACCACCAACTGCCTGCTTAAATTTTAATTGTACTCCACAAATGTTCTAAATGTCTTCTATATTTAATGACAAGATGGTCTAAAATAGAAAGGGCTGAGCTCTCCATTGTTATACGTGCAATGAGTCAGTGATGGTCGAGCAATATCGTTGCCACACTATTAATTCAGAAGCTCAGCTAATTTCCCAGGGACCCAGGTTTGAATCCCACCATGGCAGATGGTGGAATTTGAATTCAATAAAAAAAATCTGGAATTAAGAATCGACTGATGACTATGAAATCATTGTTGATTGTTGGAAAAACCCATTTGGTTCACTAATGTCAGGAAAGGAAATCTGCCGTCCTCACCTGGTCTCGCCTACATGTGACTCCAGACCTGTACCAATGTGATTGACTCTCAATGCCCTTTGAAACGGCCTAGCAAGCCATTCAGTTGTACCACTTGCTACAAAGTCACAAAGAAATGAACCCGGATGGATCACCTGGCATTGACCTCGGCACCAGAAAAGCCAGCAGGCCAGACACAGCAGAAGTGGCAGCACAGTGGTATACAGTCAAGAGGGAGTTGCCCTGGGAGACCTCAACATTGACTCTGGACCCCGGATGAAGTCTTTTGCCTTCAAGTTAAACATAGACAAGGAAACCTCCTGCTGATTACCATGTACTGTCCTCCCTCAGCTAATGAATCGGTACTCTTCCATGTTGAAGAACACTTAGAGGAAGCACTGAGGGTAGCAAGGGCACAAAATGTACTCTGGGTGGGGGATTTCAATGTCCACCGCCAAAAGTGGCTCGGCAGCGGTACTACTGATCGAGTTGTACTACTACCAAACACTAATGGTCAGGTCCTAAAGGACATAGCTGCAGACGGTGACTGAACCAACAAGAAGGAAAAGTGTACTTGACCTCATCTTTACCAATCAGCTGGGTGCAGTTGCATCTGTCCATGACAGTATCGGTAAGGGTGACGATTACCCACTCCTTGTGGAGGTGATGTCCTGCCTTCACATTGAGAACAACCTCCATTGTGTTGTGTGGCACTATCACTGTGCTAAATGGGACCGACTTCGAACAGATCCAGCAACCAAGACTGGGCATCCATGAGGCGCTGTGCACCATCAACAGCAGCAGCGTTGTACTCCAGCACAATCTGTAACCTCACGGTCCCGCATATAACCCACTCAACCTTTACCATCAGGCCAGGGGATCAACCCTGGTTCAAATGGAGAGTGCAGGAGGGCATGCCAGGACCAGCACCAGGCATACCTAAAGGTGAGGTATCAACCTGCTGAAGCCACCAAACAGGACTACTTGCATGGTAACCAGAATAAGCAGCAAGTGATAGACAGACCTAAGCAATCCCACAACCAACAGATCAGATATGAGCTCTGCAGTCCTGCCACATCCAGTTGTGAATGGTGGTGGACAATTAAACAACTCACTGGAGGAGCTGGCTCCACAAATATCCCCATCTTCAATGTCGCAAGAGCCCAGCACAACAGTGCAAAAGGTAAAGCTGAAGCTTTCACAGCAATCTTTAGCCAGAAGTGTCCAGTGGATAAGTCTTCTCGGCCTCCTGCAGTGGTCACCAGCATTACAGATACCAGTCTTCAGCCAATTCAATTCACCCCACGTGATATCAAGAAATGGTTGGAGACACTGGATACTGCAAAGGCTACGGCCCCTGACAACATTTGGCAATGAAGACTTGTGCTTCAGGACTTTCTGCTCCCCTAGCGGAGCTCTTCCACTACAGTTCCAACATTGTCAGGTAGAATACAATATGGAAAATTGCCCAAGTATGTCTTGTACATTAAAATAAAGCAGGATAAATCCAAAAAAAAAGAAAGAACTGCGGATGCTGCAAATCAGGAACAAAAACAAAGTTGTTAGAAAAGCTCAGCAGGTCTGGCAGCATCTGTGAAGGAAGAAACAGAGTTAATGTTTTGGATCCAGTGACCCTTCCTCAGAACTGATAAAACAGGATAAATCTAATCCAGCCAATTACGGCCCCATCAGTCTCAATCATCAGAAAAGTGATGGAAGGTGTCATCAACATTGCTATCAAGCAGCAGCTCAGCAACTTGCTCAGTGACGCCCAGTTTGGGTTCGGCCAGGGCCACTCAGCTCCTGACTTCATTACAGCCTTGGTTCAAACATGGACAAAAGAGCTGAATTCCAGAGGTGAGGTGAGGCTTACCGCCCTTGACACCACGGCTGCATTCAACGGAGTGTGGCATCAAGAAGAGCTAGCTCAACTGGAATCAATGGGTATTGGGGGCAAACTCTCCAGTGGTTGGAGTCACACCTGACACATAGGAAGACAAACATAGTTGTTGGAGGTCAATCATCTCAGCTCCGGACATCTCTGCAGAAATTCCTCAGGGTAGCGTCTTAGGCCCTGCCATCTTCAACTGCTTCATCAATGACCTTCCCTCCACTATAAGGTCAGAAGTGGGGATGCTTGCCGATGATTGCACAATGTTCAGCACCATTTGCGACTCCTCAGATACTGAAGCAGTCAGTGTTCAAATGCAACATGATCTGGACAATATCCAGGCTTGGGCTGACAAGTGGCAAGTAACATTTGTGCCACACAAATGTCAGGCTATGACCATTGTGAATAAGAGACAGTATAACCACTGCCCCTTGGCATTCAATGGTGTTACTATCACTGAAGCCCCCACTGTCAACATCCTGGAGGGTTATCATTGACCAGAAACTCAACTAGATTTACCACATAAGCCCGATGGCTGCAATAGCAGTTCAGAAGCTGGGTGGCATGGTGGCTCAGTGGTTAGCACTGCTGCCTCACAGCGCCAGGGATCAGGGTTTGAATTCACACTCAGGCGACTGTCTGTGTGGAGTTTCCTCCGGGTGCTCCGGTTTCCTCCCACAGTCCAAGGGTGTGTGGGTTAGATGGATTGGCCATGCTAGATTGCCCATAGTGTCCAGGGATGTGTAGGTTAGGTGCATTAGCCACAGGAAATGCAGGGATAGTGTAGGGGGATGGGTCTGAGTGGGGTGCTCTTCAGAGGGTCGGTGTGGACTTGTTGGGCCGAAAGACCTGTTTCCACGTTGTGGTGAATCTATGAATATTGCAGCAAGTAACTCACCTCCTGACTCCTCAAAGCCTGTCCACCATGTACAAGGCACAATTCAAGAGTGTGACGGAACACTACTCACTTGCCTGGATGAGTGCAGCTCCAATAACACTCAAGAAGCTTGGCATCAACCAGGACAAGCAAACCGTTTGATTGGCACCATATCCACTCTCTCCACCGCCAACACTTATAACAGCAGTGTACATTATCTACAAGATGCACTGCAGAAATTCACCAAAGATCCTCAGACAACACCTTCCAAACCCACGACCAATTCCATCTAGAAGGACAAGGGCACCATCACCTTCATGTTCCTGTGCAGGCCACTCACCATCCTGACTTGGAAATATATTGCCGCCCCTTCACTGTCGCTGGGTCAAAAACCTGAAATTCCCTCCCTAATGGCATTATGGGTCAATCCACCGCAGGTGGACTGCAGTGGTTCTTCTCAAGGGCAACTAGGGACAGGGAATAAATGCTGACCAGCCAGTGATGTCACATCCCACAAATAAATTTTTAAAAATCTCAAGACTACGTCCGTGACCACCAAGGTCAGATTAATGAGACATCCATTACACCAGAAGCCAACTATGTCGTGTTCTGTCATTTCATAAATGAAAAAGGAAGTGTCTATTTTCACACTTCAGTATCTTATATCCCTAAATAAATCCTCACACTAAACTTGTTATATCACGAGAACAGGAAGTGCAATACAGAATACTAGTACTGAAAGAACACTGTTAGACACTGTAGAAGTGAAATTACTCTTTGGAAACTGAGCTAAATAGATAACGGGAAACCTTCAGGTTTGTTGATGTTTCTAGAACAGCACCATCCAAATCCATGGCCTCCACCAGCCATGTAAGAAAGGCAGCAGCTTCATGGGAACAACACCTCCTCAAAGTGACGTACTATTCTGACTTGGACACAATGTGTGTTGATTCATCGTTGCTTGGTCAAAATTGTGAAGTCCCTCCCTATCAGCAGAGTGTGTGTATCTAGACTGACTGTAGTCGTTCAGAAGGAAAGGTCAGCATTACGTTCTCAAAGGAACAGGAGATGGACAACAAAATACTGGCCTGGCCAGTAATGCCACATACCAAAAAAATAGTATCCAGTTTTCTCAGATAATCTATCGCTCAGTGCATGCTATGACTGTAGACCAATACAGTCTCCTGTACACTAACTACATGTGTCTAATCTCATTGGCCACTACATAAATATCTGACTGTTGGTGGTGGCTGAATCTGTCGTAACAATGAGAAACTCATACATTTTCTGAAGAAACCTGACAGCAGGATTTATGTTAAATGGATATTTTGAGTGTCCCATGAGTATCATTAAGGTTTAATATTTTCTGTTTTGGGATGTTTTTGCATTATTGAACTATGTGTTAAAAGAAGGTCTCAGTTCAAATCTGTATAGAATCAACTGAATGTGACTAAAGTAGCGAGACATAGCCCTGTACTAGGTCTCACAATGCAACTGAGCAGAGGAAATCAAGGAACTCAGCCAAGCTTCCACGTTTGAACAGGAAAGGGACACATCTGTGACTATCATGTGAGAACCAGAATGGAACCTGAATTAAAGCCTCCTATGGTCATCTATCTTATTGGCACTCACTGTCCATGCTCACAGACAAAGTTTGGCATTTTGGATCCAGAGGGTGCCTGATGCACATATCAGCACAAGGCATTGTCATGCAAGGAGGGAGGGGAAAACCCAGTGGGGAAATGACAGCTAGAGAATTTACAGTAACAACGAAGACATTAATGGCTGCCAGCAACACTCCCTTTAAAGCTGTACACACGCAGCTCCCACACACACTGTTTGGTGTGTCGACGTGCGTGTGAAAGATCGCTAAAGTGCATGGGCCTCAGAGGTCTGCGCAGTGGAAAACAGCCATTGAATGTAAGCCACCAGACTTTATTTCTCCAATAATATAGACATTAGGCCATATCCTAGCTGGGGCAATTCTGGGATCCCATCAGGTAGGGGTTTGTTTATAAAATGATTGTGGTAGTTTCCCAGTTTGAATCTATAGGGGTGGATCTTTGTTGACTGGATACATGTTGTGAATTTCTCTCTATTGGACAGTAACCTTCAGAGTATTATAGCATCTTACTTGATTTTTCGGTGACTTAGAATGTATGTGCAGAAGAAGAAATAAATAGATTAATCAGTTTCATTTGTAAATCTCATCACAAAATTAGATTTCCCAAAATATTTTGAAGCTGATGAAGGACTTCTGAACTGTACTGTGTTGTAATATAGAAGGCATGGCACCCAGTTTACTCACGGTTCCACTAGCAGCAATGAAATAAATCGCGCAAACACTTGATTTTTGGGTGTTGGTTGAAATGGAAAAAGTAGCCAGGACACCATGTAAAGTCTCCTGCACTTCTTCAAAATAGCATGGGATCCTCATGAGTGGGTTGATGGGGGCTAGGTTTAATGTCTCATCTAAAAGACAGCACTTCCAAACGTGTAGCACTCCCTCAATACCGCGTTGGAGTGACAACCTAAATTATGGACCCTAGATGGAAAGGTGAACTAATTGCCTTCTGACTCAGAGACAAGACATCTACCAACAGAGCTAAGCGTGCAATTTTCTTTTCTTTTGAAAAACTAGAGGCATTCAGTAAGAAACAAACCCTTCAGCCCAACTTGGCCATGCTGACCAAGGATCCTAAACAGAACTAGTCCCATTTGCTTGCATTTGGCCCGTATTCTTCTAAACATTTCCTATCCACGTACGTGCAAAATGGCTCACAAATATTGTAATTGTACTCTTTTCTACCACTTCCTCTGGCAACTTGTCCCACATATGAACGGCCCTCTGTCTGAAAAAGTTGCCCTTCAGGTTCTTTTTAAATCTTTTCTCCTTCAACTTAAACCTATGCCCTCTAATTTTGGACTTCCCTACCCTGGGAAAAAGACCTTGGCTATTCCCCTTATCCATGCCCCTTATGATTTTACAAACCTCTATAACATCACCCCTCAGCCCCCGAACCTCCAAGGAAATGTCCCAGCTTATTCAACCTCTCCTTATAACGCAAAATCTTTACTCCTGGCAACATCTTCATAAAGATTTTCTGTACCTTCCTAATTTAACAACATCCTTCTTATGACAGGGTGACCAGAATTGTACACAGTATTTTCTCCCTTTCCTAGAGGATAGCCTTGTTCCAGAATTCAGTTCAACGACAGGGCATCGCTAGTTTCTCAGTCCAGTGACCTTTCTCTATGTAACAATGTTATCATCCTTTTTGATTATGGAAGCGACCAAGGCTCACATGTCCAATCCTGGAATCATCCAATGTTACACTTGTGCCCTTTTCCTGTTTGAGTCACCAACTAGCAATTTCGTACTCTGGCTGATTTTGAAACTCTGACCACGAGATCAGTACAAACCCCAGATAAGCTCATGGAACTTTAGCCTAATTGGCAGCTCCACTGGTGACAATAACGTAGTGTGCTGATCAGAACACTGTGTGCATTGAGGCTTGGAATTTAATTTGTGTTTTTAATAGCCATTTATTATCACTAACTTGGCAGCAACATTTATGCATCATTCGGAGATAGTAGGAACTGCCGATGCTGGAGAATCTGAGATAACAAGGTGTAGAGCTGGATGAACACAGCAGGCCAGGCAGCATCAGAGGAGCAGGAAAGCTGACGTTTCGGGTCTGGACCTTTCTTCAGAAATGGGGGAGGTGATAATGGAAGGTGGATAAAGGAGCAGATAGGTGGAGAGAAGATGTACAGGTCAAGGAGGTGGGGATGGAGCTAGCAAAGGTGAGTGTAGGTAGGGAGTTGGGATGGGGGTCGGTCAGTTGAGGGAAGACGGACAGGTCAAGGAGGCGAGGATGAGCTGGGCTGGTTTTGGGATGAGGTCGGGGGTGGGGAGGTTTTGAAGCTTGTGAAGTCCACATTGAGACCATTGGGCTGCAGGGTTCCCATGCGAAATATGAGGTGCTGTTCCTGTAGCCTTCGGGTAGCATTGTTGTGGCACTGGAGGAGGCCTATGATGGACATATCGTCCAGGGAGTGGGAGGGGGAGTTGAAGTGGTTCGCAATGTGAAATATGAGGTGCTGTTTCTGCAGCCTTGTGAAATATGTATCACTGCTTGTTTTACCTGGTTGTTTACCAACAACTAGCTGCTGTGGTCTTTAGGAGTAACCACAAAATTTTGTTGTTGCAACAACATGACAACATTGAAGTTGTCCCATTTGATTCCCACTAGAAATTGCTCGCCAGCGCTCAATTCAATTTTCTAGCCATTTGCTTGCTCATGTGCAGCCTGTAGGTGAGCCCGCTAGGCACTCAGCTTGCCTTCTTAGGCATCTTGGGAAGTTAAGAATTGATAATCAAATTCTCTAGTAGCCTGGAACAACAGTTTCCAAGATAAATGGGATGTCATTGAAGTGTAATGAGAATAAAACATGACATGACTTCTACTTGTTCTAGGCAAGAAATGCTTGTGTGGGGGAATAAAATTCCCAAAATGTTCAGCTATCTGAAAACCAATCACATATTTGTTGACAGCCAGAAGATCTTTGTCATCAATAAAAGGTCACTAGTCCACAAACCAATCAGCTACTTGTTGCCAGCTGAACCTCCAATAGCTCCAGTGGATCTACACTTTCTTCTACGACAGCTTGAGCCAGCAGCTGTGTAAACAGTGCTTACAACTTGTATCAAATTACTTGCTTTCAAAACATGCAGCAGTCTTTGCTTTTCAATCAGTTGTTTTGTTACAGTCTACAATTAAAATACAGAGAAATAAAGACAGCCCATATGGTTAACTCAATTTCTCTTTCCACAGAAGCAATAAGGCTTGCTGAGTTTCTCCAGCCGTTTCTGTTTATATTTCAGATTTCTAGTATCTGCAGTAATTTGGTTTTATTTGGATGATTCCGCACATCTC
The DNA here is from genome assembly GCA_024137785.1 of Ginglymostoma cirratum. Classification (NCBI taxonomy): domain Eukaryota; kingdom Metazoa; phylum Chordata; class Chondrichthyes; order Orectolobiformes; family Ginglymostomatidae; genus Ginglymostoma; species Ginglymostoma cirratum. The sequence goes on from JAHRHZ010000271.1 coordinate 5,194,353, forward strand.
TACCTTGAAAGGCTCATTCAATGTGTTAACTTTTCAACAAGAGTGTGCAAATATTCAAGGTTGTGCAATGCAGAGTGGGCAACTCACAGGCCTACTGTGTCCCAAAACACAGTGGTCTGCTGAGAAATGCTGAATAGAGCACTGCCCCTCTGAGGTTCAATGCTACAGTAGATGCAAGCCTTTCAGAGGAACTTTGCAATCTGCACGCACTCTGAAACATTGAAAGTTACAGAAGATGGAAAGGTCAAAAGATTACTCTAAATCTTCAGGCCATTATAATGAATATAATCCCAATCTACGCAGTCTCTCCTCAAAAGCCAACCTAGTGAACCTCCTGCACCTCCTCCAGTGCCAGTACATCCTTTCTAAAATAGGGAGGACAAACCTATACACAGTACTCCAGGTGTGGCCTCACCAGCACCCTATACAGCTGCAACATAACCTCCCTGCTTTTAAACTCAATCCTTCCAGCTATAAAGGACAAAATTCAATTTGCCTTCTGAATTACCTGTTGCACCTGCAAACCAACCTTCTGTGATTCATGCACAAGGACACCCAGGTCCCTCTGCACAGCAGCAGGCTGCAATTTTTTTAACTGTTCAAATAATAGTCCTTCTGTCCTTCTTAGTGTTACTCCTACCAAAATGGATGACTTCACATTTGTCAACATTGTATGTCATCTGCCAGACGTTTGCCCATTCACTTAAACTATCTATGTCCCTGTGCAAAGCTATACAGTTGCCTGCATACTTTCCTCTACCATTTATCTTAGTGTCATCCACAAACCTTCACACACAACATGTGGTCCCATCACTGATCCCTGAGGCACACGACTAGTCACTGATTGCCAACCAGAAAAACACTCATTTATCTCCACTGTTTGCTTCCTGTTAGTTAAGCAATCCTCTATCCATGCTGATACATTGCCCGTAATACCATGCACATTTATCTTATGCAGCAGCCTTTTGTGCAGCACCTTGTCAAATGCCTTTCTGGAAATCTAGATACATCACATCTACTGGGTCCCCGTAGTCCACCGTGCTTGTAATGGCTTCAAAGAATTCCAGTAAATTAGTTAAACATGACCTGCCTTTCATGAACCCACGCTGTGTCTGCCCTTGTGGGACAATTTCTATCTAGATGTCTTGCTATTTCTTCCTTGATGATAGATTCAAGCATTTTCCCCACTACAGAAGTTAAGCTAACTAGCCTATAATTCGCCACCTTTTGCCTACCTCATTTTTTAAACAGTGGTGTCAGATCTGCTGGAACTGCCCCAGAGTCCAGCCAATTTTGGAAAATTACCACAAGAGCATTTGTTATTTCTCCTGCCATCTCTTTTAGTACCCTGGGATGTGTTCCATCAGAGATAGGAGACTGGTCTCCCTTTAGGTCCATTAGCTTGCCCAACACCATCTCTTTCATGGTAATGATCGTTTCTAGGTCTTCATCTACCTTAGTCTCCTTGTCAATTACCTGCATGTTATTTGTGTTATCCACTGTGAAGACCAACACAAAATACCTGTTCAATGCCTCAGCTATTTTCTTGTTTCCCATTATTGAATCCCCCTTCTCATCCTGTAAAGGACCAATGTTTACCATAGCCACTCTTTCTCATTTTATGTATTTGTAGAAGCTTTTGCTATCTGTCTTTGTCTTCTGAGCTAGTTTACTCTCATAATCTATCTTACTTTTCTTTATAGGTTTTTTTGTGGCTTTCTGTTGACCTTTAAAGTTTTCCCAGTCTTCTAGTTTCCTACTGGTCTTTGGCACTTTGTATGCCTTATCTTTCAATTTGATAGCCTCCCTTATTTCTTTAGGCAACCAGGGCTGATTACCTCTTTTTCTACAGTCCTTCCTTTTCACTGGTATATACTTTTGCTGAGAACTTTGAAAAATTGCTTTGAAAGTTCTCCAATGTTCCTCAACTGTCCCACCATAAAGTCTTTGCTTCCAGTTTACTTTAGCCAGCTCCTCCCTCATCTTATTATAGTCTCCCTTGCTTAAGCACAGGGCCCTGGTATTGGATTTTATCTCTTCACTTTCCATCTGTATTCTAAATTCAACCATACCGTGATCACTCCTTCCAAGAGGAACCCTAACTATGAGATCTATAATTATTCCTGTTTCATTACAGAGGACCAGATCTAGGACAGCTTGCTCCCTCATCTGACCATTACATACTGTTCAAGAAAACTATCACAGATACTTTCAGTGAACTCCTCGACAAGTAGATTTAAATCCCCCATGATAATTGCCATACCATTTTTCCAGGCATTAGTTGTTTCTTTGTTTCTTGCCTGCCCCAATGTGATGTTATTATTTGGTGGCCTATAGACTACGCCTATCAGTGTCATTTTCTTCTTAGAATTTCTAATTTCCACCCAAATAGATTCAATCTTATTCTCCATAGAACTTATGTCATATCTCACTGCTGCTCTGGTGTTATCCTTAAATATCAGAGCTACACCACCCCCTTACATTCCTGTTTGTCCTTCCCAATAGTCTGATAGTCCTGGATATTTAATTCCCAGTTGCGACCATCCTGAAACCATGTAACCGTAACGGTTACTAACTCATACTCATTCACGATGATTTGTGCCATTAACTCATCTACTTTATTTCGAATGCTACAAGCATTCAGGTAAAGTGCTTTTAAGTTAGTTTTTAATACCTTCTTTTTGAATTCTAACATCTTCATTAATAATATCTCCTGAGTTTTCCTTCCTTTTAACTTCTTTCATAGTCTTCGATGTAACTAAACCCTCGTGCACTCATTTAACCTGCTGCATTCTTTTCTAGTTACAGGCAGTTCTCCTATAACGTCATAGTTACATTCTTGCGTAACCTAGTGTTATAGAAAATTGCTGTAGAAAACCGCATTACAGGGAAATTACTATAGGAAATCGTTATACCTGTACAGCAGAAAGTTCGTGTTATCCAAACAGCGTCCACTATTCATCAATCTCATTACAGCCAATTTACATCAACGAAACATGTGTTATAGCAGAACTACCTGTACCACTATGCTTCCTGTTGTTTTCCCCTTCCTTTTCCCCAGTTCACTAGTTTAATCGGTCTACTCCACATGGCTTTTTTCTTAACTCTGCCCACACCAATGACCCACAGCTCTTTGACATCACCATAAGTTTTCTCCAGCATCCTAAACATGACAGTAATCTGACGCTGACATCCTGGAAGTGGCCTTAACACGGTGAGGGTCAGCAGGAAATTTTATTCTTGAGTTCTCTCTACTCTCAGGTCTCTAGTTACTGTCTAAATGCTCAGTGCCGTTACTCAATCCCTCATACATCCAGTCTCTACACATTGACAAACTTTGGAATCAAATAAGAGATAGTAAAACAAGGAAGGAAGGGCAGAGGTAGGTGGATGATGTCTGTAGGAGAGTAAGTTTCATGCGTTTACTTGGTACTGAGAGTTCATTAGACTACAAAGTCAACAGTTAGAAGATAGAGATGTGATTTTAATCAGATATAAATTGGTAAAGGTTATTAGCAATAGAATACTTTCAATTCAAAATATAAAACATTGTTATACCCAAGGACTTGCCAATGGTCTTATAGTTACTGAGATAACAAGCATGGGGCTGGATGAACACAGCAGGTCAAGCAGCATCATAGAAGCAGGAAAACTTGACGTTTCGGGCCTAAACCCTTCATCAGAAATGGGGGAGGGGAAGAGGGTTCTGAAATAAATAGGGAGAGAGGGGGAGGCGGA
>JAHRHZ010000271.1:5198190-5208868 GCA_024137785.1 Ginglymostoma cirratum
GGGGGAGGGGAGATTTTGAAGCTTGTGAAATCCACATTGATGCCATTGGGCTGCAGGGTTCCCAGGCTGAATATGATTTGCTGTTCCTGCAGCCTTTGGGTGGCATCACTGTGGCATTGCAGGAGGCCCAGGATGGACATGTCATCTGAGGAATGGGAGGGGGAGTTGAAATGGTTCGCGACTGGGAGGTGCAGTTGTTTGTTGCGAACTGAGCGCGGGTGCTCTGCAAAGCGGTCCCCAAGCCTCCGCTTGGTTTCCCCGACGTAGAGCCACAACGGGTACAGGGGATGCAGTATACCACATTGGCAGATGTGCAGGTGACCATCTGCCTGATGTGGAAAGTCTTCTTGGGGCCTGGGATTGGGGTGAGAGAGGAGGTGTGGGGGCAGGTGTAGCACTTCCTGCGGTTACAGGGAAAAGTGCCGGGTGTGGTGGGGTTGGAGGGGAGTGTGGAGCGGACAAGGGAGTCACGGAGGGAGTGGTCCCTCCGGAAGGCAGATAAGGGTGGGGAGGGAAAAATGTCTTTGGTGGTTGGGTCTGATTGCAGATGGCGGAAGTGTCGGAGGATGATGCGTTGGATCCGGAGGTTGGTGGGGTGGTATGTGAGGACGAGGGGGATTCTTTTTTGGTTATTATTGCGGGGACGGGGCGTGAGGGATGTGTTCCGGGAAATGTGGGAGACACGTTCGAGGGCGTTCTCGACCACTGTGGGGGGGAATTTGCGGTCCTTGAAGAATGAGGACATTTGAGATGTACGGGAGTGGAATGTCTCATCCTGGGAGCAGGTGCGGCGGAGGCGAAGGAATTAGGAATAGGGGATGGCATTTTTGCAGGAGGGTGGGTGGGAGGAGGTGTATTCCAGGTAGCTGTGGGAGTCAGTGGGCTTGAAATAGACATCGGTTTCTAGGTCGTTACCCGAGATGGAGACAGAGAGGTCCAGGAAGGAGAGAGAAGTGTTGGAGATGGTCCATGTGAACTTCAGGTTGGGGTGGAAGGTGTTGGTGAAGTGGATGAACTGTTCGAGCTCCTCGTGAGAGCACGAGGCGGCGCCGATGCAGTCATCAATGTAACGGAGGAAGAGGTGGGGTTTAGGGCCAGTGTAGGTACGGAAGAGGGATTGTTCCACGTAACCTACAAAGAGGCAGGCATAGCTTGGGCCCATGCCGGTACCCATGGCCACCCGCTATTTCTGATGAAGGGTTTAGGCCCGAAACGTCAAGTTTTCCTGCTCCTATGATGCTGCTTGACCTGCTGTGTTCATCCAGTCCCACGCTTGTTATCTCGGATTCTCCAGCATCTGCAGTACCTTTTATCTCTGTCTTATAGTTACTTCCCAGTTTTTTTTTACTGAAGAGAATAATAGTGCTGTAAGAAGGAAATTTATGTATTTATTATCAAACATTGAAAGGAATTCGTAAAGAGAGACAGACAATCAATCATTCAGTGTGGTTATTGAAATATGTTAGAAAAAAAATTACTAAATTTTCTGCTTCTGTTTAGTTTTCTTTGTAAATAAATTGGGGAGAGTTGTTTTAGCTGCTACATGTAGTGGCTCTGTGTAACAATAAATTCACATCTTCAGAAGTAACAGGACAGCAAGTCAAGCAATCCATGCATTCTGTAATAAATGATTTAACACATTTGGGATTAACTGGCAGACCTGATCCACGTTAACCTATAAAAAGGTAGAAAATAAACAGATGGCATGCAGCGCCAAAGAGACTCAGAGGTAAAATTGTCCAATGTCGGTTCTTGCCAGGGATTGTGATGCACAATTACAATACACCCTTCGAGGTGATACAGACAGCACATCAACATGGTACTGTTTGCTTATCATCATGATGACCCTGAACAGGACAGAGCTGAGTTTGCTGCTGACTGGCTGCCATACTCAGTGGGGGCCCAGTTGTGTCTATATAGGTTACAACAAGCCACAACTAGCTTGCTTCTCTTAAAGGCAGCCTGCACCTTATAAAGGGATGATATATTTGGTCGCAGCAAGTGGTAGGACTTTCTCTAAAAGTAGTTGAGAAGCTCCCTCCATCCAGCTGTGGAACCCAGAACCAGGACATAGTGGAAAGGAGTGGAAGAAGAAAGTTTGTTGAGTGCACTTTGGTGGAACGGGTGACCAATGTATAAAATGTCACTGATTTAATCTTTAATCTGCTTATTCTCTCTGTTTAGGTTCAAGTTGTTCAGTGACAGTGTCAGCTATCACTTTAGGTCACAGAAAAAGTTCTACGGATGGCGGTCTGTGCTAAGAGTCTGCTGCATCATGAGGAAATAAGGGGAACAAGGCATTTACAGGGCTATAGATGCTGCTAACACCCTTCACCCTCGTCAGACAACATCCCTATTCTTTCATGACCCACGTCCAAAATTGGAGCTGTCAATGAGTTGTTCAGAAATATCTGTATCAGGGATGCCCAACGCAGAGAGGGGGCAATGTGTTAGGATGCCAGGGAATAGGGACACTGCATGTCTGCGTGCTGCACGTTGCATGGGTGTGTGCAATGACCTTTCCCTTCAAAAGATCAGTGGGCATTGCATCCTCCTCCCTCACAGCGTGGGTCATTAGGCCTCTCCACTTTGCATGTGCTTAGTCATTTTCTTCCCCATTGTGCATTTTCTATGTGCCGTACGATGAAAGATCACAGCAAGTCCTCTCCAGCCGGTGACTTACAGCCTCTACCTCAAAATGAGGTAGAGTCCCCAAACACCCACATCTCGCCCTGGTAGCCCGACCTGTAAACCCACAGGCTTTGCACCTCTTCAGGTCCCCACCCAACTTCTCTACATGAGCCTGCATCACCCCACCTTTTGCACCTAGGCCCTGGCATATGAGATGGCTATGCCAGCTGTGGTCATACACTGTCTGCCACTTGAAGGGAAGGTGCTCCTCAGTGTGGATGTAGCCCTCTCCCACATGATCCTCTTCTCAGTCATGATTTACCATATCCTCACTTTGCAGAAACTGTTGGCGTCCCTTCACAATTGCCATTTACCCACCCACTACCCAATCCTCCAGTCCCTCAGACTTACCGGCACAATATCATTCCTGTGTCAATGGCTGCTCTTGCTCCCACTCCCAACTCCCAACTCCTTCTCTTCTTAATTTCTTTGGATGGAGCCGAAGGTCTAATTATGTTCCCATACCCTTGAGCAACTTAATCAGATTGCCTTGGATGAGAGGTGCCAAACCCCTATCTAGGACCTGTACAGCGTCCCAACAGCATTAGTCCTAACTCCTGGCCTCGTTGCTATGGAGCAAGTGGACTGACTGTGACCTCCTGACCTAAAACACCTTGAGCATATACTTGACAGTGGTCCAGCCATTGGACTGGTATCAGATGCTGACCGTGACTTACTGTGCAGGGACCGCCTGACTGAAGGGTACCTCTATGGACCTAAATGAAGATGACTCCCAAGAATTTGCGCATTGCTGCCCGTTTGCTGCACATGCAGCGTGTTTGTCACAAACTGCTGGTACATGGGACAGAGTGAGTTTGACATAGCACACTGCGGTACAGCAAGCTGAGATAACAAGGCGTGGGGCTGGATGAACACAGCAGGCCAAGCAGCATCATAGGAGCAGGAAAACTTGACGTTTCGGGCCTAGACCCTTCATCAGAAATGGGGGAGGGGAAGAGGGTTCTGAAATAAATAGGGAGAGAGGGGGAGGCGGATAGAGGAGAGGATAGGTGGAGAGGAGGCAGACAAGTCGAAGAGGCGGGGATGGAGCCAGTAAAGGTGAGTGTAGGTAGGGGGGTAGGGAGGAGATAGGTCAGTCCAGGGAGGACAGACAGGTCAAGGGGGCGGGATGATGTTAGTAGATAGGAGATGGGGGTGGGGCTTGAGGTGGGAGGAGGGGATAGGTGAGGGGAAAAACAGGTGAGGGAGGCGGGGACGAGCTGGGCTGGTTTTGGGATGCGGTTGGGGGAGGGGAGATTTTGAAGCTTGTGAAATCCACATTGATGCCATTGGGCTGCAGGGTTCCCAGGCTGAATATGATTTGCTGTTCCTGCAGCCTTCGGGTGGCATCACTGTGGCATTGCAGGAGGCCCAGGATGGACATGTCATCTGAGGAATGGGAGGGGGAGTTGAAATGGTTCGCGACTGGGAGGTGCAGTTGTTTGTTGCGAACTGAGTGCGGGTGTTCTGCAAAGCGGTCCCCAAGCCTCCGCTTGGTTTCCCTGATGTAGAGCCACAACGGGTACAGGGGATGCAGTATACCACATTGGCAGATGTGCAGGTGACCATCTGCCTGATGTGGAAAGTCTTCTTGGGGCCTGGGATTGGGGTGAAGGAGGAGGTGTGGGGGCAGGTGTAGCACTTCCTGCGGTTACAGGGAAAAGTACAGGTGTGGTGGGGTTGGAGGGGAGTGTGGAGCGGACAAGGGAGTCACGGAGGGAGTGGTCCCTCCGGAAGGCAGATAAGGGTGGGGAGGGAAAAATGTCTTTGGTGGTGGGGTTGGATTGCAGATGGCTGAACTGTCGGAGGATGAGGTGTTGGATCCAGAGGTTGGTGGGTTGGTACGTGAGGAGGAGGGGGATTCTTTTTTGGTTATTATTGCAGGGACGGGGTGTGAGGGATGAGTTGCGGGAAACACAGTTGAGGGCGTTCTCGACCACTGCGGGGGGGAGGGGGGGGGGGGTGTTAAGGTCCTTGAAGAATGAGGACATCTGAGATGTACGGGAGTGGAATGCCTCATCCTGGGAGTAGATGTGGCGGGGGCAAAGGAATTGGGAATAGGGGATGGCATTTTTGCAGGAGGGTGGGTGGGAGGAGGTGTATTCCAGGTAGCTGTGGGAGTCAGTGGGCTTGAAATGGAAATCTGTCTCTAGGTGGTTGCCCGAGATGGAGACAGAGAGGTCCAGGAAGGAGAGAGAAGTGTTGGAGATGGTCCAGGTGAACTTCAGGTTGGGGTGGAAGGTGTTGGTGAAGTGGATGAATTGTTCAAGCTTCTCGTGGGAGCACAAGGCGGCGCCGATACAGTCATCAATGTAACGGAGGAAGAGGTGGGGTTTAGGGCCAGTGTAGGTACGGATGTTTCTGCTGGTTTTGAATTAGTGGCTGTTCACTTGTAAAGCGAAGATGACGACCATTACACCACAGAAACAAACAGTCTTGCACCATGAGTATTTAAATATCAACAGCGACCTGCATCAGACTGGATCCAAATGGCTAACAGGAAAAATCTTGAAGAAATATGGATAGCGGTGAACAGCTAAAACAGGTCTGCAGAAGTTTCTCTGAGTGCGGCCCTGGGCTTAAAACTGTGAAGCCAGACTGATAATCAGATGAAGTGTCAGGAGAGGGCTTGTTCTTGGCCTGTTGGTATCAGAAGTCACGGAACAGAAAGGACAACGTTTAAATGAAACCTGATTAATCATAACAAATATCCCAAAAAGGACATTTGTGAAGATGTCCCATTGCTATGGAAAGTTTCAGCATTAACTGCTGATTATTGTCTGAGAAGTATAGAGCCACTGTAGCTGCAGTTTGAAAGGGTTAGACTGATTGTTAAGGAGAAGGGAAAGGTCGAATCCACATGATAATTAACCCGAAACATCAGCCCCAATCTGTTATGGTGGGAATAGAAGTTCACTTCTCGTAACTAAACCCAAAACACCCAGTTAAGCCCGCCTTGCCCCTTGTAATCTGTTATAAGAGTAGTCAGATGAAAGGAATCACTGATATTCACTTTATAAGCAACAAATAACAATTTATTTATTTTAACCTAACAGTGAATGAATTAACAGAACTACTATCAAACTGAACAATTCCACTTTAACTATTTCCAAATAAAACAAGATTCTAATCATATGCTGTTCCAATAAACACAGGTCCCACTTATAAAAAATCCACGTAATAAGAAAAAAATAAGTTAACACTTATTTTCTCAAATTTCGTACTGAATATGTCTTCTGGAATGCTTTGCCTTCTCCACTGTCTCTCCAGCCTTTCTGGTGCTGATCCTGCTGTCTGGGATGTTTTTTTCTAATTTCTTCTGTGAGGACTCTTGGCTAGAAGTGCCGTGGCACTTTTGATGGTGCTTTTTTCTTAAAAAAAAAAGAGAGCTTAATGATTTTGTTTGAGAGCTAGGTTTATTTCTCAGATGGCAGATTTGCTTTCTTTTCAGATGGCAGTTGGCTTTCACACTGATTTTCAAAAACCCCCTTCTTAGATACCCCCAATGACACATTAGTTTCTTATAATATGATAGGTTTCAGGTTGTCAAAACTATCAGTTTTAAATTCAATTGGCTATTGATCGCTGAGTGTTCTGTTTAAATTAATTGGCTGAGTTCAGCTTGTTGCCAAAATATCAAAATAAGACTGCTGTTTTGCCTGCCAACTGCAAGGCCTTTTGTTTCAATTTGGGACTCTGCACAGTATTTGCAAACTTCCAAGTACAGACAAAGCATAATCTTTTAAAGGGACAATGCACAGCTTTTCCCCACTATCATTTTACAAACAAATTCCAACTTCCTGCCTTCCAATTCATGAGTATTCTACACAACAGCATGAAACTGCTCAAAGACAGGTAAGGAGAACAAAAAACAGGCAGTGGCCCTAGGAATGAGGAGGGGCACATTGAGTCACATGGTCATGGAAAATCCTGGAAGATTGGAGAAAAACCATGTTAAAAAGTGAGACACTTGGACCTCACTTCAGTGATAACGCCAAAGACCAACTATCACCAGGAAGAAGTGGAATCTCAAATCAGGGATCTAAATGAAGACGGAATCCTCCTTGTAGCAGAGCTGGCCAGTTAAGTTGCAAGCAGGTAATATCTAACCCTCAACCCTTCAATTTAAAGTGCTCTACCTAAAAGTGCTCCATCGAGTTTTGCACGTACTGCTGTAAAGTGCTTTGCTTAAGTGCTCCTTTAAAAGCACTTCTGTAAAATTAAAGCATGAAAGGTGCTGGGTAAAGTGCTCTAGTTAAGTGCTTCAGTAAAGGTATCGCATGTAGTAAGGAGATTTTTGGGAATTCAGGAATAAGAGACATTTAGAAATGGTGGAGTGTGTGCTGTGTCCTTAATGTTCACTTTCTCCAGGCGATTGTAAAGCGAATACAATTAACAAGAATCCAAATGTATTCAGACTCAGTTCTTGCCCAAATCAGAATACCTGGTCCACTGTCTGTAGATCTTCTATTCAGATTCTTACCTTCTTCCCCTTGTATCTCAATGGCCACTTCCTCTGTCCTTCAGAGGGGCATGTAACCATGGAAAAAACAGCTGATGCAATGGGAAATTTCATATCCTAGTCAATCAACAGAGGAGGAGCTGTAGGAGTTGCATTTGGGCTCTGTCTGAAGGTGTCTGCAGCTGAAGGTGATTGAAGCGCTAGTCAGGTGATGTAGTCAATCACCTAGACAATCAAGCAGTGATAACACTCTGTCTGCAAAGTAGTCTCTCCCTTAGTAATGGCTACGGCTTTTCAATGCAGCTGATTAAAACTATCACAAGGTTGCCAGTTCCACCAAGCAAGTCAATCCCTTGTGTTCTCATCTTCACCAACTTGCCTATTTGGAGAAACAGAAGGGATTACTCTGCTCCTGGGAATGAGTGATTCTACTTGAGAGATCACCCTCAATTGTCTCCATAATTGAGCTGAATTGCCTTCTGAACTCAGTTGGTGGAGATTCCTGTCTTCACCACCAACCTGGACTTGGGAAAAGAGAAGGGAGAAAGGCCCTGTCAGGATATCAGCCCTTTGTGCCTCCAAATCCATTTCCAATGGCCTGGGAAGATATTATTTCCCCGTTTTCATGTTTCCACAGAGGGCCAAGTGGCCCTCTCTTTGAACAGAATGGAAGCAGGTTGCTATGGAGTTCACTTTATCAGGTATAGTCCCAGAGAACCTGGATGCAATGCTGCATAAGGTGACATGACCTTGCACGAGTTGTCAAAGTCAAAGTGAATGCTTCTCCTTCAGCTATCTCCTACCTATGTCCCCATGAACCTCACATACCATTCAATGCACCACACACTAATGCACTTAGCCACCCATCAACAATCTCCAGTAATCAGAACTCATGCCTAATACTCACCTCCCAGCAAAACACTTACCACAGCTACAATTCTCACACTCACGTTTCACCACTTCCATATACTTTCAGCTGTTCTTCAATGATGAGCATATCACACAAACACTGTTACCTTCTCCCTCTGTCTTGCAAGAAAATGTAGTACATTACAGGAGGCAAAAGCAGAAAACTGTTGAGTTATAGGCATGGCTGCATCTCCAAAATTCATAGGAGGAGATGGTGCTGCAAATTTTTATTCATCACAATGATTTTTCATCCATAACACCCAGGAAGATTGTAGACTTGACCAACAGTCTCTAGTGAGTTTGTTAATCTCAAGCAGAGTAGCAGTGGGAGTGTTATGATTGGACTTGGTGGCTATTCTTCACACATACATTTATTTTAATGACTGTTGACAAGTTCTTCCACCCCTGCAATCACCAGCTCGGTCCTCATTCCGTATATACTTGTAGCAGAGATTACTGAACAGCAAGCTGTTTCTGAACATATTTCAGCTCGTTTCTGTCAAAGTTTTAACCCAAATATATTTATCACGGCACTTTCAATGACAGTATGAATGTGGGGCACAGTCTTAAAAATCTGGGGCAGTTGTTACATGTCAGATTGCAGTGAGTGCAGCACCCCGCAGCATGGCTACAGTGAGCGTGGCCAAAGCAATACCACAGACAACAGCAGGGGACTAGCACTGGAAGGGACTGCATCCAAAAGACTGGACTACTCAGTCTTTCTGGGTGAGTCGAGTATTCAGTCAGACACGTACCTTCTTTCTGTCACCATCTCAGGGTCACCCTCACTCATCATGTTGTCCTCAGGCTCACTGCATCACTATGGTTTCGCCCGTTATATCAAACCTCTAAGTGTCTCAATACAATGAATGTCGGACAGGAGAGATTCCTTCCAGAAGCAAGGACTAATGCTCTGACAGTAAACAGTGCAGGCATTTCATAATTAGAACGTAGGTTCATGTAATTGGTTGATGTTTCTTCCTGCTTTATTTTAAAGATTGGCTAATTTCTCCCTTTAAAATAGAAAAGCAGTGAGCAGGTGTTCTACAACTGTGTTCAGTGTTCATGGTCAAATATTACAATAATTTATAACTATATAGTTATGGTTTTTAATACCATTTGTCAGTAACATGTTACAGGAGCAATAGCTGATGCACAAATAATTGATGCTCAGTCTGTTCCTAGCTTATGATCCAATTAAGTGGTTTAACTGCCATAAGTAATGACAATGTGTCAGAAAACAGCATCTGTTCATAACTGTGACCCAAACTCAAAGATTACAACCTTGTTCATTTTCCCGGTGTCTTCATATTGCAAAATACACACTCTGTTATTAATGTAGAGAGATAACAAGGTGTAGAGCTGGATGAACACAGCAGGCCAAGCAGCATCATAGGAGCAGGAAAGCTTGACATTTCGGGCCTAGACCCTTCATCAGAAATGGGGGAGGGGAAGGAGGTTCTGAAATAAATAGGGAGAGAGGGGGAGGCGGATAGAAGATGGATAGAGGAGAAGATAGGTGGAGACGAGACAGACCGGTCAAAAAGGCAGGGATGGAGCCAGTAAAGGTGAGTGTAGGTGGGGAGGTAGGGAGGAGATAGGTCAGTCCAGGGAGGATGGACAGGTCAAGGGGGCGGGATTCGCCTCTGCGCTTACTCCTTTAACCGTGAGCCTAACCCTCCCTCTACTGACCCCTTCTCCCACCTCCAATGCACCCCGTCCTCCTGGACACCACCTCAAGGCCTCCTACCCTCCCTCGACCTCTTCATCTCCAACTGCCGTTGTGGCATCAATTGCCTCAACCTCTCCACCCCTCTCAGCCACTCCAGCCTCTCCCCCGCAGAACGTGCAGCCCTCCACTCCCTCCGCTCCAATCCCAACCTCACCATAAAACCCACGGACAAGGGAGGCGCAGTTGTAGTATGGCGTACTGACTTCTACATCGCCGAGACCAGACGCCAACTCTCCGACACCTCCTCCTACCACCGCTTTGATCATGACCCCACCCCCGAACACCAAACCATCATCTCCCAAACCATCCAGAACCTCATCGCTTCAAGTGACCTCCCACCCACAGCCTCCAACCTCATCGTTCCCCAACCCCGCACCGCCCACTCTATCTCCTTCCCAAAATCCACAAACCTGACTGCCCTGGTTGACCCATTGTCTTCGCCTGCTCCTGCCCCACCGAACTCATCTCCACCTACTTAGACTCCATTTTCACCCCCTTGGTCCAGGAACTCCCTACCTACATCCGTGACACCACCCACGCCCTCCACTTCCTCCAGAACTTCCAATTCCCCGGTCCCCAACACCTCATCTTTGCCATGGACATCCAGTCCCTATACACCTGCATTCCCCATACAGAGGGCCTAAAGGGCCTCCGCTTCTTCCTGTCCCGCAGGCCCGACAAGTCCCCCTCCACTGACACCCTCGTCCGCTTAGCCGAACTCGTCCTCACCCTCAACAATTTCTCTTTCAATTCCTCCCACTTCCTACAGACAAAGGGGGTGGCCATGGGTACCCGCATGGGCCCAAGCTATGCCTGCCTCTTTGTAGGTTACGTGGAACAATCCCTCTTCCGTACCTACACTGGCCCTAAACCCCACCTCTTCC
>JAHRHZ010000271.1:5209268-5286703 GCA_024137785.1 Ginglymostoma cirratum
GCTGCTTGGCCTGCTGTGTTCATCCAGCTCTACACCTTGTTATCTCTTAATTTCAGCTCAGGCTCCCTTTTGTTTCAAGAAGCTTGGTCAACATAGGTGAGCCAGATGATTCCTGTGGCCATTTTTAAGTCCTTTTTCTTGGTCCCTTTTTAAAACCATTTCAGTTCATGAAAATCCCAACGATGTATGGAATTAAAAGAACAAGAGCCCATATTTTATATTAACATGACGTGAGCAATACTGGCAAGGTCGAATTTCATTGCCCATCTATAATCCTTCACTTTAAGCCATTTCAGAAGGTACTCAAGAGTCAACTGCATTGTTGTGAATTTGGAGTCAAAATGTAGGCCGGTCTGGGTAAGGGCAGCAGATCTCCCCTACAGGACAATAGTCAACCAGATGGGTTTAATGACAATCAACGATAGTTTTGTAATTATTGTCACTGAGAAGAGCTTTCAACTCTAGATTTTATGAATTGAATTTAAATTCTACCAGCTGTTGTGGTGAGATTTGAACCCATGTTCCCAGAGCATTAACCTGGGCCTCTCGATCGCTGGACCATTGCCATTACTACTATATCAGTATCTCCCACCAGTTACTTACCCACCACTGCATCTTAATTTATAAGTATTGTTCCCAGAGATGCTGTTAGAAGCACTGCCCTTTAAATCAGGAGAGTCAGAAAGTCCCTGCACTCCCAATGCTGCTCAACATCTGATACTGCACTGACTCTGATATATCCCCAACACTGTTCACGCCTTCTGTATTCATGATGCTTTTCACCCCACTCTTTTACCCCCAGAAGAGCTCTGCCCTCTCCTGGACACCTGACACAGCTCAGCCATCCCCACTTCTTTCACAAACTCTCAAAACTGCTCAACCACCTCCAACACTGTTCAACCCAACCAATGCTGTGAGACATGTCAGGGTGACATGGTTCACAGAGGCCCTAGAATTTAAAGCAGGTACTTTTAAACACATTTACTTCACTGAACTGAAGGCAAACCTCAAGGGCTTTGTCTTCACTTTGTGATGTGACAGGGAGTGGCATTGCTGGAATTGCACCTTGTCGCTAGGTCTCCCATTTCACATCACCAAGGGATCAACACTAGCTGTGATAGGAAGGTCCTAATATTCCAGCATAACAGATTCCAGCAGTTCATGGTGTGCTACTGATCAGAAAACCTGTGCCAACGTTTTTCTCAGGAAACAAAGGGTAGGAATGAACAACAGCTTACCACGGCTTCCTTGGCAGCATCTTCTAAACACTGGACTTACCCCCGCCCCGGCAGACAAGGGCAGCAGGTGCATGTGGTCACTATATCTTCCAAGTTCCCCTTCAAATTATGTGCCATACTAATTTGGTTATTGTTTCATTGACAAGAGCATGTCAGAGGCTAGGAACTCTATGGTGATTAATACACTTCCTAACTCCCCACAGCCAGTCCACCATCCACAAACCACAAGTCAGGAGTGTGATGGAATACTCCCCACTTGCCTGGATGACTGCAGCCCCAACCCCGACAGGACAAAGCAACGAACGTGATTGGCACCACATCCACACCCAGCTCATTGTGGCAGGAGTGTCAATATACCATTAACAAGATTCACTTCAGCATGTGCCAAGGCTCTTTTGAAAACACCTTTTAAAACCAAGGTGTCTACTAACCAGAAAAATAAGGGCAGCACATAGATGGGAACACTATTAACCGGCGTTCTCCTGTAAGTCACACACCATGGAATTTGGAATTATATATGTATTTCTTCCCTCGATTGGTTAAAAATGTAAAACTCCCTTCCCAAGAGGACAGTGTGTTTCCCTGCATCAATGGATTGCAGCAGCACAAGAGCACGGCTCATCTCAGGAATGGCCAACAAATGCTCACTCCTCTGAATGAATAATAATAAAAAAACCATGGTAAAATGGGTTAGACTGTCTCTTGTTGGAAATGGTCATTATGGCACTTGTGCATCACAAATGTTAGTCGCCTCTTCAAATGTGAATGTTGCCTTGCTGCAAGTATGAACAGACTGCTCCATTAACTGAAGAGCTCCAAATGACCCTCACTAAACATGGTTCAATCACCAGCAAACATGGCCACTCTGACTCATGATGGAGGTTCAGTGAAGAAGTAGCTGAAGATTGCTGGATCTAGGACACTACACTGGGGAACCTATGCAGTGATATCCCAAGGCTGAGATGATTGGCCAATGACCACAAGCTCCATGTTCTTTGTGTTTGATATGACTCTCGTCATCGTCAGTTTTCATCAATCCGCATTGTCACACATAGATAAAAGACTTTAATATTCATCAGAATGCATTTAGTGACTGTATTTTCTGCCCTACTAAAATGCTGCTATAATCATGTGACTAGATTTAGCAGTAACCTTCCAAATGTTTCTCAACAGTCAATGGCAACTGGACAGCCAATGTACCCAGATAACTCCTGATTTCTGATGAAGGGTCTAGGCCCGAAACGTCAAGTTTTCCTGCTCCTATGATGCTGCTTGACCTGCTGTGTTCATCCAGCCCCATGCTTGTTATCTCTAACTCCTGATGGGATTGGAATACTAAATTATGATTCTATAAACTACAACAGAACCCATTGTTTCCAAGAGGGGAAAGCCTATAAAATAACATTTTAAGTTACTCCTACTCTGTAAGATATGTCAATGATTTTTCACTTATCCTCTGATCATTGTTTGTCTAGCAAGCCTTTGTCATATGGTAACTGCTTCTCCCTGATCTCTGAGGAGATTTAGTCACATGATTCCCTCAGGGCTGACCCAACTATTTCTTAGTCATACAATTTTGAAGTGACAGTCAGTTAAGAGATCAATGCTGTTCCATGCAACATCTAGTGACAATACCAGAACCCTTAATTCTGAATTTTAAAAGGAATGAAAAAAAAAGCCCCTGGCCAGTAAAAAAACACTCAACAACCTGCAATTGTGCTCTCTAGAAGTAACCAACTTTTTCATCAAAACAGTGAAGTAGAAAAGGCGTATTTCAGCAATATCCCTTTGGACAGCCTTCAAAGAAATTTTAAGCAGAAGTAACCATCCACAACACCTCAAAATGCTGGTTAAACAATCACAAAGGAATTCTAGACTGCTAACTTTAGTTTTGGACTTTTGGATTCCATCTTAAAATCAAGGACATTGATAAACTGACATCCTTTTTCTGATGAAGGGTTTAGGCCCGAAACGTCAAGTTTTCCTGCTCCTATGATGCTGCTTGACCTGCTGTGTTCATCCAGCCCCATGCTTGTTATCCTTTAGTCATTTCCTACTTAAGTTGTTGATAATTGAGTAACTAATGTGTCCTTTTTGATTTAAGCTCACACTTCGTATGTTTGCTAGCATGGCGTGGTGCAAACTAATGCCTTGTATATTAGTCTGCAGAATAAACCTTACAACAGATTTAACTTTACAAACATATTGTCGTAGTCCTTACAAAGTTAGAGTCCACAAGGAGATGGAGAGCAGAAATAAGCCTCCGCTGTTAAAAAGAAAGAAAATTAAAATCATAATATGCTTGTGGACCGTTGTAGCGAATAAGGAGTGAAAGTCATTTTGAAATTTGCAATCTGTCTGTAACCCGACTGAATTCAATTCTCTTAGGGTTTCATAATGCGTGCACAGTCAAATGCTATCTAGGGTGATCACCCTCTCCTCACTTCTGGAATTTAACTTGTCTGCTGTTATGATCCTAGATGACGTTATTACTGTATAAGTCCGGTTTTCAATTGAAATCTGGTTTACTAGATCATACTCCGTTTGGCTTTCATTTTAAGAAGGTGGTCTCATTAAAATAAAGCATGTAATGTTACAGACTTTGATTTAAGGATAAAACAGAAGTTTATTGGGCAAACAAAATGCAAATGGAATTGAATAAACAAGATTATTTGCTTGTAACACAAATATTAAGATTTTGAAACACACAGTAACATAATCCAATTAATTTCAAAGACATTCCTTAACAGATCATAAAAACATTTCTGTAAGTACCCAAAAAGGACATATGTACAACGCTCAAACCAAAGGAAAAAAAATTCTTTCTCCAATTCCTTGATAGGTTTAATTTATCTGTGACTAAAACACCCATTCAGGAAAATATGATAGCCTGCTCCTGTTGCTGCATCCATTGTGTTCAGCCTTTTACTTATATCATTTAAAGTAAATTGAATTGTTCATGTTGCGTGAAGTCTCCAGGATCCCTGGAATAAATTTGCAATAGAGCTGCACTTCACTGGGCATAAATAGTACAGTATGGGTGGAGTTGAGACAGAGAGAAGAGACAAATGCATGGTGAGCTAGGCAGAAATCTGAAATCTAGCTATCTGAATATTAGAAGAGAAGCATGTGGAGTAGACTTACTAACACTAGGCAATGTAGTCTTTCAATAATGTAACAGCAAGACTCAACCCTGGTTTATCCCAGAATACCATGTATTGGAATATTTAGTTTCAGTATGGAATAAACAGTGTTACAAAGAAGTCTAAGTCCAAAGACAGTTCTTGACCTTGTCTTCCTCTCGACCAGTCTGTCTTGAACCCAAACACATGGATGCGAGCACAAACCAGACAATGAATGAGTTTGATGCCTGGCATATGAGGATTTCAGTAGGAGTCCAAGATAGATCTTTAACTCACCATTTCTTGATGAAGATGGGGGAGATGTTTCAGCCTCACAGGTTGAATTACATTTGAATTCACTAAAATAAGACTTTGAGTTTATTTTAAGCCATTGTGACCACTAGAAATGGCATGAGTATGCAGTTAAAATAATATGTAAGAATTACCACTCATTTCCTACTTGATTCTTACTGGCTACTGATTAATATGGGGTCTTTCATTAGGTGAATTATAAAGTGTTGGAACAGGTGAAGCTAATAAGCCTTTCTATCTCTGTATTTTCGACAAGCAAAATTAAATCTTCCAGACCTGCAAAATTGACCCCAATGGCACTTATAACCAGACTTTTGAACAGCCAATCCCAGATTCTGCGAATAATCAGTTCCACACACCAGGTTGTATTTAAACAAATGGCTTGCCAATTTGTTAAAAATATACTCACTTTAACAGAGTAAAATTAAAAAACAAAGTAATCCAATTTGTCTATGCTTTTACCTAAAAAACTTTAGTTTTCAGCCCCATTCACACAGATAAGACCAGAAGACCATAAGACATAGGAGCAGAAATCAGGCCATTTGACTCGTTGAGTCTGCTGCACCATTCAATCATGGCTGATAAATTTCTCAACCCCTTCTCCCGCTTTCTCCCTTGACAATCAAGAACCTAACTATCTCTATCTTAAATATACTCAATGACCTAGCCTCTCCACTGCCTTCTATGACAATAAATTCCATAGATTCACCACTATCTAACTGAAGAAATTTCTCCTTATCTCCATTCTAAAGGGTCTTCCCTTTACTCTAAGGCTGTGCCCTCAGGTCCTAGTCTCTCCTGTTAATGGAAACATCTTCCCAACGCCCACTCTATCCAGGCCATTCAGTCTTCTGCAAATTTCAATTAGATTCTCCCCTCATCCTTCTAAACTCCCATCAAGTATAGAACCAGAGTCCTCAAACATTCCTCATATATTAAGCCTTTCATTTTTGGGATCATTCTCGTGAACCTGCTCCGGATCCGCTCCAGGGCCAGTACATCTTTCCTGAGGTACGGGCCCAAAATTGCTCACATTACTCTAAATGTTGTCTGACCAGAGCTTTATAAAGCCTCAGAATACATCCCTGCTTTTATATTCTAGTCCTCTCAAAATAAGTGCCAACTTTGTATTTTCCTTTCTAACTACCGACTCAACCTGCAAGTTTACCCTCAGGGAATCCTAGACTGGGACTCCCAAGACGTTTTGCACTTCAGATTTCTGAATTTTCTCCCCATTTAGAAAATAGTCCATGCCTCTATTCTTCCTACCAAAGTGCATGACCTGACACTTTCCCCCATTGTATTCCATCTGCCCCTTCTTTGCCCACTCTCCTAACCTGTCTAAAATCCTTCTGCAGCCTCCCTGCCTCCTCAGTACTACCTGTCCCTCCACTTGTCTTGTGTTATCTGCAAACTTAGCCAAAATGCCCTCAATTCCTTCATCTAATCATTAAGGTATAAAGTGAAAAGTTGTGGTCCCAAGACCGACGCTTGTGGGACAACACTGGTCACCATCCTGAGAAAGAACCTTTTAACCCCATGCTTTCTGCCATACTGCCAATCTTCTATCCATGCTAGTACCTTGCCTCTAACATCTTACTCAGCAGCCTCCTGTGCAGCACCTTTTCAAAGGCTTTCTGAAAGACTAGATAGATAACATCCATTGGCTGTCCTTGGTCTAACCTGCTCATTACCTCCTCAAAGAATTCTAACAGATTTGTCAGCATCACCTCTCCTTGATGAAATCGTGTTGACTTTGCTCTATTTTACCTGCACTTCCAAGTATTCAGAAATCTCATCCTTCGCAATGGACTTCATTATCTTAACAATGACCGAAGTCAGGCTAATCGGCCTGTAATTTCCCATCTTTTGCTTTACTCCTTCTTAAACAAGAGGGTTATGTTAGCAGTTTTCCAGTCCTCTGGGGCCTTTCGTGACTCCAGCGATTCCTGAAAGATCATCACTAATGCCTCCACTTTCTCTTCAGCTATCTCCTTCAGAACTCTGGGGTGTAGTTCATCCTGTCCAGGTGATTTATCCACCTTCAGACCTTTAAGATTTTCTAGCACTTTCTCCTTGGTGATGGCTACCATACTCACCTCTGCCCTCCGACTGCCTTGAATTTTTAGGATATAACTCATGTCTTCCATCGTGAAGACTGACGTAAAGTACTTTTTCAGTTCCTCAGCCATTTCTTTGCTCCCCATTACTACTTCTCCAGCGTCATTTTCCAGCACTCAATGTCCACTTTTGTCTCTCTTTTGCCCTTTAAATATCTAAAGAAATTCTTGCAATCTTCTTATATATTACTGGCGAGCTTACCCTCATATTTAATCTTCTCTCTCCTTCTTTCTTTTCTCGTTGTCCTTTATTGGTCTTTGTAGGCTCCCCAGACCTCTGGCTTCCCACTGCTGTTTGCCACATTATGCGCTTTCTCTTTTATACGCGTTCTCTTTTGCTTTTATGCTGTCTTCTGTTATTAGCCATGGTTGCCTCATTTTCCCTTTAGTATACTTCTTTTTCCTAGGGATGAATTTTTGCTGAGTCCCCCAATGTACCCTCAGAAACTCCTGCCATTGCTGTTTCACTGTCTTTTCTGCTAGGCTCCTCTCCCAGTCAGTTCTGGTCAGCGCTTCCCTTATGCCTGTGTATTTGCCTCAATTCAACTGTAATATTGTTACTTCTGATTCCACCTTCTTCTTCTCAAATTGCAGGCTAAATTGTATCACATTATGGTCACTGCCTCCTATGATCACCTGAAGCTCCCTTATCAAGTCTGCTTCAGTGTACAACATTAAATCCAGAACTGACTGTTCCTAGTGGGCTTTACCACAAGCTGCTCCAAAAAGCCATCTTGTAAGCTGTTCTCACTTTCCTGTGTAGTGGGAGTTTGGTCTCATATCTCTGGGGTAGGCAAGTCAATTCTGCTCCTGTATCCAAAAAGCAGTCAATGTGTAGGTCTCCCGCCCTCATGGTCACATACAGTCCATCTCCCCCCTATAGGCATAAAGCCAGTAGGAATTTAGAGGGGCACAGGGCAGGCTCTCTCAGTTTTTTGTCACGTTTAGCATCTCCTGCCACTGCAGGGTGGTTATCTCTTTAAACTGTTCTAGGAGATCGGTCTTACTCCCAGTTTTCAGGGTCTCCTCTTCCTTATTGTTTATTGGGCGGCTTTGCCCTTTTCCCCTTTACCAGTACTCCCTGGCTCAGTGGCCTATCTTCCCACAGGTGTAACACTTCCCTGCACTTTTCTCTTGTGTCTTTACAGGGTTACTGGGGGTCTGTCCCAGTTGTCCTGTCTGTGCGGCTCACAATTTGGTGCCCGTATCTTGGTTGAGCTGGTGGGATCTGTCCACCAGTTCAGAATAATTAGTCCCCCCCTGATCCCAGTCCAGTTTGGTGAGCTTTAGCAGCTCAGTAAACTCAGGCTGAAGTCCGGCCAAAAAAGCAGACTTCAGCGGGCCGTAATCACGAACTTCAAAATCTGCTCTAAAGGTGGAATCCCACTCTACCCCACTCTCTTTATTGAATATGAAATGGCAAAGTGGTATGTTTATCAAAATTTCACATCCCACTCTTCTCTAGGCCCTGGGATGTTCAACAATTTACATAACCCAAAGGGAGGGGACTCAGTTCTCTCCACCACATGACAGTGAGTATTGGAGCCTGGGGGTTTGCTAACCACCCCCTGACCCGTTTCTCTGAGTGGTACCAGCCCAGCTATTATCAAACCCGTAATGCTCCATTCTGGCCCTCACTAATATCTCAAATCAGGGAAGAACACAAGGACCTGTGTGTTTTCTCAACTCCACCAAAGAGGGGCAAGAAATGGGACACAGCAGTTGCTCTAGGTATTTCAATGTTACTGTGTCATCCAGTGTGTTGGCTAATTTTGTTAAGGGTACAAGTGGAGGCATCTTCTCCATGCAATGGTATCCTGAGGTTATTGCCCGCTTCACCCCTATAATGGCACTTATTTCATCTGTGACCATAGAGTATATCTGTGGCTCCCCACCTGCTGGCGAGGTTCATGCTACCTTGGTTATGTAGTCCCATACACCTATCACTCCGCCAAACAGCCCAGCTGGAGACACAAGGGAGCCATCTCTGAAACCCAGCCTTTCTTTGTTATTGTATTTCCTTTGCACGGTACAGCCAAACTGACCAGAGAAGCTACAACCATGCTTCAGTTCTGGAAAAGGTGGGAAATGATACATTCTCTGCCCTTATCAGAATAAATGATGAAATGGTTGCGATTTGCATGGTAATGCTCCAGGACTGAATGGCCCTTGATTTTGTTTTAGCTGAGAGAGGGGGCACTGTGCCCTGATTGGCTCTGAATGTGGCACCTATATCCGAAAGTATTAACAATCTGGCTGACCATATTAGGAAGGAGG
Organism: Ginglymostoma cirratum; assembly: GCA_024137785.1. Lineage (NCBI taxonomy): Eukaryota > Metazoa > Chordata > Chondrichthyes > Orectolobiformes > Ginglymostomatidae > Ginglymostoma > Ginglymostoma cirratum. Next base: position 5,218,338 of record JAHRHZ010000271.1, read on the forward strand.
TTGAAAAGATCTCGACAGAATGGAGTTGGGCTACAGGATGGCTGGGATCCTTACGGACCTCCATTTTACAGGGGCTCATGATGTTTATTACCGTTATTCTAGCTGTGTATGTTGTTTTCTCATTTTTAATAATTTGTTGGCAACTACACTTTATAAGTATGACCCATCCCCAACAATGAGCCATGTCCCCGCAACCTCCTCCAACATCTAAAAGATCCACTGGGTATATTTGAGTTATGATAGGAATTTGAGTGATTCTCTTTGAAGGGTCTCAGTAGAACCAAAAAGGGGGGCTGAGGGATATTGTATTATAGATAACAGTGCGGAGCTGGAGGAACACAGCAAGCCAGGCAGCATCAGAGGAGCAGGAAAGTTGACATTTTGAGTTGGGACCCTGCTTCAGAAATGGGGGTGGGGGAAGGGAACTTCAAAAATAAAGAGAGAGAGGAGAGGTGGGGCTGGGGAAGGTAGGTAGGATGGTGAAAGATGAGAGCAGGTAGGCAGTGGTTGGGATTGGTTGGTGAGGTGGGAGGGGCAGATAGGTGGGAGAGAAGACGGACAGGTTGTGTCAGGTCAAGGAGGTGGCGATGAGAGGGAGGGTTGGTCATGGGATGAGGCAGAGGGTGCGGAGAGCCTACAACTCAATGGTCTTAATGTGGACTTTACTAGTTTCAAAATATCCCCGCCCCCGGCCTCATCCCATGACCCACCCTCCCTCTCATTCCCGCCTCCTTGACCTAACACAACTTGTCCATTTTTTCTCCCCACTATCCGCTCTTGCCACCTCACCGACCAATCCCAACCACTGCCTGCCTGCACTCATCTATCACCATCCCACCTACCTTCCCCAGCCCCACCCCTCCTCTCTCTATTTACTTCGGAGCTCCCTTCCCCCTCTCCCATTTCTGAAGAAGAGTCCCGACCCGAAACGTCAGCTTTCCTGCTCCTCTGATACTGCCTGGCCTGCTGTGTTCCTCCAGCTCTACACTGTGTCGTCTCTGACTCCAGCATTGGCAGTTCTTACTATCTCATATTGTCTTATAGGTCTCTTTACCAACCTACTCACAAGCACTCTATATTTAGTAATACCATATTTTCATTGATTCATAATTCTTTTACGAACCACTCGCCAGTGCACTGTGTCTACTATACACATTTCATTCATTAAGCTGTGGTTTTGTAGTAAATTTTACTTTTCCAAGATAGGCTAAATTAAAACACCTCTTCCAACCCAGTACTGCTTCTTTAAACCCTCAATCCTTATCGGCCCCAGGCTGCAACCAGTGTTTAGACCTGTATCTATAACAAAGGCTACCCCTGAATAAGTGTTAATGTTGCAACGTATTCAGAACAATGCCATTCCTGCTGTCATGTCTCCATGACTCACCTGAAACTATGGAAAGATTATAATATTAATCAGCCCCATAGCAACCGTCTCTCCAGACCTGAATAGGTTGCAGAATATCAAACAAGTTTCCTCCACTAGCATGAGATAGTAAGAACTGCCAATGCTGGAGTCCGAGATAACACAGCAGGCCAGGCAGCATCAGAAGAGCAGGAAAGCAGAAGAAGGGTCCCAACCCAAAGCATCAGCTTTCCTGCTCCTCTGATGCTGCCTGGCCTGCTATTTTCGTCCACTAGCATGTACCTGTTAAATACATATTAAAGAGGGCCGCTATCCTCTTCAAGGAAGTTCCTATCAAAACAGCGTGAATATGAATATGTAAGAACTGTCAAAACCAGCATTAGTAAATAAAATCTCATGACCCAGCTGCAGTATTCAGTTTAATATCCCTTATACTTTTATTAAGTACATGTATGATTTCTACCTTATTTAGATCATATAGGTCTAGTATTTTTACTGACATTTACTAACTTAATAGATGAAAGGACTAACGCCTGTTAATTATGCAAGCAGACACATTAGGAGTAACCCCATTAGGAGTAACAGCCAGCATTTAGCAAATGTTTAAACCATCTCCTGCTTCCCCAGGACAGATATCATGCAAACTTTTGCATATAATAGATGCAATTATGTAATATCATAGTGCTAGAATTTTAATGTATGTAAGAACTGTACTTTCCTGCTCCTATGATGCTGCTTGGCCTGCTGTGTTCATCCAGCTCCGCACCTTGCTATCTTTGGATTCCCTCTTCGCCTCGAACTGTGCTACTGCAGACGTTGAATAAAGAGACTATTTTCGAAACTCACTGATTTCGGTGATTATTTGAACACAATCCCACAACTTCCTTTTCTTGTGATCCTCTACCAACCTGATTTTCCCAGTCCACCTGCATATTGAAATCCCCCATGATCATGGTAACCTTGCCTTTCTTCCAGACCTTTTCTATATCCTGGTGTATTTTGTGTCCCAAATCCTAACTACTGTTTGGAGACCTGTACATAACTCCCATTATGGTTTTGTTACATTTGTGGTTCCTCAACTCTACCCATTGCAGGTGCTACATTAGCTGATGGCAGACAGGCGAACAAACACAGATAAGGGATGAACAAAAAAACAAAAAAAAAACTTATTACTCAAGTGATTTTCATGATGAGTTGATCCACAAGACCGGGAGATAGTTTGTTGGTTGGTTTTTCTGAAGATGTTGACCAGGCTCACATTTATAGTTCACTCAGATAAAGGCAGTCTTCCTTATGACTTAGCTTTCCATTCTCTGAGCTTGTAAGAGCTGTTAAGGGAGTTTAGGCTTGTGGGTTCAGGTTAGATTGTGAGTTGAGGTTATTCAGGGAGTTTTCAAATCTTCATACAGTAGCATCAACAGCCAGATTCCATTTTCCACAGAAAAACACAGTACAAAACCTAATTCAAACTCTGGCCACTCCCTGACAGGCTGCTTGTCTACTCCATTAGGTCCCAGTTTTGATTCTGCCATCTGCTCGAGCACAAGGTCTTTTCCAGACTTGCTGGAACCTAGTCAAAGGTACTGACTGTGTTTATAGCCAACTTCTCCTCTCTTCCATGTGACAAAATGTCTGCAGAACCTTTTGACCAGGAAATAACCTGCAAATAATTCCAGGCCTGGCCTCACAAAGTAACAAAAGCTTATTTGGTCTGTTTTCCTTTTAACACAAGCTGTTACCCACATTCCAAAAGTCATATATAGCTCACAGTTCCCAGTTCACAGCTCCAAATCAAAATTGATAAAAACATGAAATTAAAAATAATGAAAAAAATCAGCGAGCATTCCAACATGAGTTAAAGACAAGTTACCTGTGGCTCCATTGGTGGCGCACTTACTTCAGAATCAAAACTTTCTGGTTTAGAGTTCCACTCCAGGACTTGAGCAAATAACCAATACTGAGACTTCAAGACAACACTGAGGGAGCACTGTATTATCAGAGCACATCAAACGCAGGACTCTGATATCTGCCTTTTTGGGTGGATGTAAAATATCTCAGGGTGCTACTTCAAAGCAGAGCAAGGGAATTATCCATGATATCCTGGCAACATTTATCCCTTATTCAAAATCATGAAAAAACAGTTTATCTGATCATTATTATATTGTAGTTTGCAAGGAATTTGCTGAATGCAAACTAGTTGCTGTGTATTTAATTAGTTGTGAGGTGCTTTGAGACATCAAAGTGGTTGTGCAAGGTGCTATATAAATACAATGAAAAATTACAATCCCTGAAATTCTTTATTTTCCTTTCATTCTGCAGTAAATCCACAATGAGAGGATGTGCACATTTGGGACCGTAATAAAGTTGGAACTTTTAGTAGGTGCTCTCCAGCATATGAAGTGGGTGTTCAACCACAGACGAATTGTGCACTGGTGCACCTTAATACAGTACTTACTGGTCACATATCAATCATCCGTCCACACGCTGCCTCACTTGGACTGTTGGACTTCATTGCATTATCCAACTGCTGCCAAATTGAGAAAGAACCGACTAACTATTGAAGTGGGAATGTTCACTCTGAAAGGCTTGAAAGGGCAGGACATGGAATATTTACCCACTGACGCTTCATATGTTGTTTACGTGACTTGAAGCAAGGGAAAGAAATGCAAGAAAATCAGTTCATTTACATTGCCCTGCAGTTTTGGTCTTAAAAATGATATCTTCAAACCAGATCATTAGGGTTAATTGTTAATGAGCAATTGAATCAAATGGAAAAACATATGAAAATAGGACTGGTATTTAAAAAGAAGCCTGTTTTGGCTGGGAGGTAGCTGCATAACTTTGACTGTCCATGGAAAACATTTTTTTATGTAGTTAGTATGGAGCCAACTAGAGACATTTTTCAACTTGTTTTCTGCACAATGGAATGTCTGGAAAAGTACTGAGTGTATGACAATAATGGTGATACTGCACACAACCAGAATAGCATTAACACCAGGGACTTTGTCCCACTCATTGGACTTTGTCTCAATTTTTGTATTTTCCCCATCGGAAGGGGTTTCTGAGACCGGAGCCATGGACTTTCACCATCAAACTGAGACTCGTGAGACTAGTGCAACGGAACGTGAGATATAGCACCAAGTGCCAACAGCCCAAAGCTTCCGGTGTGAAGACAAGGCAGTTAGATTAGTATAGAGTAGTGTAAGCAAACAGATTTGCTCATTAGTTTCTATGCAAAGTAGTTTAAGCTAATAGATTTGCCCATTATTTTGAATATATATTTTGGAGATTAAGCCAATCTAATATAACTGTATTGAAGTAGACCTGTCTTCGTGTAATCATTTTGATCGCACCTTAAGGAGCACATTAGGTACTTTCTGTCTAACGATACAAGCTCCTTTGATGACCTTAGGACATGTAAATCTCTTTACAGTTAATGAAATACATGTGGTGCAATCACTCCTATAATACAGATGCAGTTGCTGCCCCTTGTACTGTATGAATAACACTGATTGGTCAAACTCTTCCAAGAATGGTCCCACTTTTTCGCAATAAATTATCAGTCCATTGAGTGCTATGGCAGATCTTTAGAATCAAATGAGACTTATCAAGCATTTTTTAAACTACATTCTTTGAGGCTGATGAGATAAAGAGAATATTTTGTCTTCTGAGTCATTCTCAAACCCTGCATCAGACTATAATTTTTCTTCCAATTATTGTGGATTCACTCTGTATTTTTCACTCAGTTTTCCCAGATAGGAAAGGCAGCTTAATAAAATAAATCACTTGCACCATGTGTGGCTTCAGCCAGCATCTGTCAGCTGTATATACGTATGATCTTTTGGCCGTGAGCTGAGAGCATGACTTGATCATAAAAGTTGGGGGTGGAAGGCAGGTCATGATGCATGAGAGTCTTTTGTCTATTAAATAAAACTTAGCAGCTAATGATTTATTTTTCTTGTTGAGTGCAGTCCAGAAAGAAAGTAAATGAAAAGAAGGATAAGAAAAAGCAAAGTGGGTCAAAATTGGGTGGAGAGGGGGAAAGAAACGAACATACGGGTAAAAATCATTAAACCTTTTCTTAAAGCTGTCCCCCAGATTAATTTATTTTAAGTACCATGACAGAACTTCAACTGACTAGTAACCACTTCAGTAAAAATACCACACAGAGGGGTGTCTTGCACTCCAAATTATTGGGGACAGTTTTAGATCTTTTCTAATCAATCTGTTCAGAAATATTGTTACACACCAGGCAGCAGGTGAACCCAAGCCTCCTGATCCAGAAGTAAATAATTTTGGTCAACCTGTCCAGGGTTGTTGTGACACACATCTGGAGCAGGTGGACTGGAACATGGGCCCCCTAACTCAGAGGTAGAGACATTACAACTGTGCCACAGGAGCCCTAATAGATTTTTCTATATCTCCTTGTTTAGAGATGTTACAGACCCCTCTGGATCAGGTGGGATCTGAAACCACACCTCCTAGCTCCAAGTTAGGAACACTACTGAATATGATTTGATGCTCAATAGGTAAACCTGCCACAATGATTGGCCAGATTAGCTGATTAGGTACAAAGGAAAGCTCCCTTAATTCATATCAATTTTCTAGGCATTAACAGCATCTTAAACATATATCTTGACCACACTATCGTTATTAACACGGGACAGGAAAAGCAGATAATAGGATTTCTGGTTTGTGAGTCTTTTTGATGTTGTCATAAGTTGATGAGTCGAGAGATGGAGTGTCTTTCTGCAAAAGTCTTATTCAAGAAGGTTATTGGGATGTCATCCATGGCCTGGAAATTATTGGAACATTTGCACTTCAGGTCATCTCTCATTTTGTGGAGTTGCAATAAGCTTGAGAATGTCAGGCAGATACTGCCATGGAAGAGTTTGAACACGAGGGATGAGAATTAATAAGAAAAAAATGGTGAGGCTACGGATACTGGTCTCTCTGTCCCAATTGTCAGTCAGCTCCCTGATCAAGGAAAACTCCAACACTGAAGCGTTAACATAAATTTTATTACCAGCACCATTAAGATCACTTCAAAGTGAAAGCGTGCAAGTGAGAGAGAGAGAGACAAAACTAGAGAGAGAGCCAGAAAATCCTGGAAACAGCTGGCTTGTACAGATTGTGATTCAACACCAGAAACAAGAAATTCTTCCTTCCAAATCTCCAAGGTTACCATGACTGCAGTATTGATGGATTCTCCCCAGCTGCCTTGCCTCATGTATTCTAGGGGAAACATATATCCCATGTATGCCAAGCCCCAAACCTTAGGACAAGTTCTGGTGTAATTGTTACAGTTTACTTATAGTTACTTATAATTGTTTTCATTGTTGTAAACCAATCTCTATAATTCTATTGCTATCCTACTCTAACATTCTAAGAGAGGGAGGATACATTTGCCATCATTCAACAATCCTTCCTTATTCAGAATTTTGAAATGAAGTTTCCTCTCTCCTGAAGAAAATAAAGAGATTTTCTTTGCTATTCTAAATGAGCCAGGAATTCGCAAAAAGCCAAACATACATTTCCCTAATATTAAGTTAAACAAAATTCTTCTACTTCCATCAAAAGAGCAATTTCATTACCAACTCCCAGTACATCAACAAAATAATTTTCAAAAAAGTTTTCTTTAACTTTACCTTTAACAGAGACTGAGTAGATTGGGATTATATTCATTGGAATTCAGAAGATTATGGGGGGATCTTATAGAAACATATAAAATTATGAAGGGAATAGATAAGATAGAAGTAGAGAGGATGTTTCCACAGGCAGGTGAAGCAAGGACAAGAGGGCATAACCTCAAGATTAGAGGGAGCAGATTTAGGACTGAATTGAGAAGGAACTTCTTCACCCAGAGGGTTGTTAATCTATGGAATTCCTTGCCAAGTAGTTGACACTACTTCAGTAAATGTTTTTAAAGCTAAGGTAGATTTTTTTTGAACAATAAAGGAATTAAGGGATATGGTGAGAGCGCGGGTAAGTGGATCTGAGTCCACGAAAAGATCAGCCATGATCTTGTTGCATGGCGGAGCAGGTTCGAAGGGCCGGACGGCCTACTCCTGCTCCTAGTTCTTATGTTCTTATGTATTATGTAAAATGATTAGTTTCTGAAGAAACCACATGTGGAGTTTGTTCAGTTCCAGAGGTTCTCTGTCTGTCTTCATTCCAATATGACTATGATCAGAATTCTTTTGTCACTTTCCTGAAATTCTTTCTCTCCTTTCTTCTCTTGAAGAAGTGCTTTTTGGGTTAGGTCTCAGACTAAGACCAGCAGTGGGAGACCCACCACAGCTCACCTCACAGTCATTCTTCGAGTTGTCCCCTTAGAGAAGCGCATGATATAGGGCCTCACTGATGATCCCTATTCCCTTTTAGCCTTAGGTCTATACAAGCAGACTTATAGGATGGGTCAGGAACTTTGTCCGCCTCATCAATAAAAGGGCTGGGATAAAGTGATGCACAATGGTAGCACATGTACCATCTACAAGATACACTGCAACAAATCACCCTCTTGACATGGAACTATATTGCTGATCCTTCACTGTTGCTATGTCAGGATCCTGGAACTCCCCCCGCTAACAGCACTGTGAATCTGCCCATATCCCAAGGACTGCAGTAGTTCAGGAAGGGAGTATAGCACCACCTTCTCAAAGGCAATTAAAAATGTTCAATAAATACTAACCAGCAACACCCACATTCTAAGAATGTATTTTTACAACATACAGGTATTTTGTTCTCCTTTTGGACTTTTGCTGCAACTGGCTCTGGTCATTCTCCAGGAGATGCCATATTTTTGCTGTGAGTGGTGATGGCTGATCCACCTTGGAGGGCATTGTAGCTGAGTAGCATCTTATTCTTCATCTGACACCCACACTCAACCAGTTTGATGGTTTGATGATTCCTTTGCTTTCAGCCTTCTGGTTTCTGCCTCTACTTTTGCCCTTAAGGCAAATGGTATGGGTGGGCCCTTGCAGAATTGTGGAACTGCTTCCTGGTTAATTAGCAAGGTGGACTTGGCTCCTTTGATTGTCCCTTGACCTTCCTGAAAAACTTCTGGATATTTAGTTAGGAATTCACTCTGGCAGCCATTTTTTTTTTAAATCAAAAAATGTTGAGCCAATCTAGGTGAATCTTTCTCAAACAATTTCACCCCATCAAGCTTGGGCCCGAGCCTTTTACTACATTCAGTGGTAGCTAAACCAGCTGCTTCTCATAAGAACCTGGAACCAAAGCTGTACCCTTATTAAGTAAAGGTTCCCCAGAATAGGTTCTCAGCATGGCCGAGATCTTGCGCAAACTTGAGGATTGGCGTCCACAACGAGTTTTGTTAAAGACTGGTTCTGCAATCCCTGAAACGGCCGCAGTGGTATCAACCTCCATTAGAACCAAGTGACCATTGAACCAGATGATTATTTTAATTGATTCTGATTTGGATGTTGCTGAGTAATTTAACTGTTCCAAACAGGCAGTAGGTGGACTTTCCAGGGTGTACACTCTGCTGGATACCAGCCTATAAGTTCTCTTACTCAGTTTAGGTCTAGTAGGACTGTTTTGTGGTCACGAGTCCACATACTGGCAGCATCTGCAATGGCTTGTCGGCCTGGATCCTGAAGAAAACTTTAACCGTTTGGCTGAGGCTTGGCTTCGTTTTGGGGTTTTGCTGTGGGCTGACCTAGGGTCCCTCTGTTCAGGAGATGTCCTGAGTGAGGCTATGCAATTTCCTTCACTCAAGTGATGCTCTCCAAGCTCAGTCAGCCTGGCAAGGATACCCACTTTCATCAGAAAACCCTGCAATTCATATGCTCTGCTTGCTGCATTTTCCGATGATAAAGCCAGTTGTAGTCCCTGCTTTTATACAGTTACATCATTCATCCCGCATAGAAAACAACCTCTTAGCATCTCATTAGGGGTTAAACCAAAATCACATGGTTTAGGCCCGAAACGTCAAGTTTTCCTGCTCCTATGATGCTGCTTGACCTGCTGTGCTCATCCAGCCCCATGCTTGTTATCTCACATGCCTTTGCCTGTTGGCTTAACCTAGTCAAAATTCCCAATATGGATTCCCTTAGTTCTCAAGTAAAACTGATAGCATCTCAGATTCGGAGGAGTCTTGGGGTCATAATTTTCCTTAATTAGATCTGTCAACTCTTGAAAGATTTTAGTTTTAGTGTCTCAGGGAAAGTCAGGCTCCTAATAACCAAACAAGCTGTGGGTCCACAAGCTGTCAGGAGAATTACTCATTGCTTTTCATCTGCCCCAAATATCATTTGCCCAGAAAAAATAACGTATTCTTTCCACATACTGGGTCCAGTCTTTGACAGCAGAGTCAAACGAGTAAAGCTTCCCAAATAATGACATGATGTAAGCAATGCTTACCCCAACTCAAAGACAGTGGTCGCAAGCAAGTTTCTTCAGGACATGCTTTATTCTTGTCGCCACTGAAATAATTCCATACAGGCCAGTATTCCATCATCAAGTTAGCCTTTATTTATGTGTGGCAAGTCCTTAATGCTGATTCATCTCCCTCAGAGGCAGCTTTCAGGGTGAGAGAGTGCCTGCCAATCCTGTTTTTATCTGCTAACCAGGGCTCGCTGATCAGGCCAGATAAATAGACCCAATCAGGGAAATCATATTCTATGAGGTCCACCTGGCTGACCGTGTTACAGTCACTGCATCAGGGACTCCCATATGTCAGTAGGTGTGTCTGAATATTTCAGGTATGCTTTGCAGACATCTCTTCCGCTGTCCTCCTGGGAGCCTCCTGCCATAACTGAATTTCGAGTGGAACAGTTGTTTTTGGTATGAAGCATACGCGTTACATGTCCTGATCGGCAGAGTTGATTCTGAGTGATTAACGTAGCGATGCTGGGCGTGTTAGTGTGGTGAGGATGCAGTTGCTGGACCAGCTTCCTTCCCAATGGATTTGGAGGATGTTGCAAAGCCATCGTTGGTGGTACTTCTCCACTGTTTTCAGGTGCCTGTTTTAGGTTGTCCAAGTTTTCCTTACAAATAGGAACATGGGAACACTGCTATCCAGTAAAGCATGGCCTTAATTAGAGATTTGAGATCCTGATCTTCAAATGCTCTTTCACTCAGTCGGCAGAAGATTGAGATGGCACAGTGGTGGCGATGATTAATTTCATCATCTATGTCTGTCTTCATCCAGAGAGGTTCCCAAGATACAGCGAATGGTCCGAATCAAAGAAACATTAAATCAATGTGGAGAGGTTTGAGCGAGGATTCCTTTACTTACACGTTACTGAGCAGTGTAATATGATTTGACATCCAAGGAGAAGGTTCCAGCTTTTGGTAGGAGCAGTTAATAAGGTTCCCTGCTGGAAAAACTGCACCTACAGAAACAAATTCTGATCATCTTAGTCTGAAAGATACCAAGGGGTGTGAGGATAATTACATAACAATTATATACTTAATAATTGGTGTATTTTTGTGTCTGAATAATAAATTTGCATTTAGACAACACACTCAAGCCTGAAACATGAGAACTTATTTCACTAATTAACAGAGAATTCCTTACGACCCCAGCTCTCTAACAATGCCGCTGATGGGTCATGCTTGTATCTTCAGGAGTCAAGGAGAAACCATGTAGAGGAATAGATAGCAGTTCCTCTACTGTGTTCAGCACTCCAGCGCTTTGTCCTTGTGAACCCAGGCAATGGGTGTTGGCAATGCCTGAGGATCTGATTATCATGATAGAACCTGATGTTGCCCCCAACCAAGCCCACAGTTGTGTTCTTTCCAGAGAGGTCAACTCCCTGGCCGTGAACACACAAAGAGTTACCATTTCCCAGGTGAGACCAGGTAGCAGCTCAAATCAGACCAACAAACCTCGTATTTTCCTGCAAGTCCATTAACTCTGTTTTATTCACTGGGTCAGTGGTGACGAGTAATTTTAAGGTGACAATTCAGAGCTAACAGAATCTGTCATATTACAAAAAACACAATGTGCTAACTTCATCCATTTCTTGTAATAGATTTACAGAAATTCCACATGCCTTACTTCAGTAGCTCTGGTGTAATCTTGCTGTCAGCAATAACCACATGAATAAACATGGGCAGCTGGACTAACAGGATGTGCACTATTTTATCACATTCAATGACCTGTACAGGAGCAGATCCTACGACAGCAGAGAAATATGAGCTGTCTCTCTCCAGCTAATGCAGCAGACAGCTAAGGAAACCTCTGGCTGAGGGGTTCAATTATAGCCTGGAGGTGCCTATAGCCTTTGGACCTCTGCCTCTGACATGCCTCTGCCCTGCAGAAGGCACTGGAGTTGCCACCTACCGTACTTCAGATAATTTAACAGGCGTGTATGCAAACATTACACATAACAACTCATTCTGTCCCAGTGAGGTGAGTGTTAATACCCTGCCAATTGAATATTTTTAAAAAAAATTATGTGTTAGATGAGTCCTAACAACTGCCCAGTCATGTTTAAGAAAATTTGTATTTATCTAGCATTTTTCATGTCCTCAGGTGCCTCTACCCTGCTTCATAGCCAATTGCATACTTTCAAAATGTAGTCACAATTGTTGTGTGTACAAATGTTGCAGTCAAACTGAGCAGAGCAGGGGCATGGTAATGAATAATAAAGGATAATTTGTCTCAGAGTTTTGGCTGAAGGATCAAAGCTGGTCAGAATATTTAGAAAACCCTGAAGTTTCTTGTGATGTTATTTGAAGGTGCTGTGGGACCTGAATCAAACAGTGATATCAGACAGATTACCCTAAGGGATTAAGGAAGGAGAAGAATATCACCTCTGGAAACTAGGAGTTGAAACGTGTTATGACAATCTTTACAACGTTAATGGAAAAAGAACTGAATGGCAGAACACTTGGATGCTCAGAGGAAAGGATAGATCTCATTGTACTTGTCCACAGATCTCTGAAATAGGGCTGGTAAATTAGGTAGTTAACAAGGAATGGGGGATACTTGCGTTTATCAATCAAGGTACAGATTATAAGAGCAAGAATCCTTGGAGAGAGAGAGCATGCAGTGTCCACCAATGCTCTCGATGCCTTTAGGGAGAGGTGAGCATTGCAGGAGGTGGAGTGCTTTATTTCTCCCTCCAACTCTATTTTGATTCAGTACCTACCCTCCCCCTTCATGTTTTTCACGTAAGCATTGCCCTTATCAGCTTTTGCTTGTTAATATTTCACTAGGCACATGGTTGTTTTCCTGGTGGTGGAGAATATAGAATAAAGTTCTTGTACAATGGTGTATTTTCACTAAGTCACTACACACACAACCAAGGGGATGTGGAGAAAATATAAATCCTACAGCTGGAGCCCTTTGGGGTGCAGTGGTAGTGTTGGGGAATAAAGGAAAAAATAAAGGAAATAAAGGGAATAAAGGAAAAGGGAAAGGAATAAAGGTTCACTAATGTCCTTTAGGGAAGGAAACTTCCATCCTTACTTGGTCTGCCCTACATGTGACTCCGGACCCACAGCAATGTGGTTGACCCTTAACTGCCATCTGAGCAATTAAGAATGGGCAATAAATGCTGCCTAGCCAGTGACGCCTTCATCCCTTGAATGAATAAAGAAAAAAGAATAGGATAATCAGACAGTCTCTTCATTCCAGGGACTGGCTCTGAGCTGGGGAAAATAATAAGAGCCGGAACGTAGAGTTCTTGTGGCATTGTGCTAATGACCTTATCTCTGAGTCAGAAGGCCTGCGTTCAAGTCCAACCTGCTCCAAAAGTATGTAATTATATCTCTAAACAAGTTGATCAGAAACATCTAAGAACAGGGAGTAGGGTTCTTGTGATGTAGTGCAAGTGTTCCTACCTCTGAGCCAGGAGACCCAGGCTCAATTCCACCTGATCCAGATCTAATCACATCTCTGAACAGGTTGATAAGAAAATATAACAGCAGGAAGGTAGCATCTTGTAGCACAGAAGTAGGGTCCCTTCATCTCAGACAGAAGGCCCACCTGCTCCAGAGGTATGCCATAACATCTCTGAAGAGGCTGATTTGAAAAAAAAGAGCAGGGAGGTTACGTTGAAGCAGTACAGAACTTTAGTTAGGCAACAGCTGGAATGCTGTGTGCAGTTCTGTTCACCACACTAACAGGGGGATGTCATTGCACAGGAGAGAGTGCAGAGAAGATTCACTAAGGTGTTGCCTGGGATGGAATAGTTTAGCTATGAAGAGAGGCTGGATAAGCTTGGGTTGTTTTCTTCGGAGCAGAGAAGGTTGTGGGGGACCTGGTAGAGATGTATAACATTATAAGGGACATGGAAAGGTTAGTAAGCAGCTGTTCCCCTTAGTTGAAATGTCAACAACAACACAGCACACTTTTAAGATTAAAAAGCAAGAAGTTTAGATGGGATCTGAGTAAAAGATTTTGCACACAGAATGATGGGGGTCTGGAATGCACTGCCTGGAAGGGTAGTAGAGACAGGAAAACCCACAAACAAACTTTAAAATGTAGTGGGATGAGCACTTAAAATATCATAACTTTCATGGCTATGGGCCTAGTCCTGGAAAGTCGGGCATGTGTAGATTTAGTGTAGTTTTGGCAGTACAGACTCAATGGGCCAAAGGACATCTTATTTGGTGATTCTATGATAACTTGTAATTTTATATTGCTTCATGATGTCCCTTAAAGTTTTACAACCAATGAAGTTATTTTTAAAGTGTGTTCATTGTTGAAATATAGGAAATGTAGCAATTGATTTGAACAGAGCAAGATCAACAAACAGTAAATGAGATGACGACTAATAATTTGTTTTCGATATTGATGTTCGTGGAGGGATATTTATATTATCCTAGACACAGGATTCCTATGCTCTTCCTCAAATAGTGCAGTGAGATGCTGTCATAATCCAGACTGGGTACAAGCAAAGCTTTTAACAGTCCTCATACTATTCACCATCTGGCTGGCAGTGGCTGTTCATCTGAAAGATTGACTGCCATCTGGTATCAGTGTTAAATACCTTCCAGGTGGACATTTTGGTCAACTCTGAGCCAAAATTACATGACTACACTGACCCACGTGTGGATGACTGTTGTGTCATTGTCCAAACTATACCAGACTCACAAATCACTCATGATCTCTTCAACTCGGCTATCATAAAACCTTGCCTCTCTTTGAATGTTGCCAAAGCAAAACTTGGAGATCAACCCATACAAGCTTAGCTCAATATTCCAGTTCCTATATATGTTGAAACAGAGGTTCTGCAATATGTTGAATACTTCCTATATCATGACAGCATCCTCTCTCAAAAGGCCGCTATTGACAAGGGGATCCAACACTGGATCAGCTGCACCAGTTCAGCCTTCTACACACTGCAGAGAAGAAAGCCTTCCACATATCAACAAAAGTCGTAGTCTACAGAGCAATTATTGTCACCATATTCCTGTAACACAGTAAGACCTGGATGTACTATTGACATACAACAGCACTAGAGAAATTCCATCAGCAATGTCTCTGTCCCCATCCTTCCAGTTCAGTGGGAGTACCATTAAGTGAATGTTAGTGTTCTTTTGGAAATCAAGTTCATAAATATTTAGACAAAATTCCTGCAAAATCAAGTTTGCTGGACTGGGAACAGTATTAGATGGTCAAAAACATTCTCTTCTCATCTGGACTTGTTTTCTTAAATCTCAACTGGCTAATATTCCTGGGAGGACAAAGGAGACACTTCAAACTCCGAAGCTTTCCTTGAAGCACAGCGGCTGGAGGAGCTCGCTACTATCTTACAGTGGATGACAAGTTGTCCAACAAGCTGTATCACACTACTGATTCACAATGTTTAATAATTTCACAGGTCAGTGTCTAAGGAGGAAAGAAAAGGAAGCAATCTTACACTCCAGACATTCCAGCCCATGTGCCCAAAAGTGCAGGTCAAGAATTGGCGTATTCATTCACACAAAGTCATATGGCAGAGCCTTACAACCCTGTGGACATGTCATTCTCAAATTCAGAGACAGCCAACAACATGATCCAAGTGAGACAGAAGGTTCAAAGGGCTTTGGTTCAACATCTCATTGAAAGACATATAGACTACAATAGTCATGGAAAAGGATAGGTACATTCAGCAGGATAAGGTTTATAATTGGAGGAAGGGTAATTATAATTCTGTTAGGCAAGAACTCAGTAACATAAAATGGGAACAGGTGCTGTCAGGGAAGAGCACTATAGAAATGTGGAGATTGTTTAAGGAATGCATACTGCATGTGGTCAATATGTTTGTCCCTAGCAGGCAGGGAAGATGCGGTCGAGTGAGGGAGCCTTGGTTCTCAAGAGACGTCGAACGACTGGTTAAGAGGAAGAAGGATGTTTATATAAGGTTTAGGAAACAAGGATCGGAAAAGGCTCTAGAGGGATACAAGTCAGCCAGGAAGGAGCTGAAGAAAGGGCTTAGGAGAGCTACAAGGGGGCATTGAGAAAACCTTGGCAGGTAGGATCAAGGAAAACCCCAAAGCTTTTTATACATACGTGAGGAATAAGAGAATGACCAGAGAAAGGGTAGGGCTGATCAAGGATTGTAAAGGGAATTTGTGTACGGAGCCTAAAGAGATAGGCGAGGTCCTTAATGAATGCTTTTCTTTGGTATTCACAACTGAGAGGGACCTAGTTGTAGGGGAGGACAGTGTGAAACAGGCTGGTAGGATTGAGAAGGTGGATGTTAGTAAGGAAGATGTACTAGGAATTTTGAGGATCTTGAAGATAGATAACTCCTTTGGGCCTGATGGGATTTATCCAAGGATTCTATGGGAAGTGAGGGAAGAGATCGCAGGGCCTTTGGCTATGATTTTTTCATCCTCGCTGTCCGTGGGTATAGTGCAGGAAGATTGGAGAGAGGCAAACGTCATTCCCTTGTTCAAAAAAGGGAATAGGGATAACCCCAGAAATTACAGGACAGTTAGTCTTACTTCAGTGGTGGGCAAATTATTGGAAAGGGCTCTGAGATATAGGATTTATGATCACTTGGAAAGGCACAGTTTGATTTGTGATAGTCAGCATGGATTCGTGAGGGGTAGATCATGCCTCACAAACCTTATTGAATTCTTTGAAGAGGTGACCAAACACGAGGATGTAGGTAGAGCAGTGGATGTGGTATACATGGATTTAAGTAAGGCGTTTGATAAGGTTTCCCATAGTAGGCTCACGCAGAAAGTAAGGAGGCATGGGATAGGGGGAAATGTGGCCGATTGGATTCAGAATTGGCTGACCCTTTGAAAACAAAGGGTGGTAGTGGACGGAAAATATTCAACATGGTATTCAGTTATGAGTGGTGTACCACAAGGATCAGTTCTGGATCCTCTTCTATTTGTGATATTTGTGAATGATTTGGATATAGGAGTGGAAGGGTGGATTAGTAAGCTCGCGGACGATGCAAAGGTGGGTCAAGTTGTGGATAGTGCGGAGGGCTGTTCTAGGTTACAAAGGGACATTGATAGGATGCAGAGCTGGGCTAAGAAGTGGCAGATGGAGTTTAACCGTGAAAAGTGGGAGGTGATTCATTTTGGAAGGACAAATTTGAGAGCAGAATACAGGGTTAACGGAAAGATTCTTGGCAGTGTGGAGGAGCAGAGGGATCTCAGGGTTCATGTCCACAGTTCCCTGAAAGCTGCCACCCAGGTGGGTAGAGTTGTTAACAAGGCATATGGTGTGTTAGCTTTCATCAATAGAGGGATTGAGTTCAAGAGCCGTGAAGTTATGCTCCAGCTATACAAAACCCTGGTTCAGCCACATCTGGAGTATTGTGTCCTGTTCTGGTCGCCTCATTATAAGAAAGAAGTGGAAGCATTGGAAAAGGTGCAGAGGAGATTTACCAGGATGTTGCCTGGAATGGAAGGAAGGTCTTACGGGGAAAGGTTGAGAGAGCTAGGGCTTTTCTCTTTAGAACAACGAAGGATGAGAGGTGACTTGATAGAGGTGTGCAAAAATGATCAGAGGTATAGATAGAGTGGATAGCCAGAGACTTTTTCCTCGGGTGGAGGTAGCTATTACGAGGGGGCTTAGTTTTAAGGTGAGTGGAGGTAGATATAGGGGAGACATCAGAGGTAGGTTCTTTACTCAGAGGTGGTAGGGGCATGGAGAGGGTGGTGGAGTCGGCCTCATTAGGGGCATTTAAACGGCTATTAGATAGGCGTATGGATGATAGTATAAGGTAGGGGTGGCGGTTAGATAGATCTTAGGTTTAGGGTAAAATTTCGGCACAGCATTGTGGACCGAAGGGCCTGTACTGTGCTATTCAGTTCTATGTTCTATATTCTATGTTCGATATCGTCAGTACTGCCATAATATATTCAAAGCAAAGGATAAATCTCTTTGGACTGTGGCATGGAAGTCACATAAATGTTATTATAACAAGTTAACATGTCCACTATAATCCATAACTTCTCCACAAGAAGTGAAAACCCCTGTAAGGTTTGCCACAATCTTTCACTAAAAAGTGATGTAACATCTGGTACAACCAGCCCTGAAACCTGGGGTCCCTGTCTTTTCAATGTGACAGCATTGCATAAGATTATTTTCAAGACTGTTTTTGAGTCACTAGCTTTTGTAAAACTGATCATTATCCTTTCCTAGTTATAGTTGATCTGTTAATACATAACAGGTTGTTTTACACTGCCTATTAAAATATACTTACGTACCAACAGAACTCTCAGTTCTGGAGCTTGGAAGAAAACGAAACACCTGTTATCACCTCCTCTTTAGTAATGGAAAAGCAGCTCAGACAAATCCTGACACTAGGCTTGCGGGACAGTGACTATGCTTAACAGTGTGTTGTTGGCTGTAAAACGCTTGGGATGTCCTGAGGCCATAAAAGCTCTTCTAGAAGGGAGACACATGAAAGGTCCTTCTGCCAGGGGGTCTGTTCAGTTATCTGATCCTCCCAATACATCACCATATGTAAATATAGTCTTGTACAAATAAGAGATGCCTTTGGTTTGTTTGTCGGATACAGTCAAACTCCAATGTTTGCTTGTTTTTTCAGATCCTACTGTACAGAACCGAACTGCTTTAGGGACTATGATGTTTGAAATAAAAAAAGGAGAGACATTAAGGTAAAGTAAAAGGGAGGGAGAGAAAGAGCGAGAGAGGGCACTGAATAGATGCCTTAGCAAGGGTCACTTTAAAAAGTGTTTGCTCTTTATGTCTTCTTCAGGGCACATGTGATGTCAAGTTACACCATCTTTAGACCTTCTTTTTTGGTATAGTGACACCTAAAGATTTAGCAAGCTCTATAGGGGAAGGTGGGAGCTCGGGAGAATGTGGGAGCTACTGATATTGTGAATACTTACTCTAGTTGTGTCCCCTCTTGCCTTGTGGTCTTATTTGGGATTGTAGGAGGTTGTGTTACAAACAAAAGACATAGGAATTTCCTACAAGAAAAGTCAATTATCATTACAACTCAGCCCTGCCTGATTCAGGAATACAGGGTAAAGGAGCAGGATTAGGCCATTCAGCCCTTCAAACCAGCTCTGCCATCCTAATAACATACTGCATCCGTATTCTACCTTTCTTGATTGTTGTACTAGCTCATCTAAATCTCTCTGTACTCCAAGTTCTGCAATTTTTCTCCACTTAAGTAGAATACTGCATCTTTATTGGACACAGTAAGGACTGCAGATGCTGAAAGCCAGAGTCAGTAGATGTGAAGCTGGAAAAGCACAGCAGGTCAGACAGCATTTATTCTTCCCTGCAAAGTGAACATGCTCACATTTTCCCACATTATATGCCATCTGCCAAATACTTGCTCATTTGTCTATATCTGTTTGTAGACTTTCTACTTCTTCTCAACAACTTACTTTCTCACCTATCTTGGTGTCATTGGGAAATTTAGCAATCATACATTCAGCCCCTCCATCCATGTCGTAGATCTAGATTGCAAATAGTACAGGTCCAAATAATGATCCCTGTTGCACTCCATTAGTTACAGTCTGCCAAACTGAACAAAATATATTTACCAGTATTCTCTGCTTCCTACTTGCTTGCCAGTCCTTCCTTCATGTTAATATGTTAAACCTTACAACCTTTATTCAACCACTTCTTACGAGGTGGTTACATTTCAATGTACTTCTCACCTAGAAGGCTGATGATCAAATATCAGAAAGTTAGGCTTTTGCATATCACTGCATGTGTATTTCAAAAATTCAGGACAAAACAATAAATTGATCATTTATATCAAATTAGTAAGTAGTAAACATGACCATTAAGAAGTGCCAGCAGATCTAATTGACAGAACCTCTTTTGGCTTTTTCACTTCGAAACAGAGCTAGAGAGAGACCTACTAGGTCCCACTTCTGGATCACCAGGGAATTGAGTGGTGACCTGGACTGAGTTAAGGCTTTGGATTTAATTAACACCGAACTTGTGTCCATCCCTGATAGATTATAGACCAAGCCAACTTCAGTGGAAATGATCTGAAAGTGTGGCTTGGTAATGGGTTGCCTTGTAGCCTGGGTTTCCACCATTCTTACCCTGCTTTGAAGATAGTTTTTTGGTCATAGGAAAGGAAGTGGACAAGTCTGACACATTCTCCGACTCACACATTCTCCCGTTCTCACTCCTTCCTTCATAGATTCCCTCTTCATAGACTCATTCCCTGCCTCTCTCTCTGATGCTCACTCCCTCACAGACTCATTTAGTCCTTCATTCCCTCAGACTCTCCTAGTTCTTTACACACTCTTTCACTCCCTAAGAAACTTTCTCACTCACACACTCCCTCCTTCTCATCTTCACAAACCCATTCACTCCCTTATCGACTCACCAACCCCCCACCTCATTCTCATTCTCCATTCCAGCCCGCCTCTCTCTTTCACTCCCAGTCACTCTCCCTTACTCCATAGGACCTGTGAGGTTTGAGCATTTGTTTGACTCTGGGATGGGCGCAAAGCCGGTGAAAACATTTTCCTTCCCCATGTGTTATTTAATACTCCAGCAGCCCTGGATACACACTGTTGCTGCTGCAGTTTTTCCTCAAGAACCCATGCCACCATCTTGCGCTCCTTAAGGGACCTACAGCTATCTGGCATGGACAGAGTATGGCTGAAGGCAAAGAAAGACCTGTGGAAACTAAAGAGAGGTCCTGCACCTTCGCACTGTTTGCTGCCTCTCCAATCTCGCGTATTTACTGCCGATAGGCTCACAGAAAGAGTGGTTGCTGAGCATCTCTACAAAAAAATCCCTATTTCATCTTCTATGTAACATGGCAAGGCCTGACAGATAGCCTTAGGGCAAGCCTGTGATTCTGCCTGTTATACAAGCCGCGCACCCAGAATATGCTTTTATTTTGTGTAAGCATCTTTTGACGTGGCACCTTATCAAATTCCTTTTGGAAATCCAAATACACCACATCTACTAAACTTCATTTATTCACTTTGTGTGTTATCTTTTCAAAAACAACTTCAATAGATTAGTTAAAATCGATTTTCTTTCAGAAAGATACGTATATATTTTGCGCGATTACACAATAATTTTATAAGTATCCAGCTATAACACCCTTTATAATGGATTCTAACAATTTCTGATTATATATTTTAGATTATCTGGCCCTACAGTTCACTGCTTTTGTCTCCCACCTCTTTTCAATATAGGTGTTTCCTAATCTACAAGGGTCCTTCCAGAACCTATGGAATTTTTGAAGCTTATAACCCATGCATCTATGATCTCTGTAGCCAGCTCTATGATGCAGGCCATCTGGTCCTGTGGGTTTGTCAGCTTTAGGTTTAATAGTTTTCCCAGTACTTTTCCACATGAGAGTGATTATTTTAAGTTCCTCCTTCACATTCACCTCTGGACATTCAGAATTTCTGCACTTTCTGCTATTTGGCCCATCGAGTTCACAATGAACTTCCAACCAGCATCCCATTGAGACTCAGACCCCTACCCTATCCTCATAACTCTGCATTTGCAATGGCCATTACATGGAATGTAATCATAGAATCCTTACAGTATGGAAGCAGGCCATTCCACCCATTGAGTTCACACCGACACACTGAAGAGCATCCCACCAAGATCGACTCCCCTCCCTTAAGCCTGTTACTCTGCGTTCCCCTTGGCCCACCCAACCTGCACATCCCTTGACACTACGGCCAATTTAGCATGGCCAATCCACCTAATTTGCACATCGTTGGACTGTGGGAGGAAACCGGAGAGACCAGAGGAAACCCATGCAGCCATAACGAGAACGTGCAAACTCCACACAGATACTCATCCAAGGCTGGACTTGAACCTGGCATAAGACCATAAGACCATAAGATATAGTAGTGGAAGTAAGGCCATTCGGCCCATCGAGTCCACTCCGCCATTTAATCATGGCTGATGGGCATTTCAACTCCACTCACCCGCACTCTCCCCGTAGCCCTTGATTCCTTGCGAGATCAAGAATTTATCAATCTCTGCCTTGAAGACATTTAACGTCCCGGCCTCCACTGCGCTCCGTGGCAATGAATTCCACAGGCCCACCAAGCTCTGGCTGAAGAAATGTCTCCTCATTTCCGTTCTAAATTGACCCCCTCTAATTCTAAGGCTGTGCCCACGGGTCCTAGTATCCCCACCTAATGGAAACAACTTCCCAGCGTCCACCCTTTCTAAGCCATCCATTATCTTGTAAGTTTCTATTAGATCTCCCCTCAACCTTCTAAACTCTAATGAATACAATCCCAGGATCCTCAGCCGTTCATCGTATATTAGGCCTACCATTCCAGGGATCATCCGTGTGAATCTCCGCTGGACATGCTCCAGTGCCAGTATGTCCTTCCTGAGGTATGGGACCCAAAATTGGACACAGTATTCTAAATGGGGCCTAACTAGAGCTTTATAAAGTCTCAGAAGCACATCACTGCTTTTATATTCCAACCCTCTTGAGATAAATGACAACATTCCATTCGCTTTCTTAATCACAGACTCAACCTGCAAGTTAACCTTTAGAGAATCCTGTACTAGCACTCCCAGATCCCTTTGTACTTCAGCTTTATGAATTTTCTCACCGTTCAGAAAATAGTCCATGCCTGTATTCTTTTTTCCAAAGTGCAAGACCTCACATTTGCTCACTTTGAATTTCATCAGCCATTTCCTGGAGCACTCTACTAAACTGTCTAAATCATTCTGCAGCCTCCCCACCTCCTCTGTACTACCTCCCTGTCCACCCAACTTCGTATTATCAGCAAACTTCACCAGAATGCCCCCAGTCCCTTCATCCAGATCATTACTATATAAAGTGAACAGCTGCGGCCCCAACACTGAACCCTGCGGGACACCACTTGTCACCGGTTGCCATTCCGAAAAAGAGCCTTTTATCCCAACTCTCTGCCTTCTGTCAGACAGCCAATCCTCAATCCATGCCAGTAACTCACCTCGAACACCATGGGCCCTCACCTTACTCAGCAGCCTCCCGTGAGGCACCTTATCAAAGGCCTTTTGGAAGTCTAGATAGATAACATCCACTGGGTTTCCCTGGTCTAACCTACTTGTTACCTCTTCAAAGAATTCTAACGGGTTTGTCAGACACGATCTCCCCTTACTAAATCCATGCTGACTTGTTCTAATCTGACCCTGCACTTCCAAGAATTTAGAAATCTCATCCTTAACGATAGATTCTAGAATTTTACCAACAACCGAGGTTAGGCTAATCGGCCTATAATTTTCCATCTTTTGTCTTGATCCTTTCTTAAACAAGGGGGTTACAACAGCGATTTTCCAATCATCTGGGACTTCCCCTGACTCCAGTGACTTTTGAAAGATCACAACCAACGCCTCCGCTATTTCCTTAGTCACCTCCCTCAGAACTCTAGGATGTAGCCCATCGGGGCCAGGAGATTTATCAATTTTTAGACCTTTTAGCTTTTCTAGCACTTTCTCTTTTGTAATGCCTACCATACTCAACTGTGCCCCCTGACTCTCCTTAATTGTTGGGATATTACTCATGTCTTCCACTGTGAAAACTGACGCAAAATACTTATTAAGTTCTTCAGCTATTTCCTTATCTCCCACCACTAGCCTTCCAGCATCAATTTGGAGCGGCCCAATGTCTACTTTTGCCCTTATGTATTGAAAGAAACTTTTACTATCATTTCTAATATTACTGGCTAGCCTACCTTCATATTTGATCCTCTCCTTCCTTATTTCTCTCTTTGTTATCCTCTGTTTGTTCTTGTACCCTTCCCAATCTTCTGATTTCCCAGTGCTCTTGGCCACTGTCTCTTTCTCTTTGATACATTTCCTGACTTCCTTTGTCAGCCATGACTGTCTAATCCTCCCCTGGATAATCTTTCTTTTCTTTGGGATGAACCTCTGTATTGTATCCTCAATTACATGCAGAAACTCCTGCCATTGTTGCTCTACTGTCTTCCCCGCTAGGCTCTGCTTCCAGTCGAAAAGATCTCTCACTCCCTGGCAGTGTGAGGTATCAGTGCTAACTGACACTGAGCCACTGTGTCACCCTACCTTCTATTGGATTTTCTTTAGAGACTATATATATGATTTACTTTGCTGGGTTGCCAGTCAAAATTGATCAAGTTGACTGTTAATGTTACTTTGTCAGCCACATGTACGAAGAGTCAATGTATTGTGGTACATTGATCTATGAGCTCAGCTGCTAATAATCTGGATACAGCCCGCTCCTCTGTAGGACTCTTAACAGTATTTAGAATTAATGTGTGGTGGAACAGATTGTAGGGAACTGTTTCATTAGAATCAATAATAGTTACAAACAAACATACTTACCAACAGGAGTGAGTTTTCAGCTCAGTGAGCAGTATTGGATATTGGATAGATATTGGATTCATTAGTTATAATTTTCCCATACTGACTAGATTCTGGAAATGTTCCAATAGATTGGAAAATAGCAAATATAACATCTTTATTCAGGAGAGGCAGAAATCAGGAAATTATAACCAGTTAGCTAACATCTGTCAATAGAGAAGGTGCTAGAATCCATTACCAAGGATGTTATGGCAGGATACCTGGAAAATCATGATTTGATTAGACATAGTCAACATGGCCTTGTGAACAGCTCGGAGACTTAGTTTAAGAATAAGAGGTCTCACTTTAAAGTCAGTTGAGAAAAAATATTTTTCTCACAAAGGGTCGCCAGAGTGTTGAATTCTCTTCTTCAGAAGGTAGTGGAGTCTTCATCTTTAAGTTTATTCAAAGCTGAGATAGATAGCTTTTTGACATATAAGGGAGTCGAGGTTTATGGAGTACAGACAGGAAAGTGGAAATGAGACTATAATCAGATAAGCCATTATCTTATTGAATGGTGCAGCAGGCACAAAGGGTCAAATAGCATTCTCAAGGGTAGCTTCTTCTTTCTGTGTGATCAATCAAATGGCCCAACTCACTGGCAGCAGCCGCCTTGGGCTGCCACTTTTATACTCCAAAACATGAATGTCTCAGACCATGTTGACAAATATTAATTGTTGATATCTTATCTCTAATCTATGATCTTTTTATCGGCAGGGCATGGGACTCAAGGTCACCTATACTATCCCTGCAGGAGTTGCACAAGTTGAAAGCTTATTTGCCGAACTCTCAATCTTTTTGCTTATCTGAAATAAAATGTCCCAATTGAGCCTTTGCAGTTTCTGTAGTCTGACAGGATTGTCTAGTTCTTATCGGCTTGACCTTGCAGCTTGTCACAGACAATGACGGCTGTTTACTCAAGACATTTGGTTTAGATTACTAAAAATAGTTTCAAACCACGTCAAACATTCTACAAAATTTGTCTAGGAACCTACTGTTAGCATGCTGTTTCTTTCCAGTCAACGAAGTTATCATGCAGATTTATTCAATTCAATGCTATCCATATCTTCCCACTCTCCTCATAGGTTTTCAGCGCACATCATTGGCAGTGATTTCATCCTCCATACAGGACTAACAATTCAAGTATTTTACGCACTTCTTTGGATGTTGGTAGGTGGTCAAATCTGTGCCAAAACTTGACTGAATTTAACAGCTGTACACCATCAGAGATCTGAGTATACGGTCTACATGTCTGTGTTTGTATAATGCAATTTATGCATATGTATATACCTGTGTGTGCCTTTCTCTGTGTGGGCTTATATGTGTATGTCTGTATGTATGAATGAACTAGGATTTAAATCTCTTCAGGTTTACTATGGGAATTGTGTTGAGACATCATAAAATCATTCTCAATCCATCTCTCTCAGCAAGCCTCAGTGACTAAAGCAACATTCAGTGAAGTTTATGGGTGAACTCTACGGAGAAGCAATTATACCTACACTTCCTCTTGAAACTTCCGTCCAGTGCTTCCTGCTGCAAGAGGCTCTGACTCAGAGAGTTGAAGGGGAATCAGACGGGATTGTCCATCCACAGGAAACAAAGGAAAGTCCTTCTCCCATTATGAAATAAATTGGTGTCTTAATAAAGTGTGTACATTTTGGAAGTTCCTGAACCAGTCTAATTAGTGACAGGCTCCATTTGCAGAAGTTACAGGAAGAGAGTTCTAGCTCATTCTTTGACCTCTCTTTCTCCTTGTTACTTCATGATTTGACAGCTTTGGCTCAGTGGTAGCACATTTGTGTATGAGTCAGAAAGTCATGGGTTCATTGCTTACTAGAGCACGTAACCTAGGCACTTCGATGCATTTTTAAAAAAAAAAACATGAATTTGAATTGAGGCTCTGTTTTTCCTGCTCAAGTGGATGGAAAAGGTCTGATGAAGCAATTCAAAGAAAATCTAGGATCTTATAGATGCGCTGGGTGACACTTATCCAAATCAATGTCTCTAATACTAGACTTACTGATTATTTATCTTAATCACAGTCTGTAGATATAAGTTGGATGCCATGTTTGCCTTTAAAACAAGTGATTACATTGGGTATAAAGCACTTTGAGAAATCCTGAGGATATTGGGAAATCCCTGCGGTGTGGAAGCAGGCCATTCCAAACAGCATCCCATCCAGACTCATTCCTCTAGCCTATCCCTGTAGCCAATGCCCAATTATATTAGTTTACTTACCCAGCTGCCTCCTGGCTCGCGCTCTCACCCCTCCTACCACTGAAATTAACAAGGCCACTGTCTCACGAGGCAAGTTTTTTGTACGGGAACCTTGCTTTCCCAGCTGCCACCTGGCTCGAGCTGTCACCACTCCTGCTGCTGAAATTAGGAAGGCTGCTGAGAATTAAGGTGAGGGGGAAAGATTTAAAAGGGACTGAAGGTGCAACTTTTTCAAGCGGAGTGTGGTGCACATATGGAATGAGCTGACAGAAGAAGTGGTGGAGGCTTGAACAGTTACAGCATTTAAAAGGCATCTGGATGAGTATATAAATAGGAAGGGTTTAGAGGGATATGGGCCAAATGCTGACAAATGGGTCTAAATTTATTTAGGATATCTGGTCGGCATGGACAGGTTGGACCGAGGGGTCTGTTTATGTGCTATATATCTGTATGACTGTACAACTCTACAAAACAGAGGAGACTTACTTGTGGGTGATGTGGGGGTAAGCAGCTCACTCAACGGTATTGTAGAACCTGAAATGACAGGGCTTTATGGCTCAAGTGAAGCCAGATGGTGATGAGAAATTCCAGAGTAACTTATGTCTTGTGAATCCAGGCATTGCATCCAGCATGGGGATGCCTTCTCCCACACTGGAAAATAGGACATGGTTGACCCATCAGGAATTGGAAACTGCTGCAACAACTGCTGTTGTTCATATGGTGCTTGGAGAGTTGACCAACACAGACCTAAATATAGGTAATCCGATACAGAGCCTGGATCATTTGGAAGGTACCAGTACGGGTCAAAGGTTGAGCAAGTCATCTTGAGTAGATGCTGGGTATCACCACAACCTTCACCATTTGCCCAGATCAGTGATACAAGAAGAGAATGCTGCTACTAATATGGATTTCAATATTCTACCAGTCATCATGGACTTGAATCTGCTAATAATGCAACTACTTTGCAAATGTCATCATACACTATGCATAATTTCTAGGATGGCATGTCTCAAGCAGGGAAGTGCAGAACAAAACCGCCAACGGCAACTGATGATGGTGAGGGAGGGCACTAAGCAGGACAGTTGCAGCGGTTGTATTGGGGCCTCCAGCAGCAGGTGGCGATGGTGGGAGAAGGTACTGAGCAGAGCAGCCGGAGCAGAGGAACAGACGCTCCTTGTAGGAGAGGGTGGTTTTGAGGGAAGGAAGCTGAGTGGAGAAGGAGCAAACAGACAAAGGATTTTCTCACCAGACATGAACTACTGACTTGATTCCATGTAAATTCTGGGTCTTCCATGTTCCACTTTCAATTCCCTTCATGGTTTCAAAGACCTAAAGCCAGAGGAATAAAGAATCCTTGCTTCATGATCTTTGACCTGTCGATGTGTTCAAATCTCATGTTACAAAACAGTCACTGCCTTACAATAAATGTATTTCTTTGTAATGCAGGAAAAAATTGCCCAAAATTCCCCAAAAAGGATAGGCTACAGGGGAAGAACAGCAGGAGAAACAAGAAAAGTAAATTAAAAGAACTCAGCCAACTAAAGCTGCAGGGGATAGAGGTAGGAGGGCATGCACCCCTATGGTGGTCTGTGCTAGCCAAAGGTCAGAGATCATTTCTATTAATGAATCTCATGCATGAGCCTAACAGGAAGGAAAAATAGATGAAGGAAAATCAATACGTTTCTTCTTCTCATTTCTACAGCTGGAGTAAAAGGGAGACAAAAAAACGGAGGTAACAAAGAGTGAATGAACCAATAACAGAGCCTTTAACATTTGGTAGTGTTCGAAGGAATTGATCCAGTCCCTTATAAACTGACAACAGTTGGCATTTGTGCAGTGTCTATAACATTGTAAAACAAACCAAGGTACTTCACAAAAGGATTATCAAACAAAATTTGATGCTGATTCCTATAGGGAAATTAAGGGTAGGTAAAGAATAGCTTGGTCAGAGGTAGGTTTTAAAAAGTGTCTTTAAAGAAGGTGCAACAGATAGAGAGGCTGAAAGATTTAGGATGATATTCAGAGTCTAATACCCAGACAACTGATTGATCCCCCATTGATGACTTTGCAATGAACTTCAAGTATACGCAGTAGGCCAGAACTGGAGAAGCACAGAGCTCTCAGAGGATTATATGACTGGAGGAAATCTTATCACTTGTAGTCACTAGGTCATATTAATTAATGCAGTCCACATGAGGAATAGGCATAGATTGATTCAGCACTCAAAGGAGCCTTAGGATGAGATCCTGGAAATGTAGAGTGATAGTATGGTTCCCAGCAATTAAATCATGGAAGGTTATTATAAGCACCTCATTGAAATAAGTGGATGCTAAACAGCTGTGAATGAACAGCGGAGCCTGTCCAAAATAAGTAGTTCGCAATATAAAAGAACAGTGCCTTTGTAATTGATATCTATTGAAATAACAAATGGCTAGCATTAATTGTCTGATACAGAGAGTTGCCCCAATAACCATAGGCAATATAAATGGAGGGGACACCAATCTGAGTGGAGAGTCTCTCATGGTTACCATTCAGGTGATGATTTCAGGAATTAATTAAAAGGATTCATAAAATAGCCAAAGGAAAGGATCGTCCCAACAGGATTACTAAAGAGCAGATCCATCTGATCCACGCAAACCTACTGAATTCCAGAGAACAAGACCAAACTCATTCTTGAAAAGAGATAAAATAGCGGGGTTAGAGGGAAAGAACAGGGGACTGTACCTGTAGTTGGAAAGCAGTTTAAAGAATCTGCATGGGCATCTGGGCCTGAACAGCTTCCTTCACCATGTATGATTCCTTAATTCTATGATGAGAATCATATAAAAGTGCTGCATGGACGCTCTGAAGATAATGGCAGAGTACAATGGCAGTGTTGCCACAGCTGTAGCAAATGTTTCCTTACAAAGAAGAGGGGAGGCAGTAGCTCAGTAGTATTAACATTAAACTATTAACCCAACTAATGTTCTGGGGACCCCCCACCCACCCCGGGGTTCGAATCCAGCTATGGCAGATGTTGGAATTTGAATTCAATAAAAATCTGGAATTGAGAATCTAATGATAATCATGAAACTGTCAATTGAGAGAAAAGCCCATCTTGTTGATTGATGCCCTTTCGGGAAGGAATCTGCCATCCTTACCTGCTCTGGTCTGCATGTGACTCCAAACCCATAGCAATGTGGTTGACTCTTAACTGCCCTCTGGTCAATTAGGGATGGGCAACAAACACTGGCACAGCCAGAGATTCCCAAATCCTGTGAATGAGTTTTAAAAAAAGTACCATTGAGAGAACAGCAAATCTAGGAATATGCATGCACTTCCACAGAACACTGAGGCCTCCTTACATGTAGTTTTATGAATTCACTGGGAATGATCTTCTAGAATTTCATGTAAGTACACGTCGAAGGGTTTGGATCACCCACAACACTGTATCAGAAACCACACTATCTGCAATGCGTGCTCATATTACACCTATTCTCTAAATAGCTGCCCATGGGAATCCATTTTAAGGAAGTACACCAGTGCACTTTTCAAATGGAGCAAAAAGTCTGAAACATACAGAGCAAAAAAATAGGGATTAACAAAGGGCTAATCCAAAGTGAAATTATGGGTCTACTTTGCAGTACTGTCAAACTCGTGAACAGGTTCCAATATCATCATATTTTAAATGCTGACCTAGTGGTAAACGTTAGATATTTAGTTCCTAGAGCAAAAATGATGCAATTTAAGACCTACTTGGGTGTAAACTCATCATTTGAATGATGCCACCCTTACTAGGACTGCTGCATTTTACATATTTCCTTATTTCTGTCATAAACTAAGGAAAATCTTAAATGGGGAAGAAAGATGTCTTATCCTTCGCCAGTCCTGCACATCCCCATTCTACACAACAAATCCCAGGCACAGACCATGTTTAAGTCCTACTAATATATCAAAATTTCAGGACCAGATATTTAATTTAAGCCTCATGATTTTTCGAAGATAAAAGTACTAAGATAGCTAAGATTTTCCAATTTCCTTGGAAAGAATGGGTTACAGTGGGAAACAGAGAAATGAGCATTGATTTCATTGTAGTGGAGATGTAGAATGGAGAAAAAATAGACAGGACCATGTGTTTGTGAAGAGAAAACAGCAGAGGTCAGAGGAGCATTTATTTAAATTGTTTCAAAAACAGCGACAGGTCAGTTTATAATGGAGAGGGAGAAGTGAGAGACAGCTTATCTAATGACAACAAGCTTTGTTTTGAATAAAAAACAAATGAAAATACTGTGCCCGCGCCACAGACCAGGCACCATTTGTGGAGAAAATAGCCAATTTTCATTTCAGGCACCAATAATGCTCAGAACCAAAGAATAAGAACTGGAAATGTAAGAAATTCATTCAGTCAGAAGAAAGACAGAGAAAAATAGATTTGCATAAATAGCAAAAGAACTGTTTGACTCTTTAGGATAGAGAAGCTGTATTCAAGTCTTGCACTGACTATCCTTTATAAAGTACTAACTGTTGTTGAGGAGAGATCAGCATGCAACACAAACAGAGCACTGAATTTCTTAATAAGAGATACCAGCAGGAATAAACCACACAGTCCCCCGAAGCTGCTCCATTGTCCAATATGATCATGCTGATTATCGCATTAGTTCCATTTTCCAGCCTGTTCCCCGTATACCTAGGTCTCTTGAGAGACCAAAAAGCTGTCCATCTCAGTCTTCAACAATGCAACATCCACAAACCTCATAGGCAGACAATTCCCTTTGGGGGCAGAAATCTACATTTGTTTCAATCCTAAAAGGTCATCTCTTTATTCTGAGACTATGTCCCCATGTTTTAGATTCCACAGGCAGCAGAAATAATCTCTTCGTTGTTATCCTGTCAAATCCCTTCAGAATCTTATAAGCTTCAATAAAATCACTTCTCTTTCTTCAAAATTCCAGAAAGTATAGGCCTAATTTACTCAACTTCCTAATTTCATGCTACTTTCCAGTATTCCTATTACAAGTACACCAAAGTAACCTTAAACATCAGCATTTTTAAGTTTTATGCCTTTTATAAAAATCTGCATTTCTTTGATTAACAACAAAGTGAATATCCTCACTGTTGCCAACAGTACACTTCATCTACCAACTTGTACCCACTTGTGGCAGAGTACAATGGCAGTGTTGCCACAGCTGTAGCAAATGTTTCCTTACAAAGAAGAGGGAAGGCAATAGTCTAGTCATATTAACATTAAACTATTAACCCAACTAATGTTCTGGGGACCTTGGTTCGAATCCAGCAATGCCATAATGTGTCTATGTCTCTTCGCAACCTCTTTGTGTCCTCCTCACACCTTAAATTACCATTTAACTTTATCATCGGTAAATTGGTCTCTTCATTTAATTAATCAAAATAGATTGTAAACAGTCAGATACCGATTGTTGCAGCATTCCATAATCACGGTCTCCCGATTTGAAAATGCCAAGTTTATCGCTACTCTCTGCTTCCTGTCAAATAGTCAATTCTCTATCCATGCTAAAGTAATCCTTGAGTATTAACATTTGTGTGTCGCTTTAATAAATGCCTTGTGGAAATTCAAATACATTACAACTACAGGTTCCCCTTCATCCATGCTATTAGTGACATCTTCAAAAACATCAAATACACATTTTCATAAAATCTTAAAGCAAGTAGGGAGCTGTGGAGCTCTCTTAAAAGGAAATGGTGAAGTTAAGAATATTAACTGATATACAGAGACTGTGTGATATTGAAATATGTGGACCAGCAGACAGAAAGGCTTGCAATTGTGTTGATGGTTTGAAGTGTCATCTATGACTAACATGTCTACAACAGACATCTGTTCTTAACAAACACAGAACAATGAGTTGAATTTACCACATCAACAGTTAAAAAGTGAATAGCAGAACCACACAAACCAAACTTGTGCTGAGCTGGCTGTTGAACAAAAAAATTGCATTTACTTAACACCTTTATAACTCCAAGGCAACCTGATGTTCTTAACATCACAAAATGTGCCTTTTGTTATATGGTTACTCATTGCTCTTTCTTGAAATTATGCCATTGCACTTTTACATTCATCTGCATGTCAGATGGGCCTTAATTTACTGGTTTGATGAAAATACAGTACCTCTGACAGTGTGGCATTCCTCAGAGATTGGAACCCACACTGTCCTGACTCAGCTGCAAGAGATGTAATTATAAATGCGGAGCCAGAAGTGAGCTACAGCTGCAAATGGCATTATTGCCACTGACTTAGAGAGAGGAAAGTCATCACTCAGTACTCTTTCCCTTCCTACTGATGGAATACTGAATTGCCAAATGTACTGCCCTTTGGGAAACAAAATTTAGATTGGATATGGTAAGCATCGTGGTTATTCTGCAGGACTATTAGTATAGCTCTTCCACAATATGGAAGTACTGAGTACTGTCAGTGACAGATAAATCTTGCACAACTGCCAAGTAAATATGTTGGGCCCACCAAAACTGGCTGTCAAGAAGAGTTTCTCAACCACCTATGGGTATATTTATGTGTTCTAAAAAACAATTAGTAAAATAGTAAAACAGCATGATCAGATTACATTTGAGCACCACATAAACATCCATGAGACAAATAACCAGTATATCTGTTTTTGGCAATGTGATTGAATATTGCCATGTTACAGCACAGGACAGGGCAAAATCAAAGTTTCAGTTTCGATGTTTGTTTATCTGCTGAATAATCTCAAAATTTAGTGCCTCCATATCCTAGGACAAGAACTGAAAATATTGGGCATTTATTTATAAAGCCTTTTTAGCCTACATTCTCTGAAATACAAGCTCATGAAATACATTAGCATGGATAAAGGATTGATTAGCTAACAAGATGCAGAGAGTAGGCAGAAATTAGGGTTGGCAAGCCTTAACTAGCGAATTGCCTAAGGGATCAGCGCTGAGGCCCCAATTATTTCTAATCTATATCAATGACTTAGATGTGCGGACCAATGTCTGGTAGCTAAGTTTGCTGATAACACCAAGATAAGTAAGAAATTAAGTTGTCAAGAGGAGGTAGGTGTCTGCAAAGGGATACAAATAGGTTAAGTGAGTGGGAAAAATTTTGGCAGATGTCCACCTTGGCAGGAAGAACAGAAAAGCAGTATACTAGCTAAATAGAGACGGATTGCAGAACTTGGAGGTGCAGAGAGCATGGAATGTCTTGATACATGAATCACAAAATGTTTAGTTTAAAAGTACAGTAAGTGTCTAGGAGGGAAAGTAGGATGTTGGTGCTTATTGCAAAGGAAATTAAACATAAGAGCAGGGAAGTTTTACAACAGCTGCACAGGGCCTTCATGAGACTACATCTGCACTATTCTATACAGTTTTAGTCTCCTAATTTGTAAAAGGATATGATTTCAATAGAGGCAGTTCACAGAATGTTCACACATTACTGGGGTGAAGAGTTTATCTTATGAACAAAGGTTGAACAGGTTGGGCCTTTGCCCATTGGAGTTTAGAAGAATGAGAGGTGATCTTACTGAAACACACAAAGTTGTAAGGGTACTTGGAAGGATGGATTATGAGGGATATTTCTGCTTGTAAGAGAGGTTAGAACTCAGGGACATGGTTTAGGAATAAGAAGTCTAAGAAGCAGAGATGAGGAGAAATGTTTTCTCTGAGGATGGTTAGACTGTCAAATTCACTTCCCCAGAAAGCAGTAGAGGACATGTCATTGAACTGATTCAAGTTGGAATTAGATTTTTCCAGACAAAGAAGGCAAAAATTACAGGGGTGGATGGGGGAGGCAGACAGAAAAGTAGAATTGAGACTACAATGGTTCAGTGATGAGCCCATTCCTCTTCCTATGTATCAATCTCATCAAGACTGGTAGTAGAACTGAAAAAATGCAGTAAAATGAAACAAAGAACTGTGAATGCTAGAAATTTAAAA
This sequence comes from Ginglymostoma cirratum, assembly GCA_024137785.1. Lineage (NCBI taxonomy): Eukaryota > Metazoa > Chordata > Chondrichthyes > Orectolobiformes > Ginglymostomatidae > Ginglymostoma > Ginglymostoma cirratum. The sequence continues at coordinate 5,252,573 of JAHRHZ010000271.1, forward strand.
TAAAAACACAAATTTCCAGACAAACTCAGCAGGCCTAGCAGCATCTTTGGAGAGAGAAGCAGTTAATATTTCAAGTCCAGTGACCCTTCTTCAGAACACAAGAAGGGACAATGGACTAGAAGCATGAACCCTGTTTTCTCTCCACAGATACTGCCAAAGCTGCAGAGTTGACCCAGAAATTTTGGGTTTTATTTGAGAAAATACAATCTTCTGTAATGCACCATTTCCTTACACATTTTCAAGGTTTTGTGCACTTAGATTATCATGGCCATTTGTTACCAAGAGAAATAGTCCTTGCATGCCCAGATAGCAGCACACACACTGATTACAGTCCATAATAGAACGGGTACAAGGGTTTCAGCTCTCTCCTCACTCTGTACAAACCAGCGGTCGTTGCAAGTTCTGCTGTTAGACAGGAGAAAATCAGGCACTTCATTTGTACAACCATGACAGCTTAAGCGCATATGCTTCCCAGTTTATTCAGTCCCTCAAAGATTCTGGAAGAAATATACAGGTCCTAATATGTTTTCTTATGGGAAATATAGGAGACCAGAAGCCCCTAATCAGGATAGAGCAGTACATGGCCTCAGGTGACCTGCCCTATGATAAGGCAAGGGATGACTGCCGTGCAAATGCCACAACAGCTTTACAGCATGGCTGGTCAAGCAAGGTAAAGGAACACACCATTACCTTCCATTAAGTCAGTGTGAAAGCATTCATCATCCTTATAATTGATTCTCCATCAAGCTCCCCTAAAAAGCTTTTAATGCTGTCCTGACTGGTCATTATGTTGCAGGATTTACTTAGTGTCACAAGACGATTATGCACTTTCACTTTCCAACACAAAACTGTTCAGTTCTAATGGAAATTCTGCATTATGTCTCAGTTTTTTGCTCTCCTTGTTGCATCTCCTCATCAGACGTAAAAATAAAAGTAACTCTTTAGCTGCTGAATGGTTTTCATCTGGTTGCTCACGTTGCAAAAATTGAAAAAAATTAACTGAAAATTGTACCTTTTGCCTCAGCAAAAGAAGATTTGTAGATACTAAATAATGCATCCAAAAATCATTTCCTTGTTTCTTATACATTTAGAAGTACAATAGCATATTCAGGACAAAATTAATACAAATTATTATACATTCTAAACAGAATAAACAATTTATGCTAAGCATAATGGAACAAGCAGACTGATGTGTAACGAATCTATAATGAAAATCAAGAACCCAAAATACAAACTAACAGCTTTCCTTCTCACAAGCATTTCATTGAAGCGTGGAACTACACAGCACAGATGGAGGCCATTTGATCCATTAAGCCTACCAATTATTCTATAGAATAATCCAGTTAGTGCCACTCTCCTCTTCTTTCCCCTTATCCCCGTAGTTTGTTCTACTTCAACCATTTATCGATTTGATTTGAAAGTTACTATTCTACCAGCCTATCAGCAGTGTATTCTAAATCTTGACCACTCATCATGTCATCTCTGGTTCTTTTTCCAATCACTTAAAGTCTGTGCTCTCTATTTACCAACGATTCAACAGAGCCAATAAAATGGGGCTGTCATCATCATCCTTCCATCTAGAAAGGCCCTTTATGTTTTACTCAACTTTTATTAAATCTCCTTTTAGCCTCCTTTACTGCAAAACTGAGTAAGGTTGGTTGGAAATGTAGATTGAAAGGGAAAAAGGGAATGTAGGAAACACTTAAAGAAATCACCTGCACTTAAAATTTTCAACAAAAATGCATTTTATTTTGAAAAAAAACAGAAACTCAGCCAAAAGGATCTATCACTGGCTTACTAGGGAAGTTAGGATCATGTTAAGGAAAAATATAGGAACAAAAACAAAGTTGCTGGAAAAGCTCAGCAGGCCTGGCAGTACCTGTGAGGGAAAAAAACAGAGTTAACGTTTCGGGATCGGTGACCCTTCCTCAGAAGACCCAAAACGTTAACTCTGTTTTTTTCCTTCACAGATGCTGCCAGACCTGCTGAGCTTTTCCAGCAACTTTGTTTTTGTTCCTGATTTACAGCATCCGCAGTCCTTTCAGTTTTTATAAAGAAAAATATAGTTAGGAACGAGTAAAAAAATGACCAAAGATAGATAGAAAAAGGATATTATCCACTGAGGCATGTCAATTAGCTAGGTGGCTAGCATGTGGCTTAGAATAATATGAACAATGGAGATCTGCATTTCATTTTGGATGTGGATAATGTGTGAACTCACCCTTTTGTTGCCCTTGAGCATGAAAACCAATGGTGAAAATGGCTCAAAATGAAGCATCAGCGGATGATGTGCCAAAAGATCTGTTTCTGTGCAGATCATATAGAAGATTATGAAGATAAACTAACCAGAAATGTAAATACTATTTGCTGAGGCATTTAGAAATATATAAAAAGTACAGAGTAGCTAAAGTAAATGTCAGTTTTTTTTAAGAGGTAGATATAGGAAAATGACCACAAAGAATGAAGAAATGGCAAATAGTTTGATCAAATATTTTGTGTCTGTCTTCTCAGTAGAAGACACAAATTTCACATTGGAAAAAGAGGTAACAAGGAGATCTTGACGTTTCGGGCCTAGACCCTTCATCAGAAATGAAGGGTCTAGGCCCGAAACGTCAAGCTTTCCTGCTCCTATGATGCTGCTTGGCCTGCTGTGTTCATCCAGCTCCACACCTTGTTATCTCAGATTCTCCAGCATCTGTAGTACCTATTATCCCTAACAAAGGAGATAACTAGATTGAGGAGCATAAAATATTTAATCATAGCAGAGGAAAGGTATCACCAAATAAAGGGATTAAAAGCTGACAAATTCCTCACATTTGATACTCCACATCCTGCGTTCTAAGGGAGATAGCTACAAAGTCAACTTGTCATAAGTTTCCAAAATTCACCAGATTGTGGAATAGTTACAGTGAACTGGGAGTCAGCACTTGAAATGCTATTCAAGAAAGGAGGGAGGGAAATCAGAGAACTACAAGCTCAGTTAGCTTGGTATCAATCAGTAGGAAACTGTTAGAACTGCATGCATTTTGAAAATTCAGCCACTGTGGTTGATTTTGCTATTCTACTGGAAGTCCTAGCGCAATGTCTGAAAGTGGGAGGTGACCTTGCTTCTGAAAGCAGGAGGTGACTCCGCTTCTGAAAGTGGCAGAATCCAGGATAGCATACTGTTGGTACTGGCCAATTAAGAAGCTTCCCTTGGGACCATCATCAAAATAAGTATCCAATGGGCCAAACACACCTTCCAGATGAAGCAGCGCTTTACCTGCACTTCACACAATCTAGTCTACTGCATTCGCTGCTCACAGTGTGGTCTCCTTTACATTGGGAAAACAAAACATAGATTGGGTGGCCACTTTGCAGAACACCTACGTTCTATCTGCAAAAAAGACCCTGAGCTTCCAGTTGCCTGCCACTTCAACACACTTCCCTGTTCCCTAACCAACATCTCTGTCTCAGGCTTGCTGCCGTGCTCCAGTGAAGATCAGAGAAAAGCTGAAAGAACAGCACCTGATTTTCTGCTTGGGGACCCTGCCACCTTCTGGATTCAATACTGGGTTCAATAACTTTGGGGCTTGAGCTTTCCAACGTCCTACCCCAACTCCCACACACCAGGCCTTGTTTATCACATAGTCTGCTATTACACTCAACCCATTTTTAGCCACTAACAGTCCCCACTAACAGCTATTCACCCTCCTCAGCAGATTGTTATCCACTCCTTTGTCTGTCCAACTGTTCTCTCTCTTTGGCCTCTATCCCCACCTATCATTTACGCCTTATCTCTTCCCCCACCCTATATTCTGCATATAAACCAGCATTTTCCTAGCTGCCATCAGTTCTGAAAAAGGGTCACTTGACCTGAAATGTTAACTCTGATTTCTCTCCACAGATGCTGCTGAATATTTCTAGCAATATTTGTTATTGTTTCTGACTTATAACATCCGCAGTTCTTTTGGTTTTTATCAAAATAAGGATAGTGACAGTCCCCAAGAGCTGCCAACCTAATCAGAGGTCCAGGAACTCAACAGTGTCACCAACAATGGCAGCAGACCTGAGGCTTTATCGTGGGTGAGAATGTACCCCAAAAGCAGAATGTCCAGGAAGACAGTCACATGTTGTGGGAAAGGTGAGACATGAAAGCCAAGTGATTGATGTTGATATGATGGAATGAATGTTTCCTCAGTGGCCCATGAACGCCCATCCTTTGGTACCCACCAGAGTTTATCTAGATACTTTCTTACATGTTGTGGGGCCTCCCTACTTGGATAAAGTGCACATGAGGCAAGAACTGATCAATAATTGCCCATTAATATGGTTCAATTGTCGTCCCATTGGGTGTTTGAGCCACCAGGTTTCCCAAAGTTTAGCACGATGGCAGGAAGACAGTGAACCACTCACCTGATGCCAACTCTCACTATTTTTCCAACTCCCACCATTTTGCCAACTCCCACCATTTTGCCAACTCTCACCATTTTGCCAACTCCCACCATTTCGTCAGCACTTTCACCTTCTAGCCCACACGTTGGGCCTGGAAGATACAGCTCAGCATTGTTTTGTGAAAGGGAAATTGTGCTTGACAAATTTATTAGAGCGATTTGAGGAGGTAGCCGGAAGAATAGATAAACAGGAATCAGTAGATGCAGTATATGTAGTTTCCTAACAAGTTTTCAATACACAAAAGGTGCACTTTGAGGACTAATAGAGTTATGGGCAATTCACTAGTGAAGATTAGTGGAAAGACAAGAAGCAAATAGTAAGATTAGTGACATTTTTCAGTTGATGGGCTGTAACAGGTCGAGAGCCAAAAGGGCCAATGCTGCAGCTTCAGTTATTTACAACCTATGATACTTGTTTAGAATAAAAGTGGTGTATCCAACTATGTAAATGATAGAAAGTTGGGTTGAAATGTAAGTTCTGAGGGGCTTACAAAGAGACTACAACCAAACATAGTTAAGTGACAAACAAGATGAAGTATGAGTTGTGCAAGTGTGAAGTTATTCAGCTTGGTTATAATAAGAGGAAAGCAGAATACCCCTGCATTTTTGAAAAAAGGCATAGAAGTCGTAAACATTGGCGTTAAGATGGACTTAGTTGTTCTCATTCAAGGTACACAAAATGTTGGCATGCAGTCACAGCCAGCAATTAGGAATGCAACAGACGTGTTGGTCTTTCTTGCAAGGAGATTAGTGTACATGAACAAGGGATTCTTAATACAATTGCACAGGGCTTTCAGGAGATTACACCTGCAGTACAGTTTTACATAGTTTGTTCTTCATATTTGAAGAAAGATATGTTTGCCTTGGAGGCAGCATAGCAAAGATTCACTGGATTGATTCTGGAGAAGGGAGTAATGTCCTTTGAATAGCAAATTTGACCTATTTTACCTGGAATTTAAAAGAATTAGATGTCTTTGAAATGTATACAATGCTGTCACTTCTCAAGGGCTACTTTATGTCCTTGGAACACAGTTTTTGCTGTTGACCCACTTCAATCATTTCACAGAAAGCAACTAAAAGAATCTGAGATTTGAAACCATAGTTTCAGAAAACCTGCAAATATTTAGTGCACATTTCTGGCTATTTTTTCACAATGATCATTTGTAAATTATTCCAGTTATATAAGACATGCTTGTAGATAGTTCAGATGACCATACAGTTTGTTTCATTTTACCTTTCACATTTCAGTACCTACTTGAGCAGGCAGAGATACAACCACAATTTTTTGGAACATTCATCGGTTGGCAACATCTGCTGACAGAGAGAGAGAGACACACAGAGAGAGTTAACATTTCATTTCTGGAACCTCTCATTCCTTCTCTCCAAGTAACTCCACACGATCTGAGGGTTGCTTATAATGGTCTAAACCATCATATTGATATGGTGAAAGGCAGGTGGCCCCAAGAGCTACCTCAGCCAGCACAGAGACTGAACCCACACTGTTGGCATTAATGTATGCCACACTCAAGCCATCTTGTCAGCTGAGTTAACTGATATCCCGGTCTTTCATTCAAACTGGAAAATCTTGCAGATAATGGACTCTAAGTGTAAGAAGCAAGGAAATAGCAGAGGAAGGAGCAGAAGGGAAGGTGATTCTCAATGCACAAGTGATATGAGCAGATAATATTAGTAGGCAAAAACGTGGCAAGTTAGTGGTGGAATCACAGTCCATAGAAGTCTCTGCTCAGCTGGATATGGATGCTGAACTCCAAGGGCCATCATAAAAAAAACATGAGAGCCTACAAATTAGAAACAGGAATAGGCCATTCAGATCTTTGACCTTGCTCCACCATCTAATAACCAAGGTATCATTTGACTGTGGCCTCAGCTCCACCTTCCTGCCTCTCCTGCTACCTTTTGACTTTTTTGTTAGTCAAGAATCTAAAGTGTTTCTAAAAATTTTCTGTGACCCTGCCTCAATTCCTTTCTGCCAGATCTATCAGTCAACACTTTCCCCAAGGAGGGAGATAGCAAGAAGGAGAACGATAGAGGTGAAAATTTCAGGGACTGACAGATATGCCACATGCACTCTTTAAAATAGCAGACAGGATGGGAAAAGTCAAAGTCGATTATTAGGGGATAGGTGATTTATGGGAATACTTGTACTGGAGAAAGTGACTGCTTCCATGGAGCTTCAAACACAGCTCTCAATATTTTTTTGAATGCTGTGATTTTACAGCACATCATTGATTGCTACCGAGCTTGTATGACGGTGCTAGAGAGGGATGATGACACAAGGAATTGGGAATTTTGCTCAAATCGGGAATGTGAAGCAGCCTGCCTGTGTCTTTGTTGAAGCCATGTGAGATGCACAGGGTAGGTGCGGTAGGAAGTGCAAGCTTAAGAAATTATACACCACCAAGAGAAATCACGACTGTATTTTGCAAGATAACAAGATGTAGACCTGGATGAACGTTTTTGTTAATTTTCCTTTCTTCATAATGACACGTAAAATTTACTTCCACATTTTCCCATTACTGAGTCCCAAATGTCAACTTGTGCATTCACTTGTCTCCTGATGAAAGCCATAGGGTTGATGAGTGACATGTGGATGACTGTTTGAACTGTGCCTCCTCCTCCTCACACAAAACAATGTTGTCATCATTGTCTAAACCTGCAATTCACTCTAGGGGATCTCTCTTGAAAGCCCTGTGTAATTGGATAAGAATCCCCTGTTCTAATACACCAGTCTCCACCAAGAAAGGCCAACTCGTCTGTTGCATTTCTCCATTTATGATGTTGCATCCAACATATAATACTCAAATTTTTAGTCTCAGACTAGCGAAACCAATCTACAACATCCCTTTGAAATTGCTCCAAGCACAAGTAAAATTCTGATTTATTCAAAATACCAACTAGGTATTATCTAGAATGATAGTTCACTTTTAACAGATACAACAAAGAACATAATTATGGAAGGGAGATGTTAAACTGCCTTCATCCAAGAATTCTGAAATGAGCAGTCAGCTCCCCCTGCGGCCATAGCAAAATTTGATTAGGCTGGGAATGAATTAGCAAGTTAGTGAGAATATCCAGAAGTCATTGAGGTCATTTTCAACATGATCTATTGGTGTTATGATCCCCGTATAGATTAATAACTTGTGAAAGGACTGGAATTTCCAATGACTAATTGGAAGTGTGATAAGATTTCAAGTTTTAAGACTTCAACTGTAACTAACTAAAAACAACATTGTCTAAATGCTATTTGATAGACAATTTATACTCTAAAGTAATGAAAAGACCTCACATTTAACTTTGAGAAAATGGTGGGTCGATATATCTATTTAAAAAATGGGAAAGCTTTAAAATGTAAAGGAAGCAAGGAACGACTATCGAACAATCTATCAATCTCAGCCTTGAATATGCTCTATTACTGAATATTAATAGCTCCCTGTGAAAGAGGATTTAAATGATTCATAACTGGATGTGCAGATCATCATAATCTAATTGAATGGCAGGGCAGGCTCAAGGGGTTGAATGGTCTACCCCAGTTCCCTATGAAACAACAGGAACAATTAAATCCCACACTACCTCAGCTTTGATTCCACTGTTTTCCCTTATTATTTTATTTATGACTTTCTTCTCATTCCTCCTTACACAGTTTTAATTCCTGTTTTCATTTCATTTGTGCTCATTCCTGTTCACCTTCACTATTTATCTCATGCTCATTATCACCCTATCTATCTACTGTCCAGTGGCTCTGACCTCAATAATCATGTAGTGATTTGAGAGTCTGGTCATGGGCCACATCAACCCTAGTCTCCCAGCCTGCCTTGATCCCCTACAGTTTGCCTACTGACATAACAGGTCCACAGCAGATACCATATCCATAGCCCTGCACCCACCCCTGGAACATCTGGACAACAAGGACACCTATATCAGACTACTGCTCCTTGACTACAGCTCTGCCTTCAACACCATTATCGCCTCCAGATTGATCTCAAAACTCTGTGACCTTGGTCTTGCCTCCGCCCTCTGCATCTAGATCCTCAGCTTTCTGATCCATAGACTGCAATCAGTGAGGATAGGTAACTGCACCTCCTCCACAATAACACTCAACACTGGAGTCCCCCAAGGATGCGTCCTCAGCCCCCTACCGTACTCCCTGTACACTCATAACTATGTTGCCAAATTCCAAATGAATGTCATCTGCAAGTTCACTGATGACACCACGGTAGTCGGACGGTATCCAACAAGACAAGTCAAAATGCAAAGGGGAGATAGAAGGGTTGGTGATGCAGTGCAATGAGAACAACCCCTCTCAACGTCAGCAAAACTAAAGAACTGATCATTGACTTCAGGAAGAAAGGAGGAGAACACGCCCCCATCTACATCAATGGAACTGAGGTTGAGAGGGTGGGGAGTATCAAGTTCCTCGGAGTGACAAGAACCGAACTGGTCCTGGGCTTCCCACGTAGATGCGACAGTCAAGAAGATGCAACAACATCACCGACTTCTACAAATGTACAATTGGAAGCACACTGTCCGGGTGCATAACCACCTGGAATGGCAATAGCTCTGCCCAGGACCGTAAGAAACTATACGAGGTGGTGTGCACAGCCCAAACCATCATGGAAGCCAATCTCCCACCCATGGCTTCCATTTACACAGATAGCTGCCGCAGAAAGGCTGCCAACATCAGAACAGACGAAAGGTCACCGGACCTGAAATGTTAACTCTGATTTTTTTCTTCACAGATGCTGCCAGACCTGTTGAGCTTTTCCAACAACTTCTGTTTTGTTCCTGATTTACAGCATCCACAGTTCTTTCGGTTCTTATTGCCGATGAGGTTATTACTCTGCTAAGCACCACTGTTCCAGGTTCCAAAGAAGGAACATTTACATTACTGTACCTGTGCACCCTGCAAATGTTTCTACACTTTACAAAATGTCCTATCACCTAGATTTCTACAGTCTCCATGGACAGCAAGGAGGAAAAGTATAATGAAACAAGAAGAAGACTTCTGTCTGCAAGTCAGCTGCAATACTGTCATCTATACAATACAAAAAGTAGGACAAATCTAACCCAGCCACTTAGTATTTCGTCACTCCACTATCAATCATCAGCAAAGTGATGGAATGAATTGTCAAGCAGCAGCTTTACACTGCAATAGCCAGATTGTTGAAGCTGGATTTGGGCTCTGCCAGGACCATTCATCTTCTGCCAGGACCATTCATCTTCTGCCCTTATTACAACTTTGATCCAAATGTGGGCAAAGAGCTGAATTCAAGAGATGAGTTGAGAGTGCCTGTCCTTGACATCAAGGTGTGTGGCATCAAGAAGCCTGAGAAAAATCGAAGTCAAGAGATTGGGGAGGAAAACTCTTCAGCGATTGGAGTTGTATCAAGCACAAAGGAAGATGGTTGTGGTTGTTGGAGGTTAAGACGAATTATTAATTTTATCAGCATATTATGTGCTGAGAACAGCATTCTGTGAGAATGGCAACATTGTAACATTCAGTCATACAGAGACTTCTAAGTAAGTGGCTGGTAACATTCAACTCTGTCCTATGATAGAAGAACGACTTATTGCAAGGTCTTTAATAGATCACTCAATACAGTGAAAAGTCACCAAAAAGCAACTCCAGTGTCACAGTGAGTTGGAAAAAAGAGACAGACAGTGGCAGCCTTCAGGTTGGGAGCATTTTTAGTTGTTCTGCAGGGACATTTCAGCTAGATATTTTCTAATCAACCTTTTTAGAGACATTATTACACACCCATGGAGCGCATTGGACTTGAACCTGGGACTATTAGTCCAGTGGCAGGGATACGACCATTGCACCACTAGAGTCCCACTATACTGCAGGGAAGGCAAGTTGAAGACAACCTGTGAATAAGTGCTTGAGTGCAATTTCCAAAGTCCAGGGGACCACTGACCCAGGACAGGACACAACAGAACAGGAAGCAATTGTTTAGACAATCCATGACAGGGCAGTTCTGAAGTTTCAAAGCTAGATCAGCAAATTGAAGACTTGTATTTCCCTTGTGTAGTTTAGTGAAGTTTGATCTCTCACCATGTCATAGAACAAAAAGGGATGGTAACAATATCTGTAATCAGATCATAAGGTAACTTGGTGGTGATAGCGACCAGGATCACAAAAAAACATTTGGCTGTCTGGTCTGAAATCATAACATAATTTGGGGACATTAACCGTCCTTGTAGTCCACAAATAAACATGAGTGCCTTGTTAAGGCTATCACGGTGAATTTTGCTATAGAAATTGAAAGCCAAAATGGCTTTGTCTGTTGCTATGACTTTTCTGGAGAGGGAAGAATTACACTTGATTGATTTGCAAACATTCATCAAAGTTAGTTTAAAAGCATTGGCAGAAAAGTTGAAGTTAGAGTTAAAACAAGAGATCAAAAAAAAAGCAACGATAGTTGAGGTAATAAGTCAGCATCTGGGATCGGAAGACGAGTCTAAGCCAGAGGAAACACAGCTTGAGTTGGCCAGGATTCACTTGCAGATGGAGCAGCTTGCAGTAGAAAAAGAGACAATATTTGAACTTATCCTTCAGAGACAAAGGAATGAGAAGGCATGAATGTGAAGAAGAAAAATTTAAATCACATCAGCAAGAGAAGTAAAGTAATTCAGATAAGGAGGGAAGTTCTATCTGGATGTTTGATTTACATAAAAATCGTCCTTACATTCCTGGATTTATAGAAGAAGGAGTAGAGATAAATTTTCTCCCATTTGAGACGAATGCTAAAAGTTTTAAAATGACAAATGACTCATGAACTCTTATGCCATAAAATATTATAACTGGTAAAACCAGTTCATCCCAAACTTTTTCCCACTGTGATCCCATTTTGAGGCTTGAAAACTGTTGCAACTCTTTGGTGAGTGGTGGGGAAGGAGAGAAGACTCATTGGAGCAGTGGGAAATGGAGATCAGCCATTGCTTCTTCTGAGCTTGCAACTCCAAAATTTCAGCTCAAGACCCTAACTTTAGAAAGCACCGGGACATCTATAGGTGTTCATTCTAATCTTTCAGTCAAACAATCCTCAGATTATGAGACAGTTAAAACTGCAGCATTTAACATCAATGAGCTTGTTCCTGAAGTTTACCAATTAAAGTTTAGGGTAAATGCAAAACTCAGTCAAGCAATTATTGAATTCACTAAGGAAAAGAAACGTATGAGAACAATGGTTTACATCATCAAATTTAAAGTCAGAAGTTACACGACACTAGATTATAGTCTAACAGGTTTATTTGAAATCACAAGCTTTCGGTGAAATACTTGATCTGATATAGGGACAGCACTCTGAAAGCTTGTGATTTCAAATAAACTTGTTAGACTAGATCCTGGTGTCATGCTACTTCTGACATTGTCCACCCCAGTTCCAACACTGGAACCTCCAGCTCATGATCATCAAAGTTAGTTAAAGAAAACTTTTGAAAATGTAAGTGAAATTATAATTATGGAAGATTTCAGGAATAACATTCTAGAAACAATTAATAAAATCAAATGAAAGCATCCGACTTGAATGAGCATCAAGTATCTAAAGTCAATGGGGCAACAGATCTGGCAACTAATTTTCACACTGAGAACTAAAACCATTAAACCTCACATTTTGTCCACTTAAAAAAAGGTTATTGATTCCTAAGAAGATCAGAAATAATTTGATGATTTCATCTGGGGTCATAACAATAAATACGGTGGACCAGAGTGCAATCATAACAAAGTTGATCATCTCAGTTCCAGCATAAAATCCTTCAGGAACTCTTCAGCATAGTGTCCTTGACCGAACCATATTTAGCTGCTTCATTAATATCTTCCCTCCATCATTATCAGGTTAAATAGAGGGATGTTTGATGTTCAGCATTGCTCATGATTTCTCAGATATTGAAGCAGTCATCATCCATATGGAGTGCCAGACAATGACCATCTCCAACATGGAAGAACTTAACTATTTTGCCTCGGCTTTCAGTGGCGTTACCAATCACTGAATCCCTGGTTTTAACACACTAGGGTTACCAATGACTGGAAATTGAACTGGACCAGCATGGTGAAGACGAAGGTTACAATAGCAGGTCAGAAGTGAGAAATTCTGCAGTGATGAACTCATCTCCTGATTCCCCAAACTTTTTATCCTATGCACAAGTCAGGAGTATGGTGGAATGTTCCCCACTTGGCTAAATGAATGCAATTTCACCAACACTCAAGATGTTCACCACCATCCAGATCAAAGTACCCTACTTGATTGGCACCAAATCTGTTATCTTAAACATTCATTTCCTCCAACAGTGGTGCACAGTGGCAGCTATGTGTACAGATACACTGCAGGAACTAACCAAGATTTCTTCAAAGTACTTTGCAAACCTGCAACCTCTCCCATCAATAAGGACAAGGTAGCAGGTACAAGGCAACACCACTACCAAATTCCCCTACAAGCCACACACCATCCTGATTTGGAAATATATCACTGTTCCTTCAGTTTTGCTCAATCAAAAAACAAATCATCCTTCCTAACAGCTTTGTGGGTGTATGTTCGGCACAGTGGCTGAGTGGAGGGTGGCACGGTGGCTCAATCATTAGCACTGTTGCCTCATAGCGCCAAGGACATGGGCTTGATTCCAGCCTTGGGTGACTAGCTGTGTGGAGTTTGCACATACTCCCTGTGTCTGTGTGGGTTTCCTCCCACAGTCCAAAGATGAGCAGGTTGGGTGGACTGGCCATGTTAAATTGCCCATAGTGTCCAGGGATGTGTGGATTAGGTGGGCTCGCCATTGGAAATTCAAGGTCACAGGGATAGGGTAGGGATGCTCTTTGGAGGTTCACTGTGGACCTGGTGGGCTGAATGACCTGCTTCCACACTGTAGGCATTCTATGAATCCACACCATATGGATTGTAGCAATTCGAAGAAAAAAAAATGAATGGGCAATAGGCCCCAAATCCCATGAATAAATAATCTATAACTTCAAGCTCCCTGCCATCAGGTCTTCAATTGAGCATTATTCTCCATCTTTGTTTATTTTTATTCTTTTGCAGTGACATTTTGTCTTTCTGTTATCTGCATTTCTTTTATATTGACTTCAATTACTTCAGACATTAGCCATTTTTCTGATTTCCCTGTTTTCAACTTCAAACCTGCCTTAACCTTTCATTTCCACCTCAGCCAATCCCTTGAAATTTCTTTCATTGTACATTTTGCTATTCACTTCATTTAATATGACTCCAACCAATTATCCATCTCCTGTTTTCCACGGCAGCATTTTACAGATCATGGTTTCTTTTCATATGTTTGTGTTTAATTTTTATTTTCCCCTCTTTCCCTTTCCTCTACTTTTTGATAAATGCTGTTCTCCTGTGATTTATTCCAGTTCTGTTGTCTCCATACATATTGCCTGACATGTTGTTTATTTTCCAGCTTTGCTTTTCTGCTTTTAATTCCTTCTTTTCCAAATCTTAGCTGCCTAATTCGATCACGAGCAAGTAATAACAACACCACTTTGTCATTCGATGGAACAATTTGTTCTTGCAACTGGCCTATCTCACTACTTGTCCAAAGAGCTGTCACCTTCACTTCTTTTCAGCCTCTGCAATCTTCTCCTGTCACAGACAGAGACAGAAAATAATCAGAAAGGCTAATGGAATTCTGGGCTTCATATCTGAAGGACTAGAACACAGGAGGCATATGCTATGCATCAGTTCAGCCCCAGGTTAGACCACACCTGACAGTACTGTGAACAGTTCTAGGCACCATACCTTAGGAAAGAAATGAAAAAAAAGCCAGTAAATGCTGGAAATATGCATCTATGAAGGGAGAAACAGTGTCAATGTTTCAGATTGCTGACCATTCAATTGAAAGGTTGGCTTTGAAATTCTGCTGCTTTAAGTGCCTGCAAATTTAATGCTGCTGGCTCTATTTCACAACCAAAATGACATTCATGCAATCTGCACTCTTCTGGTGTATGCTGTGCTGGATACTATTTGAGGCAGTATGTTCATCTTATTAATTCTTGGCTTCTAGTACCTTTATTGACCAGTACTGTTTCAATGTAACTGCTTAGCACAGTGTAAACTACAATTATGTATAAATTACTACAGGCACTATGTTAAAATAATTATTTTGTAAGAATTCTTACAATAATTTCACAAATTTTCTGTGAGTAGTCTGTGTGTACGTAATTTATAAAAGACATTAGAATTGAAAGCGCAGATATACTGCGACCTTAGCATCCCTACAAAGTAACTTTCACTTGAGTCCTGAACTGAAACAGGAGGGGGAGTTGTGCAGGATCTCTCAGCGAAGGCTATGTAACATGAATCCTGAGGAAGGATCACTCGGCCAGAAATGTTAACCCTGATTTCTTTCCACAGATGCTGCCAGACCTGCTGAGGTTTTCCAGCAATTTTTGTAACATGATTCTGGCTTGGTATGGAATATACAGCAGCAATGTATTGAGTCTGATTCTCCAATTGCTCAGGAGCTTTGCTGTTAATTCCCAAATATCTTTAAAACAGCCGAAATCACTGGCATGAATCTTCCAATATAAAGAGCTGTAAATGTTAAGATGTTTGTTGCTGATGCACTCAGTAGTAATCCCGAAGCGTGCATATGTGCCAAAATTCTGCACAAAGTTTAAACTATTAATGGGCAGATTTAGAATGCTAGACTGTTTTGTGGATTCCTTTGACACTGACATATGACTGGAGACTTAGGCTAGACGCACAGAACTTGTCCAGAAATTTACTTAGGATTTAAATCACTCTGTTAACCAGATGTTTAGGATTGAGGTTGAAAGATTTTAACAGCAGAAACTGTATCTGGAAGGCCTCAATATCAGTAGTGTCTAAACATTTCACATTCAATTACTTTCTCACACTTGAGGTCGGTGACCAAATTCTGGAAAGATAAGGATTTCCACTGCACTCCAGTTTTAAGCCCTGCTGTGCACCAGGACAATCACTGTCAGCCATGAACAGCCCTTCACAGCGCAGCACATGTAGTGAGATGAAAATTTAAAAAAGAAGTTTCCAAGACCCCATAGGTGACTCCTCATTGCAAAGAGAAGCTCATAAATACAGCCAGTTTACATCAGCACCTATCTGATCGGCTATCATTGTAACTGCAGCTGTAAGCTTCAAGTAACACAGGCTATCCGTCCTCAATGCAATACCATGCTTGAACCCTGTCTATGGAAGTGCAACTTTTTCCATTATATCCAGTGTAGTGTTACATCTTGTCATCGTCAGGGTGGACTGTGGCCCACCCCCTTGCCAACTGGAAAGGGCAAACCTGTATGATGAGTGACCCTGACTGATGCAGCTCCCAGTGACTTACCACTGATCCCTGATCTGGTTGCACTGGGCCTGCAGGGCTGACACCGGCCCAATCCCTGCACTGAAAATGATGTGGAACCCTTGGACCTTACCACCCTAGCATTCGACTAACCGTGTCCAACCCCTGGACTAATATTGGATTATACCCTTGACTTATGGTGCTGGTATCCCATGATTGACGATATTCCCTCTTAGGTTGACTGAGGACCCAACCTTCGGACTTTGAGACATAACTGTTTGATTCAGGCATATGCGGTGTGTTTGCTACATAAGCTACTAGCACATGCTGCAGGTGTGGCATTGAGAAAACACAGTGCTGTAAGAAAACATGCCCCCTCCCACCTTAAATGATCATTGCTGGTAAATATGACAAGTTGCCTGTCAGCACTAAGAGGAAAGCAAGACTGCAGTAAGGTGAACCTATAAGTTCCAAATGACGCATTTACTTTTTGTGCATGTCACAGTGCAAGGCAGCGATGTTGTAAGCGTCCCAGGAGGCACAGAGTGAGTGACTGATAAGAAAGCAGGTGAATAGCCCTGAGATGCACCCTGTTCCTACACATGAGATGGGTGCCTGACAGTTTATGCAAAACAGCATTGCAATGCAAGGTAACATTGCATTCCAAAGTGTGGCTTTGAAGTGGTGAATGGTACACCAAATTAGCCTAAAATGTGCCATGATAAAGTGGTAAGGCTTGTGTGTGTCTGACGCCAGCCTCTGTAGCTGGGGAGGGTGCAGGTGGTCATGCCCATGAAGTGTACCCTCAGATGTCGGGCAGTGTTGGCTAAGGCAGAGGCCCAAAGCAACAAGCAGTAAGCTGGAGCAGCCAGATACCTGGTCTGACTTTCATGTAGTGAATTGTTACCAGTGTCTCTTCACTGCCTGGGAGAATAGGAAATTGTGTATAAATGTGATGAGGTTAAGTACTAATGAGAAGTAAATGTATACAAATGGGGTACTTGCTGCTCACTAGCGAGACTCTCACCTTGCCCTTAAACCTTGGGTGGAAAATAAGACACTTTCTTTCTCGAGGTTGAGAATCTCGTTTTTTCTCATTTTGTCAGAGTATTCAACTGAGTCGCCATTGTCCACATCGTTCAGAGCCGGGAAAATTCAGCCTATTCGAATTCCCTTTGCCTTACCGTTCATTTCCACCCAACAGAAAACCTCATGCTTCAAAAGCCCAACAGCAAAAAGCATTTACCTGGCAAGTTGCCCTTCTTCTTCCAACTCAGGATAAGTACATTCTGCTGTAACTTTCTAGCAATATGGTATTTAACGATGCTCACAGTCACTCGTACTGTCACTTTTCAAGTCAATGTGTTGAAGCTGTGTAAGGCAGCCTTGGCCATTTCCATGTCTAACTAGCACATGGCAAACAAGGGTAGCTTAGGCCTGAAGGACATGCTTTTGACCATGTTGCAAATGGTTGCTTCTGGAGGAAGGGCTGATTTTAGTAGACGCAGAAAAAGGCACACATCCAGTTAAAGAAGACGGAGCCATGGAGGCGGTAAACAGGGAATGGTGGTGTGTACACCACATTGAGTTGTGAAAAAACAAAGTGTCGCCAGGGTAGGTCAGGCAAGGGTGGACTCCACTCATTCTCATGTGGCGAGGCTGGGAGGGGTGATGGCAGTTGCTGCAGTCAGTCCAGGGCGTCATGTTGCAGCAGGTTTGAGAAAGCGATGTTGTGCTGCAATCAATTTGGAGAAGATTTCTGTTGCAGCCAGTCTGGGAGGGGGCCTGTGCGTCAGTCAGTGCGGGGAAGTTGGGGAGGAGCTGTGTTGCAGTCAGGGGGAGTGGGCGGGGTGTGCTGCAGCCAGGCAGGTTGTTGGGGGGAGGGCTGTGTTGCAGTCGGCAGGGAGAGTGGCGGGGCTATGCTTCAGTTGGGATGAGGCTATTTGCAGTCAGGGTTCTGGGGTCCAGTGTATCTGTGGGCTGTTAATCCACAGAGTTAAGAATTAGGTCTTTTATTAAACAGGCACTTTCTGCATAGTAAGTAGCCAAAATATTTATTAATTTGGTTGTTTTTTCTTCTCTTTGCAATAGCATAAACAATGCTAAAAACAGGCCCTGGTAACATCTGGGTCACTTGGGTCATCCTTTCATGTTGATCTTAACAGGATGGAGTCTGGTGTTGTGTATTATCTATGCATGTGTTCAGGAGAAGAATTTCCTACTATAAAAAAAACCGACCTTCAGGCGGCAGTTACCCTGGAGTCCTCAGCACCTGTCTCGTGTCCATTGGCTAAATGGGTTTAAATGAGTGGCTGATGTAATGTAATCCACCAGTGTGCCCACCCTCATAAAAGCGGTTATGTCTCCAAGTGCTCATGGTCAGAGGGCAGTCCTGATCGCCAGCTCATCTTAAGATGAAAAATGGATCAGAAGAGATTGAGGGAAGATCAGGGAGAATTCCCTAACACTTCAGTTAGTGGGCAGGATGCTGCCTTCACAACTTTAATTGGATAAACATAATCTGTGCCAATCCAGCCTCATAATATAGGTGACACGGTGGTTCAGTGGTTATCACTGCTGCCTCACAGCGCTGGGAACTGGGTTCAATTCCACCCTCAGGTGACTATCTGTGTGAAGTTTGCACATTCTCCCTCTGGGTGCTCCAGTTTCCTCCCATATTCCAAAATAGTGCAGGTTAGGTGGATTGGCCATGCTAAATTGCCCATAGTGTCCAGGGATGTGTAGGCTAGGTGGAATAGCTAGGCGAAATGCAGGGTTACAGGGATAAGGTAGGAATGGGTCTGGGTGGAATGCTCTTCGAAGGATATGGACTTGATTGGATGAATGGCCTGCTTTCACACTGTAGGGATGCTATGGTAGCTACCTAATTGTCTTCTAGTATTCGTGTAATTAATTTATGTACATTTGCAGGGTGTTAGATGAGTACTTCACACCTGTTTTCACTTTGGAGGAGATGCAGAATTGGGGCTGTTATGGTGCAGAGTTGTGTTCCTTCTTCTGAGCCAGAGAAGCCCATGTTCAAGTTCAACCTGCTTGAAAGGTGTGTAATAACATCCCCAAACATGTTGATTAGAAAATATGTAGGCACAAAATTCAGGGTCTTCTGGAGTGGTGATAGTGTCCCTATCTCTGAGCCAGGAGGCCTGGGTTCAAGTGCCACCTGTACCAAAGTATGGGCAAGTTGATTAACAGTAGATGCAGGATTCAGGAAGAGGGACTGTGAGGTACTTTAAGCCGTTTGACAAAAGGAATGAAGAGATATTGGAGATAATAGGAACTGCTGATGCTGGAGAATCCGAGATAACAAGGTGTGGAGCTGGATGAGTTTTGGTTAGGTCACAGTCGGAGTACTGTGTGCAGTTCTGGTCACCTCAACTCAGTCTTAAAAGTGGATGATGCCCACTTCTGATGAGTTGTATCCCAAGCTGCTGTGGTAGACAAGAGGGGAATTTACAGGGGCATTGACCCAAATTTTTAATTCCTCTCCAGCCACAGAGGAGGTGCTTGACAACTGGAGAACAGCTAATGTGGTTCAATCTTTTAAGAAGGTTGGTAGGGATAATCCAAGGAATTATAGGCCAGTGAGTCTTGCATCAGTGGTAGGGAAACTATTTGAGGAAATTCTGAAGGAGCAAATTAATATCCACTCTGAGTCACAGAGTCATTGATAAAAGCCCCTTCGGATCACTGAGCTTGCACCAACATAACCACCACCAAAGGTGCGTTAATCTCAATTTCCTCCACTTGTCTCATATCCTCAAATGTTATGATATTTCAGGTGCTCATCCAAATAATTTTTAAAAGTTGTAAGGCTTCTGGCCTCCACTACCTTCCCAGGCAGTGCATTCCAGGTTCCCACTACCTTCTAGGTGAAAAGGTTGTTTTCTAAATCCCTTTTGAATCTCCTGCCTTTTACACCAAAACTATGCCCCCTCGTGATTGACCCCTCAGGCAAGGGGAACAACTGCTCTCTCTTCACCCTGTCCATACCCCTCAATCTTATACACTTCAATCATGCCCCCCGCCCCCTCAGTCTTTGTTGCTGTAAAGAAGACGATCCAACAGCTTGGCGCAACATCGAGGGCCGAAGGGCCTGTACTGCGCTGTAATGTTCTATGTTCTAAGCCTATCTAGTCTCACCTTATAACTCAATTTCTTCATCCCAGGCAACCTCCTGGTCAACCTCCCCTGTACCCCGTCTAGTGCTATCACATTCTTCCTAGACCAGAACTACACACAGCACTCCCAGCTGTGGCCCAACCAGCACCTGTACAACTCCAACATTATCTCTTTGCTCTTATACTCTATACCACAACCAACAAAGTCCTTAACATCCTATAAAACTGTCCTGCCACCTTCAGACATTTGTGAATAATTATCCCAAGCTCCCTCTGTTCCTCTGAGCTACCCAGAGTCCTGCCATTCATTAAATACTCCCTCATCTTGTAGCTTCTTCCAAAGTGCATCACCTTGCATTTATCAGGGTTAAATACCATCTGCCACTGCTCTGCTCTCTGACCAACCCACCTATATCTTCTCGTAACTTACAACTAGCTTCTTCACTATTAACCACCCTACCAATATTAGTGTTGTCTGCTAATTTGCTTAACATTCCCCCCAAATTTCATCTATATCATTTATTTATGTAACAAACAGTAAGGGTCCTGGTACTAATCCTTGCACTATACCGCTGGACACTGGCCTCCAGTCATTCTGACAATCTTCTACCATTACTCTTTGTGTCCTATTACAGAGTTAGTTTCTGATCCATCTTGTCAGGTTTCCCTGGATTCCATGTGTGTTAACCTTCTCAATCAGTCTCCCACATGGGACCTTGTAAAATGCTTTGCTAAAATCCATATAAACTACACTAACGTAACTTCTTTCATCCACAGACTTGATCACATTTTTGAAAAATTCTAACAAATTTGTTAGGCATGACCTTCCTCTGACAAAGCAATGTTGACTATCCCTAATTAACCCATGCTTTTCCAAGTGAATATTAATTCTCTCCTTCAGAACTTTCTTTAATAGCTTCCCTACCACTAACATGAGACTCACTGGTCTGCAATTTACTGGTTCACCTCTATGACTCTTCTTGAAAAGTGGAACCACAGTAGCTGTCTTCCAGTCCTCTGGCACTTTCCCATGGATAGAGAGGAATTAAAATTTTGTGTCAGAGCCCTCTGCAATTTCCTGCATCGCCTCCCACAGCAGCCTGGGATGCAATTCCCAGGACAGGCAAAAGTTGATCGGGAGTAGGCAGCACGGCTTTGTCAGAGAAGGAGAGGCCATGCCTTTCAAATTTGATACTATTTTTCGAGGAGATGACCAGGTGTGTGGATGAAGGCAGTGCAGTTGTTGTAGTTTATATAGATTTCAGCAAAGCCCTTGACAAGGTCCCACATGGAAGATAAAGAAGGTAAAACATATGGATCCAGGTTAACTTATCAAGTTGGATCCAAAATTGGCTGAATAGTAGGAGACAGAGGATGGTGTCAGAAGGTTGTTTGTGGGACTGCAGGCTGGCATCCAGTAGTGTACCACAGGGATCAGTGCTGTGCCCCTTATTTTTGGTGACATATAGGTAAGAATGTGGGGGTTGGGGGGAGGGGGGAGGATGATAACTAAGTTTGCAAATGGCAGAAAGATTGATTGGGTGGTTGACAGTGAGGAGGATATTGACAGATTGGTCAGATAGACAGATCAGTGGACAATGGAATTTAACTCTGATACATCCAAAGTGATGCACTTTGGAAGGAACAAGGGAGTACTTAGTAAATAGCATTAGGAAGCACTAAGAAGTTCTGAGGTACAGAGGGATCTTTCTAAAGAAACTTGAAGGCAGCAGGACAGGTTCATAGGGTGTTAAGGGATATGAGACACTTGCCTTTATCAGCTGTGGCATAGATTGTAGAGCAGGAACGTTATGCTGCAGCTGTACAAAACTTTGGTTAGGCAACAGCTCGAGAACTGTGTGCAGTTCTGATTACCATACTTACAGAAGGGTGTGATTACACTGGATGGGGTACAGAGGAAATTCACCAGCACGTTGCCTGTGATAGAGCAGTTTAGCTATGAAAATAAGCTGAATAAGCTCAGGTTGTTTCTTGAGAGCAGAAAAGGTTGCAAGAGGACCTGATTGAGGTGTATAAAGTCATGAGGGGCATGGGCAGGGTAGATTTTCTGTTTTTTTTTCATTTTGATTTTCTATTTTCTGTTCTACTTGGATCATGACTAAACAATTAATTGCAACTGCAGAAATTTGCATACAAAAATACATGTGAGATCCCCATTCTGACTGAAGA
Source organism: Ginglymostoma cirratum (assembly GCA_024137785.1). NCBI lineage: Eukaryota > Metazoa > Chordata > Chondrichthyes > Orectolobiformes > Ginglymostomatidae > Ginglymostoma > Ginglymostoma cirratum. The sequence goes on from JAHRHZ010000271.1 coordinate 5,274,642, forward strand.
AAAATATTGCACATTAAATCAAGGCTCTTTGCCAACAATAAGATAGAGAGAATTATGCCACCCAATGAAGGATGAAACAGATGGGCCAAAAGATCCCCTTCAGCCTTTCTTTGTTATTGGAACAGATTGTTCCAATTATTTATCGTTAAATAAATAACTTGCATGGGGTTTCTTGTGGCACAGCGTTGGTGTCCCTACATCTGAGCCAGGAGGCCGATGTTCAACTCCCACTTGCTCCAGAGATGTGTAATAACATTCCTGGGGAGGTTTAATAAAATAAAAACATGCAAACAAAGGAATTATTCACAGGCTACACAGACTTGAAATGTTCATTTAAAAACAAGGATGCCCTTTTTATAATCTTAGAATTAAGAATACTACAAACTATATACATCTGTCACTGTATCCACCACCTGCCTCACAAACTGCAGAGTCAGCAGATTGTACATGAGATTTATCAACCATCTCAGAAGACATTAAACCAGAACGGAGGGAAGACATCTGAGGGACTGCCTAAAGAGAAGAAGACAAGAGGTGAAAGGTTGTGAAGCTCTTTAGGCCGAACATTCTTTAAGAATCCTGGATTATAAGAAACTCTTAAAAGATCAAAGCAACAATATGAGAGGATCAAACAATGTCAGAGACCAACAGACAAATATCGAGGAATAACAAAGTGTATAGGAACTATTCAGGTTGCAGTTCAATCGATAGACAAAGTGAGTTTGAAAGAGCTGAGTGATTGATGAGCTGACACAATTGCAGAGAGACAATTTCTGTTTATTTTTTAGCATTGAGCAATGCCACCGCGGTTCAACCAGTTATTATTAATAATAAATGGTTTGTGCAGATCTTGTGATTCAAAAATCAGATAAGATTGCTAGCTTCCCTCTTAAGAACAGCAACGTCTATTTATTTACTTAGCATCTTTAGCATCATCAAACATACCAGGGTGCTTCACATGAGAGTTATAAACTAAAATAAGACAATGTGATCCAGTCTCCTCCCACAGTCTAAAGATGTGCAGTTGAGGTGGATTGGCCATGCTAAATTGCCCCTAGAGATGAGGGGTGTGCTGGCTAGGTGGGTTAACCATGGAAATACAGGGTTACAGGGATAGGGTAGGGGGTGGGTCTGGGTGGGATGTTCTTTGGAGAGGTGTGTGGACTTGACGGGCAAAATGGCCTGCTTCTTCATGTAGAGACCATGATTCTAAATGTATCGTATGGTTAATAAAGCAAAATGTACCAAGGGGCTTCACAGGAGTGTTTTGAACAAAATATGACAAGGTGTCCCATAATGCAATATTAGGATTGATGATCAAAATGTGAAGAGCAATTTAAAGCAGAAATAACATGAAGAAAGGCTAAGGAGTTTACTGAGGGGATTTAAGGACTTAGGGCCTTGGCAGCTGAAGCCACAGTTGCGAGTGGTGAAGTGGTGAAAGATTTGGAATGCTCAGGCCGGAATTAGAGGAGTGCAAAAATCTTGAGGATTGTGCGGCTATATTGGACTGTAATGTAAATAAAACTCTATAGGCGTCCATTATAGATTTGTTTATCTGTGTCACTATAACCTTCAATGATGTGCCAAAATTTGGAAAGGGTACATTTCCTGAATTTGTCACTGTCATTCATAGACGAGTTCAGGCTCAATTTTTAAGAGGTTGCTTTGTGACATTGCCAGCAGTTTGCATCAAATTGTACCCCAGGGCAGATCTATCAGGTAAATAGGATATGCATGGGACTCCAGGACATCCCTGGAAGCAGTTTGAAACCGCAAGATGGCAAACCACACTTACAGCTGGGAAAATTTGCATCCTTGACTGTTTTCATTACATTTAAAAAAAGACATTGGGATCAATCCAGCTCTACAATTGACAGCTTTGATGCATGTAGAGGCAAAACAGTGCTTAAACCAGTCGGGTTCAGATTAAGTTGGAAGTTGTCTCAAAATAAAGAATGCTGTGGACACCATACGTGTAAACCATGAGGGCTAAACAATATAGTAATTATTGAAAATAAGTGGTTAATATTCTGTTGCTACTATTAATCTCCTGTGGTGTTGCTCCTGGCCCAAAAATATAATGAAAGTTATTGTCAGAATATTTACATGAAACGTTTTGATCTCCTATTGCAACAAAAGCTTAAGAGCAACAGAAAAAAAAGGTAGAAAAGTGTAATAGTCTTTATTTAAATTTCTGGATCTTCCAAAGCTATTGGAGGAGATCAGGATAACCCTTGTAGAAATTCCAAGCATGTTTCTTCTTTCTGATACTGTGTAACTTGCATTCTTGATTTGTTTCTGCATCCTTCTGTTGATGTTTATCATTACTATCCTAACAGACTATCTCTGATAGTGGTCTCTATTCACCAGGACATAACACAATATAGGCAGAATTTATACATTGGTTTTATTTTCCAGAATTTTACTGTATACTTCATGATGTGGGGAAGAATGGATATTGAGGAACAGCTGGATGAAGAATAATGTCAGGTGGCTGAAGGAAAAGTCTAGGAAATGTAAGGTCTACAGAATCTCTTGAAGTTGAAGCAAAGGTTGAGGGATAGAGGAGATTTATGAAGACAACTCAGAATTCAGACCTAACTGGGAAATCACTATTTAAGGCCCTGATGGGTACACTGGTGAGTTGAAAACCAAGCAATAACAGCTGTCCAGCTGTGTGTTTCATACAAAACGTATAGTGTAAATATAACTTGCAATTGTAATGTGGTGGTAAACCTCCGACTGTTACATACCTTATTGAAAGAGGCTGATCTGTTTTGCACTTTATATAATGTCAAATTTGAAAAGAATTGTAATGTAAATCTCTGAATGTAATAAATAAAGTATGTTTTTGTAGAAAAAAGTTGCCGAATTGGTTCTTTCTGGTGAATGCGATTAGTCAAGTGAATCAATAGTTGGGAGGAGATCATTTAGGGAAAAGTGATCATAGGTGATCATAAGGTTTTCCACAGAAAAGTGAAAGGATAAAAGCAATACACAGTAAAAATACTTAATTGGAAGAGGGACAATTTTGATTGGGTGAGAGGTCTGTCCCAGGTAAAAGGAACAAAAGATAAGGTAGGCAAAACTATAACAGAATAATCAGTAGCTATGCCTTAATTTGAGGATGATTGCTTGTTACAGCTTTGCCATTGATAATGGTGCAGTCATGGATTCTATCACAGGGTACTGGAGGATAGGCTGAAGAGTATTGACACCTAATGTAGATTCATGGTGGTTGCAAAATTCAAAATCTAGTATAATGTTTATTGTGACTCAGTGATTGGACAGTATTTGTTAAATCCAAAGTGAATAAGCATTACAATAAAAATCAAATAAAATTTTTTTAGTGACTTTGTAATATGACTCATTTATGCTTGCTAAAATGTACATTATTTCATATTCTGGGTTCTATCCTCTGCTGGAAAAAGGAACCAGATCAGTTATTTCTCCTTTCTTTGAATTAAACAAAAACATGGAGGATTAGTTCCTGGGGCATCATCCATGGCAATCGAAGTCAGCCTGGCATCCTTTCTTATGTTGTGTAAATTGTTGCTCCCTTTGAAATTTGGTTTTCTTGCATCTGTCCTGGTGAGCAGAAGATCAAAATTTTGGTCGCAAAGATGGTGATCCCATAGTGTGTGGGATAATGTTGCACTGTTTATTTTCAAAGCACCTTTTCTAAATCCCTCTCAACTGGGGTGAGCAGAGGATGTAGTTACGGGTGCAGCTACCCAAATGTACTTCAGTCCAAACAGAGGTGTTAAATACCCCCATGTGTTTGCTGTCTCTGTGCAGATTCCTGATTTGAGACCCCAAGGTTACAGCCCTGACCCCATTAAGACAGAAATTAACAAATAGGCTCTGGTAGACCCCTACTTTGGAATTTGTTTTGCTGTATTATCCAAACAATCTTGATGGGTTGGTTGTCAGATTTGGTTGACATGTTGCACCATGATGATTGGATGTTTTTTCCACTTATGCAGCAGGTGAGATGCATGATCTTCCTTCATTGGTTCTGCTGCTTTTTTGGATGGCACTTTGTCTGCCACCTCCCCCCAACTGATCTTGCCATCACGGATGGACCTGTCTAACTTCTGATGGCATTGGTCAAGAGACTGTACAAGACTCTACACCATGTCAAGGGGCTGGACGATTGAACAATAAGCTGCCTTTCAGGGGAGATGATTCCGGTATAGTCATGGTGCATTCTGTGAGGGAGGAAAGCAGTCCCATCAAAACCAGAACTCCCTCTAAGACAAAAGAAGTAGAGATGAAAAGTAGCAAAGTGCAGATGATGATACCATGTTGATAATACAACTGAGAACCAGGGTAAATATAGAAAGTTAACTGAGAAAGGAAATAATATAGGCAAGAATACGGAAAGAGACAACCTAAATAAAAACGTAGAATTTTTCTGCAGGCATGTAAATATTAAAAGGCTGGTAAAAGGTTGAGACCAACCCACAAAGGGGATTTACATATAGAGGTAGAAAATATGGCTGAGGTACTAAACAGATTACCTCATTTTATCAAATAAAGGAGAATGATGCTTCTGAGGTCAAGGAGGTAGGGAAGTTGTTAAGGTACAGGATGAGACAATGTGCTAAAATTGTTAAAGATGATCTAAAAGGTAGGCTTCACATTTGAAGTTGATACACCAGATTCAGATATGTGTAGCTGAGAACATTGAGGGAAATAAGGGTGGAAGATGCTGGCGAACTGGCCATAATCTTCCTGTCTTCTATAGATAGGGGTGATTGGTACCAGAGGACTGGAGAGTTGCAAATGTTACACCTTTTCTCTAAAAAAAAATACAATGATAAGCACAGTAACCACAGGCCAGTCAGTATAACCTCAATGATTGGAAGTTTTTAACAAATAATTACCTGAGGAAAACTAGTGGTCACTTGGAAGAACGTAGATGAATTAATAAATGCTAGCATTGATATTTTAGAAGTAAATTATGCTTATCTAAAAAAGGAAATGCTGAAGAAATTTAACAGGTCTGGCAGTGTCTGTACAGAAAGAAAGAGTTAATGTTAGCCCAGTTCTGAAGAAGAATAATAGTGGACTTGAAATGTTAACTCCAACGCAGTTCTGAAGAAGAGAATTAGCAGACGTGAAATGTTAACTCTATTTCTCTTACAGATGCTGTTAGACCTGACGGGTTTCTCCAGAATTTTCTGCTTTTATTTTAGATTCCCAACATCTGCAATATTTTGCTTTTATTTGGTGTTTAACTAATTTGATTGAGTTTTTATCTTTGGGTGAGGTAACAGAGAAGTTGATGAGTATAATATACCTAATGTGGCGTGGATAGACTTCCAGAAGGAATTTAATAAAATGTAACATAATATGCTGGCTAGTTGAAGCTTGCAGAAAAATTAGAAGAGGAACAACATGGATACAAACTTCAGGAAATAGAACATTGCGGAAGCAGCTCATTTCAAACTGGAGTTAAGTATATAGTGTGTTTTCTCAGGCCTTGGGACTAGGATCCCTGCTTTTCTTAATGAACAGTAATGACCCAGTCTTGGGCACAATTTCACTTGCAGACAATATTAAATTTAAAAATGTAGTGACTGTAGAAAGGATAATGATAGAATTCAAGAGGACACAATTGGAGTAGCCAGACATGGGGGTAAATGAAATTTAATGTGGGCAAGTGTGAATTTATTTTGTAGGAAGAATGATAAATGTCAATAAATAAAGGATACAATTCTAAAGGGGGTTATATTAGCAGAGATGGAGGGTATATGTGCATAAATCATGTAAGGTAGTAGGACAGATTGATAAGTGATTAAAAAGGTCGGCCAGGCTGGGCTCATTTCCATTGTTGCTTAGGAGTGTGAATGGTGACTTGATTGAAGTGTACAAAATCCCCAGTGTATTGACACAATGGACATGGAAAGGATGTTTCCTCTTGTGGGTAAGTTCAAGACTAGGTGTCAGATCACAGTTTTAAAATTAGGATTGCCGTTTTGTAGAACAAATATGAGGAGAATTATTTTTCTTTTAAAGGGTTGTGTGACTAGAACTCTATTTCAGAGGGGGTGATTGAATCGGTTTACCAGTGATGGATAGATTATTGAAAACAGAAAATGCTGGAAATCACACCGGGTCAGGTAGCATCCGTGGAGAGAGAGCAAACTCACGTTTCAAGTCTAAATGACTCTTCATCAGTGCTGACATGAAGCGTGCAGGGGGCAGGATTTATGCAATAGTGTGGGGTGGACTGCAAGTGGAGGAAGGATGCTGTCAGTGCAGATTAAGTGATTGGAATAGATCATATGGTTAGATTATTATTAGGCAAAGGAATCAAAGGTTATTGGGGTGGTTGGAAATGTGAAATTTGAAACACCAGCACTTCATCTATGATCTTATTGAATAGTGGAACAGGCTTGAGTGGCTGAACGGTTTAATTTTGTTTTTATTTGATAGGTTTGTAAGCAACAAGTTACAGATATTCAGAAATAGAAGCATAGAGTACAAAAAACAAGGATAGTTTGGCTTAGTCTCAAGTGGAGTATTTTGTCCAATTCAGTGCATCACACTTTAAGGATGTGAAGGCTTTCAAGAGGGTGCAGAAAAGATTTCGGTTTTAGGGATGAAGGACTTCAATTAATTGGAGGGATTAGAGAAGCTGGGCTTGTTCTCCTTTGAGAAGATTGAGAAGTGATTTTACAGAAGTAATCAATATCATGAGTAATCTAGACAAAGCAAGTAGAACAAAACTGTACCTATTGGAGCAAGGATTAAGAACAAGAAAGCATAGATTTACAGTGACTGGCCAAAGAATTGACAAGGAAAGGTTAGTGCAGAGTTTGATTGGGCTGTGGAATTGCCCAAGACTGGCGGAAGGTTTTCAGAGTGCAATATGATAATCACTTGAAGAGAAAATTTACAGGGCTACAGGGAAAGGATGAAGGAATGGGAAATAACCGAATTACTCTCACAGAGGGCCAACATGACATCAAGTGTTTTGGTCCTTCAGTGCTTTAAAAATTCCATGATTCTAGGATGCCAGGATGTTTTTCAACAAGGCTGACTAACATGTTAGATACACAGACTGGTACAGGCAACATTCCAGTATCAATTCAAGGTACAGCTGAATACAGACTGTGGAAACAGGGTGTGTTTTTGTTTGTTACAAATGGATGGGCTGAATGTCCATGCTCATGTGTACCTGCCTTATGATTTCTGATCATATAAAGCAATGGCAGCTCCTGGTGGTGAGTAACAGCAATGCTGTAAATTAAGAGTTCTTGGCACCATTGTTGTATTTAGCTTAGATTTCCAAGACATGAAAGGAAATGGGAACAAATGTCAACCTTGGTTACATTTGCCATCATCCTTCAGGAAAACACCAAGTGGATCATCAATTTGTCAAGTCCAGAATAACATTTCTATTAATGGGAAGGCAGCAGACCTTTATCCACTAGCCTGCATTGATTTTCATGTTAATCCTTAAGTGTTATTCCTGAATGATTATTCTCACAACAAACATTCAGCAGAGACTTGATCAGAATATAGCTCATGATTGCAGACTTAACGTGGTTCACAAGTATCATCCGTAAGAACAATCCAACTGACATTAGGGGAGAAAATCTGCTGACTTTTTGCCTCAGCAGAATGTTATCCCAGTTCTTTATGAGGACTGCTTTTGAGTTTTCTTAAAATTAAATTGTAACAATACTGCTGTACGGGGGAAAACGTGGTGCCCAAACTCCTTATCTTGTCTGTACAAATGTTTCAGCTGTGCCTCCATGATAACACTCTTGGTATCATATGAGAACGGTGTGGGTTTCACTCCCATTTGCTCAACTTGAGCACTTAATAATGAAAACTTGCATTCATATAGCGTCTTTCACATTTGCTGGGCGTCCCAAAGCATTTTACAGCTTTTAAAAATCTTTAAGGTGCTGGTGCAATACAGGAAATACAGTACTGTAGGTTACTTGAGAATGGCAAATTACTGCAAAAGGCAATGATACTGTAATGTTGATTGAGGGATAAATATTGTCAGGCCACGGGAGCTCTTTTAGCCCCACCCATGAGGGCTGACAGGACTCAGTTAAGTCTCATCTGAAAGCAAGTACCTCTGAGAGTGCAGAATGTTATCAGGAACAAAAACAGAAGTTGCTGGAAAAGTCCAACAGGTCTGGCAGCATTTGTGAAGGAAAATCAGAGTTAATGTTTCGGGTCCGGTGACCCTCCCTCAGAACTGCCAGACCTGCTGAGCTTTCCCAGCAACTTCTGTTTTTGTTCCTGATTTACAGTATCCGCAGTTCTTTCAGTTTTTATTCAGATGTTCTCAGTGTGGTGCTACAACATCAGACTAGAGATGCGGGGTTTGTACCCACAATCTTCTGACTCAATGGCGAAACAGTGAACATAATCTAGAATAACACTTCAGTACAGCACACAGGAAGTGGTGCATGCATCAGTGGTGCCACTTTTGGAATAAAGCCATAGCTTCATTTGCTCTGTCAAGTAAATGTAAAAGAACTAGTTGTACTATTTTGAAGAAATCAACATCGGTAAAACATACCACATCATTGAGATTGCAGGACTTCACTGTGAAGTTGTATCCTACAATACAACAGTAAAGATATTTGAAAAGTAAGTAATTGGTTGTGAAGCATTTCTGGGCTTCCTAAGGGGAGGGTACGAGAGACCTGTGTGACTGGGAGGAGGGAAAGCCGTTTAATAGTGTTTTTAAGTAAAAAGCACTTATTTTTCCGTTTGGTTTTTAGGTCAGCATCAAGCCTACAAGATTAGACAGTTAGGCCACATCAATTATTAAAAAAAAATTGCAATTTAAAGGGACCTCACAGCTGTTAGCCTTCAGGCAAAGCTCCATGGAAGCTGTTGTTACTTTGGAGCTTGCAACCACAAAACTTTGGCTGCCTGGGAGTCATGGCCATCACTTTGAGAATCCATGACCTATCAAGATAAGGGAGCAGTTGCATGGGACCAACATCATCTCATGTTCCTCTCTGAGTCATCCCAACTTATACATACATCCAGCCTTGCTGGAGCTCCCTATCTAAAACTGTGGAAGTAATTTCTCCATATGGACTGTAAAAATTCAAGGCAACTCACTACCACCACCTCAACAGCAATAAATGATGAATAATAAATGCTGGAAGGCCCACATTTCAAAGATAAGTAAACAAACACGGCTGCCTGTAACATGCTACACACTAGTTACACAGGATTGAAAATCACATTCAGTCAGAAAGCAACATACTGAAAATAGAAATGTCAGATTGACAGAGAAGAAGGTGCAGTCCTGAGGCCAGGTTGAATACTTGTTGCTTTGGCAGCAGTGAAAGGAACTTTATTATACACGTGACTAAAGTATATTTGTCTCGGGAATAGTTGGTGCTGTAAAAGGCAGAAACATTTTATTCAACACCAAAAATGCATACACACACACGAGCACACAGTCAGTAAATTTTGTTACCTTTGGCTATCCGTTACCAATTATTCTTCATAGCAATAATTTGTGAAAAGTGTCCACTATGATCAGATAAATAAGTTGAAATATCTGGCAATTTACCCATTGATCTGGTGAGTAGTAAAGTGCCATATGTACTCAACCAATGTATTGCTTACCTGCAACCATGAATTTCCTAAATTAGGCTTCTGAATAAGAAAATAAGGAATATAATTTTTTATTCCCTGGTTAAAAGGCACTAAGGAATTCCAATTCATTCATTCACAGGAATTTCCAAGCTTATACTACTTTTTATGTCCTTAATTGGTTTGTCCTCATGCAACCAACAGGCTACTGAAATCCAAGATGGGGTAATTGAGTCTTGCAGTCCTAGTGAACTTCAACTGTCTCTCACTCAAAATTCAATTTTTCTTCAGCTTCTCAAAAATCTTATGATAATATCAGTTGATAGCACTGTTTATATTGATTCTTTCATTTTCACCTGCGGGTGGGTGGAAGAGTTATGAGTGGATCTTCTGCCTACTCTGCTTTGCCAAAGGCAAATATCTGGGATGAGTTTTGAAACTACCTGCATACGTTTCCAGCACTGTCTAAGTAGGGGTGGAATTCTCCACTAGCTGGATGCTGTAGCAGGCCTAAATAACATTCTGCCTGTCACACATTTGAGAAATGTTATGTTTGTATTTTAGCGCTGCAGTGATGCAAAAGACAGAGGTTGCACATCACAGGGATTGGCAGATTGAATCAAACAGCATGTTCTTTCAGTTGTTTGAAATATGCAGACCACAGACCATACACACCAACCTGTGCTTGAAAAATGTAAAAAATGTTTGTTAAATGTGATTCCTCACTTGTGTAAAACTTGAAGAATTCCAAATGCACTTGTTACAAATTTAAGATAAACAGTTGGCGTCATAATGTGGCTTATTTATATTTGCTACAATTCTCTTTTCAGTAAAAATCAAGTTCTGTACTATTAAGCAACTGAATCCATCAATATTCCTTTTGAGGTAGTAATGTTAGAACAGGCTATTGTTCTGGGACATGGGCTCAAATCCCATCACGGCTGTTTATGTGATTTAAATTTAATTATTAATTCTGCAACTTAAAAATAATCTCAGTAATGGTGACCATGGAAGTGACATCAGTTGTTGAAAAAAAAAATCCAGTTCACTGATGTCCTTGAGGGAACGACATCTGCTGTCTCTACCTGATGACTACATGTGATTTCTGACCCTAGGATTGGTGTTAATTCCTGATAGCCCTCTGAAATGACTCAGTTCAATGGCGACTTGGGATGGACATGCTGCCCTTTCCAATAATGCCAACATTCCATGAAAATTCCCTTGGTTCTCCTTGATCGATTCTGTTCAATACATGCTTAAGTAATAAGTGTTTCAAACAAGATTTCCCTTTCATAAATAAAACAAAGAACTGCGGATGCTGGAGATCTGAAACAAAAACTGTAAGTAACGAAGAAACTCAGGAGGCCTGGCAACATCTGTGGAGAGAAAAACAGAGTTAATATTTCAAGTCCAATGACAAGTCAAGTTTTGACATGCCGAGTTTCTCCAGCACTTGCTATTTTTGTTCCCTTTCATAAAACTGTGTTGACACTGCTTGATTGCATTATGATTTTTAAATGTCCTGCTATTAGTTCATCAACAACAGATTCCAGTATTCTCCCAAAGACCAATGGCCTACAGTTTCCAGCTTTGTGTCTCACGACTTTCTTGACAGAAGGATGATGTTTGCTGCTGACACAAAGGTAGGTAGGAAGGAAAGTAAGTTGCAAAGAGACACAAGAAGTACATAAAAGAGTTACATGATCTGGAAAATTGAGTATAATGTGGGAAACTGTGAAATTGTCTATTTTGGCTGGAAGAGTTAAAAAATCCAAATGGAGAGAGATTATAGACCTCTGAAATGCTGACAGATCTGGGTGTCCAGGCTTATTCACTGCAATAGGTTAGTATGCAGATACAACAAGTAATTAGGAAAACAAATATAATGTCGCAATTTATTGAGACAGCCTTTGAATACAATAAGTAGGAAGGTTATATTTCAGTTATACAGGGCATTCATTGGACTACATTTGGAGTGCGCTGTACAGTACCGAAGCCTTTATTTAGGCAAGACGTAAAAGTGATGGTATCAGTTCAGAGGTTTACTAGACAAATACCTGATACCTGGAAAGGATGGGTTATCTTGTAAGGAAAGGTTTGACAGGCTAGGGTTATGCCTCCTAGAGTTTAGAAGAGTACGAAATGGCTTGATTGGAAATGTACAAGATCCCGAGGAGTCTTGACAGGCTGGTTGTGGAAACGATGCTTCCTCCGGGGGAGATTCTAAAGCTAGAGGGTCACGGTTCAAAAAGAGGGATCACCTAATTAAGGTAGCGATGAGAAGAACTTTTCTCTCTGAGAGGGTAGTGAAACTTGGTACTTTCTTCCACAAAAGGCAGTGGAAGTAGAGCTTTGTTATCAAAAAAACCAAAAGAACTGTGGATACCGTAAACCAGGAACAAAAACAAAGTTGCTGGAAAAGCTCAGCAGGTCTGGCAGCATCTGTGAAGGAGAAAACAGAGTTAACG
>JAHRHZ010000271.1:5287103-5303564 GCA_024137785.1 Ginglymostoma cirratum
CAGGAAGGCTGACGTTTCGGGCCTAGGTCCTTCTTCATTTCTGAAGGGTCTAGGCCTGAAACTTCAGCCTTCCTGTTCCTCTGATGCTGCTTGGCCTGCTGTGTTCATCCAGCTCTACACCTTGTTATCTCAGGAATGTAGAGTAAACAGTAGCCAGTTTCATCTTTGTGAACAGTTCTGGAAAACATTTTGTAGTGTTGAAGATTCTACAAGTAAGCTGGTGTTATTTTAACAAAAAAAAAGTTAATAGGAATCCCTAGAGGCAGGTACAATACAACATTTAAAAGGCATCTGGGTGGGTACATGAATAGGAAGGGTTTAGAGGGATACGGGCCATATGCTAGCAAATGGGCCTAGATTAACTTGTGATATCTGGTTGGCATGGACCAGTTGGACCAAAGGGTCTGCTTCCATGCATTTGGTTTGCTTGTTGGATACAGTCAAAGTCCAATGTTTGTTTCTCAGAAGCACAAGAATTAGGGTAATAAAGCAATTCTTGAACTTGGTTTTCACACGCTAATGAATTATCATACTATGATCAAAAGTTTAATTACAGCTTGGATCATCATAGGAACTATGTACACATCATCTCATTGCGAAATTTTAAAAAAAAAAGCAAACATAGAAGCCAAGGAAACTCTTGTTATATCCAATAACTAAACTGTCACGTAAGTAGAAGCAGTGGAAATGTTAATTTGAAAACCAAATGACTGACAACTATTCTTTCACAATAGAAATTAAAACATGATATTTCAACATCGATATCCGTTCAAAGGAAAAGGTAACCGTGCCAAATTTAGTTGCAGCACCTATTTACTGCAGGAGGCCAAATACTGCAGACATTAAATTTTTCACACGGCTTTGCTCACGAATCTAACGGCAAGTCTTATAGTCCGCAGGCACTATGGTGAGTTTACCTTCAATTCCAAAATATAATCCGACAGAAGTCAATTTCGTCAAATTTGTTCTTAAGTGTAATCTAAGCATTAGCTCAAACGTGTCGTGCGAAAATTACGCTGAAATTTTATAACTTCTCAGCAACAAACTTCACTTTCCAACTTCATTGCATTCTCTGTCGCTAAATTCTCAGCCACCGTATCTGAAGCTTATGCTCATTATGTACAAAATTGAATGTGCCCTCAGCATCGTAAGGAGTATGAAATAAAACGCCCTGATCACTACCTTGCAGCGATTTTAAAGGCCCCTTGGCCTGATTGTATGACTAAGGGCTGCAGACACGTGACACCTGCCCGCCATTTGCCGCACGTCGGTGACCCACGCAACCAACAGGAGCGCAGCGTCGACGGTCCGCGCATCTTGACATCTCCCACCCCTTACTGGGCGGGGTGGGTGTCGATGACCAATGACTAGAAGGGTTGTATCAGGCGGCAGGCGGTGGGCGTGCTCGGCCAATGAACGCCGCTGTTGGAGGTGGCGGTTGGTCGGTGTCGGACAAGCTCGAGAGAGTTTTGAATGTGAGCGTGCGCGAATCGCGCGGGAGGGAGAACGAGCCAGGGAGAGAAAGGAGGAGGAAAGATGGCGGAAAACAAAGGTGGAAATAATATAGAGGCGAATGGTGTTAGTGAGAAGAGCGGCCTGCTCGACAAGGATGAGGAGAGCCGGGAGAAACCGGAGCCGGAGATTAACGCAGCGTCGGGATTGGCGACGATGATTACGACGACAACGATAGGCTCAATAACAACAACAACAACACCGGCGGCACCGCTATCATCGGCTACGGCAGCTGAGGGACCGGGTCCGAGCCCAGGCCTAAGTCCGGGAGCGGGTCCCGGACCAAGCCCAGGGGGAGGGCCGAGTCCGGGACCAGGCCCGAGTCCAGCGTCAGGAACCAGTCCGGGTGCGGGCCCGGACAAAGCGGTGGCGGTCCCGGTCGCGCCTCTGGCTGCGGCCCCCGCCGAGGTGAATCTCAACCTCCTGGATGAGTGCGCCGTGTGCCGCGAAACGCTGCAAGGGAAGGAGCCCAAGCTACTACCCTGCCTCCACTCCTTTTGCAAACGCTGTCTGCCGGAGCCGGAGCGCCAGCTGAGCATTCCCATCCCTACTGGGGGCAACAACGCTGCGGGAAATAACGGAGATTCGCCGACTATCCAACAAGGTAAGTGCCGCCTCTCAGCCTGGGCACAGGGGATCCACCCGGCCACTGCGGGCTTCACTGGCAACTTTTCCAGTTTAATGCGGTCCTGTCTTGAAACACCAGATTGTCTGAAGTTACGCGTTAAACTCCTGTTTACAGTAATGTGGCAAATATTTTGTCAATTTCTAACTTGATTTGGTGTCTTGGGCAAACTGAAGTGTTGCAAAGTGATGCAAGAAATCTTGGTTGTCTCCCGTTGTATTGAGGTTTAGATGTTAGATTGAAAGGGCTTTGGGTTGACTCCAAAAATAAGACCTTAATTTGTTTCTGTTTTGCATTCTGTTCTTTGTCTTTAGAAGTGACGATGGTGTCTTTTAATGTAGATTATTGGTCTTCCATTTGTAATGGTCAAGAGGTTCACCTTGTAAATGCAATAGAACTTCTCTTACATAGGAGGGGATAAAGAATCCAAATTCAAACGTACATTAGGTTGCGGATGTTTAGACATTTTTCCTGGACTTGCTGTTTGTGCAGTATTTGCTTTAAAAAGGTATTTTTTTTCAAAATTATCTTTGTAGTATTCCATTTTTATTAGCACAGCTGATATTTTAAAATTGGGATATTAAATAGGTCAAATACCTCTTGCTGAATTGGTTTGCAGATACTTGCTGCTTCCTCCCCATTAACGTATCTAAAAATATAATTGAACTTAGCTGAACAAATTATCTATTTAGAAACTTTGGAAGTTTCAGTAAGACTTTTTTTGCAAAATAAAATGCTACTATTGTAAATTTAATTCCACCTGTTTTTGAGTCTGATGTGAGGTCTGTCTTATCTCAAGTTTTTTTCAATTTAAGATGAACTCGATATCAGTCTTTAGTTTTGACTTGTGTAGTTCAAGCAGAATTCACTTCAATAACTAAGCATTGGCTGTATCCTGACCAAACTATTTTTCACTCTTTCAAGATTTTTTAAAAGTTGAGTAATATTTAGTTCTTGAACATCTTGCTGATTTTAATTACTCTTCCTAGACCCCTCTGCCTCCTTGCTCCATTACGTTCTGTGATAACTACTCGAAACATGTTTTTGAGCACTTGCTTAAGTAGTCTCTGCTGTAGCTTGGTGTCTTGCTTTATTGTGTTGCTGTGAAGTAACATGGCATTTTTTTGCATTGGAGTCGCTACATGAAAAGTTATTTCAAATATGATACTGTTTGTTAGTGTATCAATGGGAAGAAGCTGGTTTGAAAACCTTTGACGATATCAGTTAGGTAATTGTGTAATGGCAGGCAGCAGGTGTAAGCCTTGCATGACAAAATACGTTTTAAAATTCTGATTAAATCCCTATGGCTTTGGTGATTGACAAGGAAAACTAATTAGTTATTTAGTTTTGATTTCATGGTGGAGTTGGGTGAAATTGTTTAATTGCTCATTTGATTTATCTGTGGGACAAGTGGCCCTCCTCTTAGCCCTCAAGAAAATGATGACTTGTGAATTGACTTGAATCGGTTGCTAGTCCAGGTCCTCTGAGTGGTGAACTTTGGGTTGTTTATGGTTGAGGGTGAGGACCGGGAAGAAATTCCTTTGTGTGCATGCGCGTGATACTTCTGTGCAAAATTTAAACTTCTGATGGGCAGAGATACATGACCTGGAATCATCAGCAGATCCCTTTGCTGTTGTCTCTGCTATTGTAGATGTTTTCTAATTACCCTGCTCCGATGTTATGACGCGTTTCTTGAGCACATGGAACTTGGACCTCCAGCCTCGTGAACCCCGGACCCTGTGGTTATAGATTTAGGCTGGATGTCTTGCACTTGCCAAGAAATTTACTTCAGGGGTGGTCACACCATTAATCACAGGCATTGAGTATTCACAGAATATTCAATTGGGAAAGTCTTAATTAATTTAACAGTCAACTTGCTGAACAACTGACACTGTCTGCACTCACCCTACCCAGACCAGTCCACTTGTAAATAGTGCTTGTCCACTTCTAGTCCCTTCTGCAATGGAAAAAATGATGTCCTAGAACATTGGAGAGATGTTTTCACTTATAATCCATTGGATAATAAATGTACTCAATGATCTGATGCATTTTATCTTGTTTTATTTTGAAGCACTTCATGTCAAGACTTTGAAAGGGTATGCAAATTCAACATACAAATAGAAAAATTAAAAAAAAATTTAGGCACTTATGAACTTAAAATGTTACGTAACATTGCAAGTCCAGTAGATCAGATTGACGATCGTTCCACTGTTGGCCTGAAAGGGGGTGTGGTATTGGCCGTTCTGCACAATTTCATGGCACCTTGTTGTTCTGTTTGGTAACGTTCCTTAGATGGGATAGAAAATCCATAAACCTCCAGCACACATGGGTAAGTGCTGTGGCATTCTGCACTGACAGGAAGATCTGGGCCAGTATTTTCTTAGCTACTTCTCTGTTCAAAACATGTCAAATATATGAAGTAAATATAAGCATGCAAGTCAATTTTGATGAAAAACTGTGGAATACCATAATACCTGTTACAACTGTTGACATCGACAGTTAAAACCAAGTTTTGTGAACATATCTGATCTTAAAAGTAAGAAATGGCAATTACTTAGAAAAACCAAAATATTTGTTTTAAATTTTTGTGCTTCTGAAAAAGGATAGGTGAGCAGGATTGCTAAAATGGTCTAGAAGATTTAAGTCACGTGGTAAGCATGGGTATTTGGATTTGAAAAATTGGCTGATCAAATGAACTAGGAAGGCAAGCTGTACAGGTGTACAGTGCTAATCTGTGAAACTGACAACTTCCTGTAATGAGACAAACACAGTTTGATCGTTCAAACTCTTATTAGCAAATGTTTTTCTTTTCATGCAAGTTCTTCTTGGCTTTGATAGACAAACAGGATTCAGTGCTGCTAATTGAAAAGGAATAAGGAGTTCTCCTGGTCTTTGGGGTAACTTCCTTCAGCTAACAATGCTGTCAAATTAAAACTGAGTAGCAGGTCACATTGTGGCTTTATATGTGTGCAAAATAGAGCTGAGTTTGTGTATACAAAACTCTTCATATTCTGCTTTATATATGTACTTTCCAGCACGGTACAGCATTGATAATGTTCCTATGAGCTGGAGTCGCTCAGGCTAATTGTGGTGATCCAGCAGCCACCAACTAGGATTAGGGGCTGAAAAGCAGGCCAAGTTTGTGTTGAAATTGTCAACAATATGAAGCAGTACTTCTCTTTTTAATTATCTTTGAGCTTTGTGGTCTGTCTGTTTTCTCAAGTGGGGGAATGGAGGGTGGAGGCTAAAATTCAGTTTCAGTCACTGTCCTTCAGAATGGCACTTTTACTGATGGGCTTCAATATTTCAGCAAGTAATTGTTCTGTGACTGAATTTAATTATTTTAAAGGTAATGCACCAGTATCAGCACATTTACATTTGCCGTTGATGTATGCAAGTTAAGTTATTGATCTAGTGTTGCAGAGTAGTGGCAATTTTTTAGTTTGTATCATCCTGTCAGAAATACACAGTAATTCAATGCTATTTGGGTCTGGTTAAATATCATCTATCAATGGTATCCTTTTATAGCCATTGTTTAAGCAGAAGTTTCTAAGGCAATCAAGTCAAGTTGGTGAGGTGAGATGGAGAGGAAGGTGTTGTGAATTACGGCTGTTCAATAGTTCTACCTTTTTCAAAAGTATTTAAATTAAGGATAAGAATTCTTGAATTATTTCTATTTGTACACATGTTAACAATTTTCATGCTTAAATGTATTAATGTTTTAATTTAGTCGTAAATTTTGGAAATCTTCATCTGGCAGTGCCCTGGGCACTGAGGAAAGAAACATTGAACCATGCTTAGGCTACTCTATCGATAATACTGCTTTAATAGGATATACAGGCTTAGTACAGATGTTTTCATAACAATGCATACATTTGTTTTTGTAGGAGATAAAAGATCATTTAATCATACAGTGTGTAACTAGCATATGGACCTGTGACTGTACCACTATATTAAATGAGCTTGCACGGGAGGCAGTTATTGTAACAGAGCATTATGGTTTGACTGGGCAGTGTTCATGGACAACTCAGATGTAGATTTAATGAAATATCATTGGGTTTCATCTAGATGATTATTTATTACCTCATTGATCATAGTGGTAATTTTGGAAAGAATGTTACTTTTGGAGGTGCGGGGGTGGGTGGAAATCACTTTGGAATGCTTATGAAAGTACTCCCCCCACACTCTTGTTTGTTAATCAAACACATGCTTCTTTACAAACAATGCTATGTACGTAGCTTAGTTGGCTGCATGACAGGTCTGTGATTCAGAATGAATCCAAGAAGTGTGGGTTCAATTCCTACACTTGCTGAGGTCGTCATGAAGGACACTCTTTCTCAACCTCTCTCGTCGCCTGAGGTGTGGTAACTCTCTAAAGAGGGAGCAGCCGAATAGTCTGATAAGACTATGGTAAGTTTACCATTTTTATATATAATAGTGGTTCTGATTTTGAAATGCTGAACTAGGATTGATGATAACCAAAGAGAATTTAGAAGTTTGCCTTCTAAGTATGGATCATTTGTAGTGGTCATCTTTTTTTAGAATAAAAAATAGCCATTCTGAGGTGCATTGAGAGGTTTTCAGTTAGGTTGCTCATAGTTTGTAAATGTATGAGTAATAACAGTGGGGTGTTTTGGGCATTTTTTTCATGTCCGAATCATACAGCACGGAAACAGGATGCTTCAGTCCAACTCGTCCATGCTGACCAGGTTCCCCAAACTAAACTAGTCCCATTTGCCTGCATTTGGCCCATATCTCTCTAAACCTTTCCTACCCATGTACCTATCCAAATGTTGTAATGTATCCACATCAACCACTCTGTATAACAATTCATTTCACAAACGAACCACCCTTTGTGAAAATGTTGCCCCCTCGGGTCCTTTTTTAAATCTTTCTCCTCTCCTTAGAAAAAAAAGGTCCCCTAGTTTTGAACTCCTCACCCGTGGGGAAAGACCTTTGCTATTCGCCTTATCTATGTCCCTCTCAATTTTATAAACCTCTCCTTAATCTCCAGTGCTTCACTGGAAGAAGTCCCAGCCTATTCAGTCTCCCCCTATAACTCAAACCCTTCAGTCCTGGCAACATCCTGGTAAATCTTTTCTGCACCCTCTCAAATTTAATAATATCCTTCCCATAGTAAGGTGACTAGAACAATATGTTGTACTCCAAACAATTCCTCACCAACATCCTGTTCCACCTCAACATGATGCCCCAACTCCTGTACTCAATGGTCTGAGCAATGAAGGCCACCACCCTGTCTACTTTCAAAGAACAATATTTTTGATCCCATAGGTCTCTGTTCAATAGGACGACCCAGAGTTCTACCATTAACTGTATAAGACTCTACTTGTTTGTTTTACCAAAATGCAGTACCTTGCATTTATCCAAATTTAACGCCATCTGCCAGTCCTCAGCCCATTGACCCAATTGATTCAGATCCCGTTATATCCTAAGGTAACCTTCTTCACTATCAACTACACCACCAGTTTTGGTGTCATCTGTAAACTTACCAACCATGTCTCCAAAATTCTCATCCTGAGCGTTTATATAAACGACAAAAAGCAATGTACCCAGCACCCATCCCTGAGTAGCACCGCTGGTCACAGGTTTCCAATCTGGAAAAAACAGTCCTCATTCACCACCTTCTGTCTCCTACCGTCAAACCAATTTGTATCCAATTGGCAAGCTCTCCCCAAATCCGTTGTGATGTAACTTTACTAATCAGTCTACCATGTAGAACCTTGCTGAAAGCTTTGCTAAAATCTGTGTGGACGACACCTACGGCTCTGCCCTCATCAATCTTTTTGATTACATCGACAAAACTCTACCAATAGACAATGGTCTTGACTGTGACTAAACAGATACACCATAAGCCTTTTACGTTGTTATATGGATCCCATTTTGTTTCTGAAATCCAATACCTATGATAGTTATAATTTTACAAATTGTTATCTTGTATTGAAATGTGTTTAACAGTTTACTGTGCCACTGGTGAACTAGATCATGTGTAACTACTGAGGCAATACAACACATTGTCTAAATAATTTATCAGTATGTAGCTAGGATGCAGCAAGAGGGGCTGTGCTGAATGCTGTTGCTCTTCACAGGATATAAAATAAATAGTACACAGTGCTCAGTGAAGCTTTTTGTGAACAGTTGGTTGAAATTGTGGTTTGCTACGTTATTTGGAATTCTTGCTGTCATTGAGGTTTCTTTTTGAAAGATTTTAGATGTGTAGTATAAGTTTCAAGATACATTTATTGATAGTAAAAATGTTTGATTTATTTTTGTAAAACATATTACTTGTATCCTAATTCTGCAGATCACTTGATATAACTTTTGACAGTAGAAGTAATAAGTTTGTATGTCTCTGGAGTTACCAAAATTGATTAAATGGCAGAGGCACTAATGACAATTGTCTTTCGAACAGCTATCATGAAGATGGAATTCCCTTGTACCCTGAGGAATGGGTAGTCTTGTCACAGTGCCCTACACTATATAATGCTTGGGGGGGATAATAAAAAGCAACCTTCAGTTTTCAATGATTTGTAAAGTGGCTGAGCTTGTGTAACAAGCAGAAAATATAATGGGACACAATGTCAAGACCATTGTTTATCAGATCATTAAATGCTTTCTTATCCAGCATAGGACTGTTTCTGTTTTGTACTGTACTGATAATTCTGTTTCAAGTTAAAGCTCCCTTGAGTTGTGCACCATAATACATCATTGAAAGTATAGCTTAAAAGGTAGAGTGGATAAACTGCAATTATAAAATATTTTTGAAATGAGTACTTAATATGCTAGAATAAGAGTTACAATGGCAGTTGTACTCCATCAGCTCCTCGTGCAATTTTTTTTTTTTCCCCCTGGTACTTGCCTGGGTACTTTGCTCTAGTAAATCTCTATCTCTATCTCTATCTCTACCTCTATTCTATCTCTACCTGTCAGTATTTCTACTTTGCTGCTGTCCTCCCAGACTTGACAACTCCTTTTGAGGTACGTACTTACTTATTTTTGCTTCCTTGTAAGTAGCAAACTCAGCTGTATTCTCCCTCTGTCGGCCCGCACTTGCTGATCTTTTCTGCTCAGCATGATTGCCGTGATGGCCAGTTTGTGCCCTATCAGCCCTAAGCAAGCAGGTCAGTTATCGTTTTTGCATGTTTCCCAAAGCATGCGTGGTCATTTGAAGACAAGGTTCTTGATGAATGCATCAATATCGTGACATTAATAGAAGCCTGATTGAGGGGTGCAGATAACTTCTGAATGAAGCCTCCTGGTGTCAATATCCCATTAGATATACAAGTTTGAGAAATAATGACTATAACTAGTTAGCTAGGATATGTGACATAAGAACTAGGAGTAGGAGTAGGCCGTCCGGCCCTTTGAGCCTGCTCCGCCATTCAATAAGATCATGGCTGATCTTTTCGTGGACCCGGATCCACTTACCTGCGCTCTCACCATATCCCTTAATTCCTTTATTGTTCAAAAAAAATCTACCTTAGCTTTAAAAACGTTTACTGAAGTAGCGTCAACTACTTCACTGGGCAAGGAGTCCATAGACTAACAACCCTCTGGGTGAAGAAGTTCCTTCTCAATTCAGTCATAAATCTGCTCCCTCTAATCTTGAGGCTATGCCCTCTTGTCCTAGCTTCACCTGCCAGTGGGAACATCCTCTCTACTTCTTTCTTATCTATTCCCTTCATAATTTTATATGTTTCTATAAGATCCCCCCATAATCTTCTGAATTCCAATGAATATAATCCCAATCTATTCAGTCTCTCCTCATAAGCCAACCCCCTCAACTCCGGAGTCAACCTAGTGAACCTCCTCTGCACCCCCTCCAGTGCCAGTACATCCTTTCTCAAGTAAGGAGACCAAAACTGCACACAGTACTCCAGGTATGGCCTCACCGGCACCATGTACAGCTGCAACATAACCTCTCTGCTTTTAAACTCAATCCCTTTAGCAATGAAGGACAAAATTCCATTTGCCTTCCTAATTACTTGTTGTACTTGCAGACCAACCTTCTGTGATTCATGCACAAGGACACCCAGGTCCCTCTGCATAGCAGCATGCTGCAACTTTTTACCATTCAAGTAATAATCCTTTTTACTATTACTCCTACCAAATTGTATGTCTTCACATTTATTTACATTGTATTCCATCTGCTAGACCTTTGCCCACGCAATGTATCTATGTTCCTCTGCAAAGTTTCACAGTCCTCTGCACACTTTGCTCTGCCACTCATCTTACTGTCATCTGCAAACTTTGACACCCTACACGTGGTCCCCAACTCCAAATCATCGATATAAATTGTAAATAATTGTAGTCCCAACACCGATCCCTGAGGCATGCTACTAGTCACTGATTTCCAGCCAGAATAGCACTCATTTATCCTCACTCTTTGCTTCCTGTTAGTCAACCAATCCTCTATCCATGCTAATACTTTACCCCTAACGCCATGCATCCTTATCTTACGCAGCAGCCTCGTGTGCAGCACCTTGTCGAAGGCCTTTTGGAAATCTAGGTACACCACATCCACTGGGTCCCCATTGTCCACCTTGCTCGTAATGTCTGCATAGAATTCCAAAAGATTTGTCAAGCATGACCTGCCCAACAGGACCATTTCTATCGAGATGCCTTGCTATTTCTCCCTTGATAATAGACTCAAGCATCTTCCCCACTACAGAGGTTAAGCTAACCGGTCTGTAATTCCCCATCTTTTGTCTGCCTATGCAATGATCTTAAAACAAAAACAATAAAATAAAGAGTCTCATAAGGGTTAACCATGAAAAATGCCATCACTGCTAGCAGGAAGATGAGATACCTAAAAGAGGACATGGAGACAACATTGATACTAAACTTAAAAAAAAAATGGATTCTGAACTGGTGCTCAGCACAGATGACAAAAAGCTATAAATAATAGTTTAAGTAATAAAAGGGAGACCTAGAAAATGTCATTTGTGCTTGAAAATGAAGTAATAATTACTTGAGATATGCTAGAAATATGCTATTCAATTGATAAGAATGGCTAAAATCTGGATAAGACACACCCCTAAAGACAGAATTGAAAGTTCTTTACTCCTAAATGTTGATGGATATTCTATTCTTGGATATTGTTAAATATATTTTCTTAGCCGTCATTAGATTTTTTTGATAGTCTTCAGCATAGTCATTTTTTCCACTTATAATATATTGCTATCTAACTTCTAATAAATTTGCTAAGTTAGTAAATTCTTATTTTCTGTGACAACCTCAAAACCTATATAATCAAGTGAGGTAGTGTACTTTTTATAAAGAACAGTTGAAACATTTGTGGCATAGCTAAGGCTTAGTAAATTAAGCAGACTGTTTGGAGGATGGTTAACATTCTTGGGTAGCTTCTCTTGTGAGATGGCTATCTGAATCTTCCAGACCCAGAAGTAAGCATTTGTGGCATTAGCATACGGAATTATCAGGAAAATCCCCCTGATTTCAGTTTGCTTTAAGTAAGAGTTAAAGCTGTAAATCACTTACTCCCTACCACTGCTTGCCTCACCTACGGCATTGTGGCTTATCAAATCATGCCTTGAGATGTCCCTATAATCTCCAGTACTTGGGCCTCCGTTTGAGCATTCACCTTGTTCCACCGCTTTCTCGACATTATTTATCTTTCTCTACCGTACTGAAAATTGGCATATCTTCACTTTCTTTTCAGCCCCTGGACTGAGCTTCTTACCTTCAGTGTTTTCAACCTCCATTTTAATTCGTTCTCTCTAACTGTTACTGCATTTCTTGCCTGCCTTAATCTTTCCATACACGATTATCGAGGTCTATAGCACGGAAAAGGCCTTTCAGCCCGTTGGGTTTGAACCAGCCAACAACAACCATCCAACTATTCTAATTTTGTTTTCCACCTCTTGGCCTATAGCCTCTTTATGCCTTGGCTTTGCAAGTGTACATCTAAGTACAGTAAATGTTTTATTATCCAGCACTATGAGACGAGGATTGTGCTGGTTGATCAAATATTCCACATATTCAAGGGGTCCACATAATCAGTCAAAACACAAAGTAATAGAAATGGAATGCACAGCGTATGCACATCACTGTACTATATTTACAACAAATCACTACTGGCAGAGAGCCTTGTCACTGACCCACTCAACTGACTAATCGGACATTGCATTAGATCATGGTACTGTATTTGAGGAGAGATTGGCTCAATTGAATCAATTGTCGATATTTTGGGACCTTCCAATTGAACAGCAAAGTACATTTATAGTGAGGGAAAATTAAATTTAAAAATCTATAATAATTAGAATGATACAGTAAACTTGGCAGTATTTGAGGTATATCATTTTTGCTGGTTTATCAAGAGTGTGGGTTAATACGAAGTTTGCTGTACAACCTAAATGTCAAGAGGGCTTCTGTCTGTACCACCCAGGCAGTGAGTTTTAGATTCCCACCGCACTCTAGGTGGGAAGAGGATATTTCATCTCTTCCCCTCCTCCCTCCCTCCCTCTCCTCTCCCAGCACACACACACAACCACCACCACCACCAAGTACGGATAGTTGTCCTGGAATTCATTAACATTTTGTATTTCTACAGACATCCTATTAACTCATGTACATAGCCTTATTCACAAACTGGGAGGTTTGCCCAAAGTGAAATTGATTGGAATCAGTCTTCACTCAGTCTTCTGTTGCATTTATATGCCAACTTTGCTAAGACTTTCTCTTTTCTTTCTTGTGGATAGTTGATTTACATTTTAGCGTAGATTCTCAGCAATACTTTAAACCGCATTGTATAGTGACTTTTTTTTAAAAGCATTAGGCTGTTTTATAAACCAAGTTTCCAACACAGTGAAAATAAGTTTATTTGTCTTCTTGTTTGCAAATAGTTTCTGATTATAATTTTATCTTGAACGTTAGAATTTGGTACATTGTAATCTTTTGTTTGGCTAATTCACAATGTTCATACAATATATTTCAAACTCATTAGTCATTCACTCTACTTGTACATAATTCTAGGAATCATTAAGGAAATTATTACAGCAATCTTGAATGGGAAAGGGAGACGTGATAATTACATTGCTGTGAAAATCATCCAAGATTCCTGCTTTTTCACTGTGGTCCAGTGGCTGCAGCTGAAAGTACACCCTGCTCAGTCAATCCATGTCCTTGAAATTTAGTGCAGGCACATGGATTCGAGGTAGTTGATCAATAGTTATAAATCCATGCAATATAAATCAATTTGTGATTGTGGGCATCAAGGTGTTTGTTCCAAACACATCAGGGGATTGCAATGACCCATGGTGGTCTTAGCAATGTTATTTAGATTACTTGATTTCGTGATGTATTATTTATTTAAAACATTTCAATATGGTTAGCATGCAATAGCTGTAATGTGGATAGTTGTTTTCTCGTGTGCTCACCTTGGTTCCTTTTTTAAAAAAAGAATACTCCTGTCATTATATATGGTTGAGTAGCAAAGCTGGTCTCAAGATTAGCGCTTTATAAATATTTCTTAAGATAGTGCTTGACCCTGAAATAGTAATCACTTTGTACAGGTCTGTCAGTGTCTTTCCCTCTTAGAATGCTCTGTTTCCAACTTTCTAGTGCTGGTATTTGCAGTCCTATATCACCTTGGCCTGAGACTAGATATTGCTGATACCTAATATCAACTAAGGAAGAACATTGCTAACATGTTTGACAGAACTTACAGTCACTTGTCACAAGACTGAGCAATATCTATAACTTATTGGATGAATACTAAGATTGTTTCCTCTGATTGATCGAGTCTAGAACTCAGGATGAGGGGTCTGACATTCAGGAATAAAAGCAGAAATTGCTGGAAAAGCTCAGCAAGTCTGGCAGCATCTGTGGAGAGAAATCAGTTGACGTTTTGGGTCGAGTGACTTTTCCTTAGAACTCTGAAGACCCCCCCCCCCTCCCGAAGAATAGCTTCCTTCCAGATGACTGGGAAAATAATGGACAAGGTGGTTTCCCTAATCTCAATTCAGAAATTTCTCCCATTTCTTCCCTTTCATAGAATTCTCTCAGTCATGCTTAGACAGTTAAAATCCCTTGGTTATCACTGTGTAGTTTTTGGACATCTCTACTGATTTTGTTCCACAGTCCTCCCTTTCCTCCCCTCCCTCTGGAGTGCCCCACTAACAGCATAGTAACTTTACTCCTCAGTTCTACCCAATTCGCTTATGTCCTTACTATTTTTTCTGTCCTTTCCAACTTTGCGTTCTCTATTGGTATTCTGTATTCTTTTAACTTTGCTGAACACTTTATATTCTTACTAGCAGCCAGTGTGAAGCCACATCCCGTCACTGATGCTACATCGTAAGATTGCTTATAGTTGACCAACTTTATTCAATACAGTTTGTACCTTTTTCATATATACGCATGCATTTTGCCCATGTTTTTGAGTTAGTGTACTGAGGAATACAGACTGTGTTACTTCCTTTTTTAGGGCTGTTCAACATTCCCACTTCATGCACCTTATTCTTCTCCGCTAATCCAATATACTAATGCCTATCCTCCTGTCATTTCAGTTAGACCCTCCACTGCACTGGTGGACATCCGTGCAAGGTCCCTAAATCCATTAAGGTATAATCTATTATTTTTGAATACATACTTTCTATCCCTGAACTAGTTCCGATGTTCTGTGAATCTAAAACCACCTGTGCTGCACTGTATTTCAAATCGCACGTTAATCTCCTACCCTATATTCCTTTTTCTACTCTTGTTATGTGCAACGTTAATGTGTAGCTTGTGATTCAAGGTCTTCAAGACCTTAATTTCTTTAACTCCTGACGGCTGAGTTGGTTAAAAGGCAGTTATGTGATACAGAGTGACTTCAGCACCGTTCAATTCCTGTTCTGGCTGAGATTGCCACTTCGGAAGAATAGACTACTTCCCACTGAGCACTGCTTTGAATGGTACGCCCCTAAAAGACTCCTGCGCTTTCTGCCTCTTCTAACTGTTATGGATGGCCATCTATCTACTGACCTCGCCTCAGATTACTAGCCCGCTGGAAAGTTTGACCTAGGAAGCTCCCATCCTCGCTGATCCTCCGTAGTGACTTTGGCTTTCAAATTCAGAAATCCTGACCTTGAGCTGAAGCATTTGGAGATATTTGCGACACGCACTGCCTTCTAAGACACACAGCTGGCACCACGTGGCACAGGAATTTCAAGTGATTGATTTGGATGGTAGCTGAAACCTAAAACATCTTTAAGTCCTTTGTTCGAATTCATGAGTACTTTGTTCAAACTATTGTTTTTAATTTTGCATTTAGACCTGCTCTTATGATGCCCTTATCATCAATTCACAGCTTTTATACGTCAAACACAAAGACAGTCCTCCTACGAGATAGTGCTCCCTCTGCAACAAGAGTTAATAGTGAGGAGGCTACAAAGTGCGCTGAAAAAATGTGCCTCATTCCTGTTTCCCCTTTAAAAAAAAAATCACTGGCAAAACATTTAAACTATATTTGGACAGGTACATGGATAGGAAAAGTTTAGAGACATATTGGCCAAACGTGAGCAAATGGGTCTAGTTCAGTTTAGGAAACCTGGTTGATATGGATAAGTTGGGCTGAAGGGCCTATTTTCATGCTGTATGGCTCTGTCATTCTATTTGGTGATGCTGGTAGTGTTTTCTTTTTAACTCTGCTCCCTTGTGGTCACGCTTGCTCTGTACCTGAACTGCAGACTCGCTAAACAGTCTTACCTGTGTGTTGTCAGGTGGTATCATTCGTTGAGTTTCTTGTTCAGGCAGTGCTTTCTCTGCCTTCCTCTCTCCTGACTCCCTCAGACATTCTTTCTGTAGTCTCTGAAGTTGATGTAGGTTATTGTTGAATGGAGATAACAAGGTGTAGAGCTGGATGAACACAGCTGGCCAAGTAGCATCAGAGGAGCAGGAAGGCTGACGTTTCGGGCCTAGACCCAATGGAGTCGCTCAATAGACTATGTGACTATTTCCTGTTCCTATTAGCTTTGCATATTCCACTAGTTTGTTAATATAGTTTCCTATCTATCTACATCTAAAGCAGGATGAAGCTCAATTTCTCGCATTTCATTGAGAATTTTTCACTTATAGAATTGCAGCATTTGGTTATATCATAAATATATGTAGATTAAGGCAATATAATATCTGATCAAATAAAATGGGCAGAAGGCTGCTGGATTTTAAATTGTATCAGAGATAAAAGGTACTGCAGATGCTGGAGAATCAGAGATAACAAGCGTGGGGCTGGATGAACACAGCAGGCCAAGCAGCATCATAGGAGCAGGAAAATTTGACGTTTCGGGCCTAGACCCTTCATCAGA